>JAZKJV010004371.1:600000-915541 GCA_037367405.1 Ottelia alismoides | reverse complement strand
TCAAGTAACACGGGCCTCGGCCCGTACTTACACCCATACTGGCTGAAAGTGTATACTTTTATTTGAGCCTGGGCCAGTCATTGTCTCTCCGAGGAATTAAAAAAAAAGTATAAAATTAAAACCTATAAAAATGTGCAAAAGATAAAAATCACACAAAAAATCACTAACCCATGGAGTTGGTATTTTCCTGACACATTCACACTCACGCAAGGCTTGAGGATTTTGAGGACACTGGATCTCTGGGATCTAGAGAGTCTGAGTTAACATGCCTTAGTCATTAGGGTTTTCATAACTTAAATATCCACACTCCTCTGGTTTGAAAGATTTGAGTGCTATATTGCACTCTTAATCTCTATTTTCAAGAAAATATGATCAGCACAGCCACTTCCACAACTGCATGATTGATGAGCTGAGATGAGATATCACTTGAGGAACTAGGATCAGAGATTTAAATTTAGACCCGATCTTATGATATTCGAGGATGGGATAAAGTTAATGAAGGCTTCAGGAAACCTGAGTGTCAGCAAAAACCCTAGCCAGTATGTGAACAAGATTCATATGCTATCTCTTGATATTTACCTAAAAGTGCCAGGGTGTGATGAAACTTAAAGAAACTTGTTGATCAGTGTGCGCCAATCTCTTGGTAAAAGCAGTGGAGCTAGCCAAAAAAAAATGAAATGTCAAGAAAAGCTCTAAAATCAAAGTCAATTCCAAATGAGCTTCCACCAATGGCGAGCGCTCCCAACCATTTTCAAAGTGTCCACTTGGACCAAGCGCTAAATAGGACCAAGGAGTCGGGCCGACACCACAAAAAGGGCCCTGCATCGTAAGCGATACAAGTCTGGGTGTCGAAGGTATCTTAGATACTCAGAAAAGACACACCCCGGTGTACTCCTAGAAAAACAAGTGCAGACGACTCCAACTCTCTTGACGGACACATTGATCAACAAAGTATTAATATACAAGTGTTGAGTAAAAGGCACTCGAGAGGCCCCTTGTTCCAATGTGAGGGTGAGAAAATTAGACACAATCCCATGTCCCTCCATCATCTGGCCGTCCATCTACATTTCAAAGTCTGACAAACTAAAGAGATGGTTGACTGAAGCAAGAGTAGACTTCTTCCCTAGTATTGAGGATTAGGTCTAGAGGAGAGTCTTTGGACTGGAACCTTGGGTGATGCTTCAACTTGGCTCTCATGAAATGCAGTACACTAAATGTCATATCCTTATATTATATGTACAAAAAGAGAGTCTGATAATCAGAGAAGTTGGATTCCTTCTGACTGAGGCTTGGATAAACCCAGAATTTTAGGATCACTTAGGTCAAGGGTCTTCGAAAGATCAAGCCTTGAAATTGTCACACACACTGTCAGGAATTAATCTAACTCCTTCATTCTTTAGATGCTCGAGGACGAGCATGGTTTAAGTATAGGGGTATGATGAATCCCGTATTCATCATGCTAAAAAGTCCTTATTAAAATCCCTGCTTAAACAAACCAATAAAAATCACCTCTAATTCTCTATTTTTATCTTGTACAATATTGTGTATAATTAACCCTTAATTATTTTGTATTTAATTGCCCTTATTTTTCTGTAAATATTTTATCACTCAAAAACCCCTAAAAATTAGGTAGAATAATTGTCTATATTTCACTGACCTTTAAAACCACTAAAAAATACAAAAACAACTCAAAACCACAAAATCGGTGTTTTTATCCCCTTAAAAATATCCCCCAAAAATAGCTTTTGTACAGATGACCTCTTTTGGCTTTTTGTCCAACATGAAAGTTGTAGATCTCGTCGAGACGAGCAACTTTCATGTTTTGACTTTTTCCAAATTCGGCCTCTAACTATTTCTTTTATATTTTTCTTTGTTTTTATTTCTGAATTATTCTAATTGGGCCACGTGGCGCCCTCTGGGCCGCCTACGTGGCCCGCTTCCCATTCCGCCACCCGGCAGCTCCTGAGCCGCTGGATCCTCTCAGCCCGCGCCCATCTCATCCGTCCATCCCCGCTCCAATCCACAACCGTCTGATCGGATCTCTGATCAAGATCTGACCGCTCCCTCGCGCCTCATCCACAGCCACAGGATCAACCCCCTCATCCACGGTCCTCCACCTGCCACGTCGCCCCTCTTCTCAGCCCTCCGATCCTGCCAACCATCCAACACCCCTCAGCTCGCCACGTCATCCCCTCACCGCAACCGTCAGATCGTCTTACCATCTAACGATCCTCCACCTGCCACGTCACCTCTTCACCTTCCACCGTTAGATCGATCCCTTCAATCGATCCTGACCGTTCCCTAGCGCCCTTTTTCCCTCCGTTGGATTAGATTGTAGGATCTAATCTCTTCCCTCCGTTCGCGCCTCAATCCCAGCCGTTGGATCGCAAGATCCAACGGCTCTCTATCGTCTCCTACCTCCGACCGAGTCCCTCTCCAGACGTTACGATAACCGAGCCCATCACCCCCTTCCAATTCTAGCCGTCGCTCCGACCACTCCCTTAAACTCGTAACGCCTCCCCCGCATAGCCCGCTCCTCCATCATCCTCGCGCCATCTCCAGAGATACCGGACATTAACCCCATCGCCATAAAACTCCCCTCGAAACCCCCTGCTCCGCCACGTAACCGCCGTTCTCCTCCGCCTATTTAACCCCCTCCTCCACCACCGGAAGCCCTCGTCCACCATTGTGGGGCCTCCACCTAGCTTCCTCCGCCCCTCCGGTGACAGCGGAGGGGTGGAATTGGTGAAGCAACGACGGTGGAGGTCTGGTGTCGACCCACGGCATCCTCCGCCGTGTTCTGGTGGCTCCGCCACCATCGAGTCCCCTGGAATGATCGACCAGGCCGAGGCGAAGACCCCGAGCTCCTCGGAGCTCAGCCCAGATCGACTGTCCTCCGCCAACTCCTCGCTCCGGCGAGGAGATCTTCTTCTTTGATTTTCTTTATTTTCTTCGATTTATTACGCCTCCTACCATCACCGTCCCCCTCCACTAAACACTCCACCAGCTTCGCCCAACCACCTCGACCCTCGCCGACCACCCATTCCCTTCTCCAGACCCCCAGTCGCTCCGACCCACCTCCTCCTCCACCTCGCCGGAGGAGGAGCTTTGGCCTTCACTCCCGTCGCCCCACACGGCCCTCACTCATCTCACTTCACTCACCATTCACTGCACACTTCGGTTATCTAACACTTGCAGGTGTCCAAGCTTCAATGGCCGGAGTTGGCATCGGCTCTCCTTCGAGCTTCTCTCCTCCGACGAGTCTTCACCGACCTCCACCTCCGACCAGCCCCGGAGCCTCGCCGTACTTCCAGGGCCTTCGCCAGGCGCCCAGATATCTTCGCCGACCTTCACGTGGGCGTATGGCCCACGGAGGAGCTCCAGCAGGTCCGCCGGAGCCCAGCCTTCTCCGGTGGCCCGCTGGAGAAGAGGAATGCACAGTTACCGTCCGATTACCATGATCGGACGGCCAAGATGGAACCACGTGGTCGACCCGAGCCTCTTCCCCGACCTATAGGCTCGGGTCATCCGAGCCTCCAGACACATCTCCAGAAGAGCCCACGTGTCCCGAACCTGAGGTGGCGCCCGAACCTAGGAGCCTCACGTGCGAGGCACGTGGGGGCCTGGGAAAATTGCAGAGAAGACCCCGCAAGATTATATATTTACATTTTGGTCCTCCAGGCGCGTGCCTCACGTGCGCCTGGGGTTATTTACAGGGACGCCCTCGAAGTTTTCCAAAATTACAAAAAGGCCCCCGCGCATATGGGAAAATTTCATCCAGGCCCAGACGGTTTTTACTATTTGCAATTAGGTCCCTCCAGGGACCTAAATGCAATATTTATCCTTTATTTTTCTTGCATTTTTATTACATTTATGCCCTTGCACTGTTTTTAGCATAACTTGAGCGTCGTAGGTCCAAATTGCATGATTTTAGTGTCGTTTTGATCCTTGTTTTGTCCTCTACAATCTAGCATACTTATTTGTCTCATTTGACACTGTTTTAAATTAAGTGAATTTTTATGTCAAAAATGGGACCTGGCTCTACTTGTTTTGCTTGATTTCATGACCGATTTTTAATGATGTGTTCAAAATGGCTCTAACTTCATTCTATATTGTGTTGCTCATATTTTAGGGTATAATTGTAGCATTTGATCCATCATGCATATTCTATTGCATTATTTGCACATGCATCACTTTAACTCGCATAAAAATGTCTAAAAAATGCATGCATCATGGCATTTCCTTGTAAATAGCTTAGTGCTTCATAAATTGCATATGGACCTGAAATTGAGATTAATTGACATTGAACTTCAAGAATCATTATTCAATAGCTAATTAAGCAGCTGTGTCCCTGTGTTCGACCTTGGTAAACTTGCCAAGTATAAATAGTCCACAACATTCAAAGATTGTGGTTTTTGCTGAACCGAATTCGCCTCCTATACTACGACTTAATTTATACTTATTAATGAGGCGAATTTCACGTTCACCAGTGTCCTATATATGGTATATATACTTTAGCCATAACTCGTACTTTCATATTTTTTAATATGGCTAAAACATTGTGTAAATACTCAAATTTTTTTTTAAACTTATAAAAAAACCAACTCTGTATATACTTGTATAAATTACTCAAGTTGTAAATCCTTTCATCTTATTCTTGTAAAATAATCAACTCACTCTTGTGTAAATATGAATCTTTTTCCTTATTAAAAAAATCTCTTGTATATACTTGTATATAGTACTATCTTTTTGCATAAAAAAACTTTTTGCATGTGCATCATCTTTCAAAAATCCATAAAAATTTTAAAATTTTGAAAATGGTTTCACAAAAAGATTTTGTTTTCTTTTCCTTGCATGTACATATTTTCTTGCATTTGCATGAGCATTTTTCAGGATGATTTTGACATTTAGACTAAGTCTGGAATAAATTTGAAGAATGGAGCTTAGTTGGATCTTAATGCACTTAATTTCAGAGGAACCTTATAAGATTTGGAGTTAAGACTTTTTAGGTCCTAGTGACTTAATTCTTTGAGTCCATAAAACTATGTTCACATGTCATCTTGATGAGTCTAAGTAGAACATTTAACAACACACACATGATTCTTTCAGACCGTGGCTTACCTTGGACACTGCACTTTACACGTAGCTCTTCATGGATGAGGTAGTGAGGGGGCATAATCTTTTGGCTTGGGGTAGCATACGAGGGTAGTACATCTAGGCGGAACCTCTCGTCCTCCTCTAGGGAGGGAAGTGCGTCTCAACCTAGTTTGGTGATGTTGAGGTCTAAAGACAGGAGTTGTGGGGTTGCAATAATGCTTCAAAAGAGGGATAGTCTACTGGCTCAAGAGGAAAAACTCCTTATGTACATGCTGCACCTTGTATATATTGTCAAAAAAAAGAAAAAAATGAAAAAAAAAATGCAAAATCTCCAAAAGTGGACAGGCCTGAAAGAAAAATAAAATGCCTGCCGGAGTGTATATACAAGTGAAAAAAAAGAAGAAGAAAAAAGAATAAGAGCTTCAAAGTCATATATTTGTGAGCTTGCAGCGGGTGACATGGCTACACTGGTCATGCATCAAAGGATAGGTAACTACACTGGTTACCGTCCATTCTCTTCTCCATCCCCTCTTCTTGAGCCGGTTGTACTTGAACTTAGAAGGGAATATCCCCGCTCCTCGAGGAAAGAGTTGCCAGACCGGGTTATTTGAGTTACCTTGTTGAGAGAGGCTGAATCTTTGCTATTTTTGAGATGAAGAGCTAAATTTCACTTACACGTACAAGTAAGAATTCATAGTCATAAGAATTTGTGTCTGAAGACTTGTTCAGATCTGACTGTTGAGGAGACCTGAATAGGAATCTTATGGAACTTAGAGGCTGTTAGGTTTTAAATCCATTTCTCATTAAGGTTCCGACAATTAATAATCCAAAGGTCCGACAGAGCTCCAGACTACATTTTTATGAAGATAAGTTTGAAAGTCAACATTGTTCTAACTTCTTTCCTTTTTCTTTCCTTTATTTTTATTTTCACTTATTTTTCAAATAAGTGTTTGCTAAGGGACTAGCAAAGGTAAAGTATAGGGGAATGATGAATCCATGATTCATCGCCTTTATTTTTTTATTTTAGCCTCTTTTCCTTAGTCAAATACCTGTAAATATCCATTAATTTCATAAAATTACCATTTTACATGCATTTGTTAATTATGCATTTTTAACACTTTTTGTATATAAATAAAAGAATAAAGAAGAAAAGAAAAGGAAAAGGAGGTATTTATGCAATAAATACAGACTGACCCAAACCCCGAGAGAAGGTCAAGACTTGACCTGATCAACCAGGAATAAAGTAGGGGGAGATAGGGTCTTCTGTCGGAAAAGTCAAAAATATCTTGTACATATTTTTCATGTATATTTGTATAAAACTTACATTATTTTATTTGTACATAATTTGACCTCAAACTATTTACTTTTGTAAATAAAAGTTGTAAATAAAATTGTATTGTAAATAATAAAAATATTTGTAAATTAAAATATTGTATATATTGCAAATAATTACACCCAGAAAAAGCCGTAATGCGATATTTCAAACATCAATTCCGGCTCCATACGAGCTCAAATTGAACCAAACTCACTTCCATCATGCTATAAATTAAATTATCTTTCAAATGGCTATGATTTTGTATTTTTTGGAGTTACGGTTAAAAAGTTGGTTTTCTAGGGGGTATTGTGCAGTTTACCCATATATTTGTTGTATATAATTATTAATATTTATTCTTACATAATGTGTATATCGTAAATATTGTTTTTAATAAAAATAAAAATAAAAAATCTTATATAAAAATTATTTCCTTATTTGCACCTATGTACATTATATTATATGTATATAATATATGTATACCACTAAATTCCTTAAATAAAAACCATCAAAAAAATTAATTATCTAACATTAATTAATCAATTTAATTTAATTCCGAATTTTGTATTTAATTATTTGATTTTATTTGATTTATTTGATTTTATAACATGCCATATATATTAGATTTGATTTCATACCTTTAATGGCCACCATTAAGGTGGCTAATTAATTACAATTTATTTATTTATTTATTTAATTTATTTAATTCGAATTTCGTAATTAATTATTTAATTAATTTATTAATTTAAATATTTTATTAATCCACCCAATAAACACCTTCCTTATTTGTAGATTTTCTCCATTTTTGACTTTCGTCTTCTTTTTAATGGGCTCCTCCTCCCTCATTTCTTCTTTGATCAATCTTTGGTGGAGAGGAGCCCGGTTTCCGAGAGGTTTCTTGTTGAAGAGGGTCCTAGCCTCCGACCAGTCGGTGACAGCGACTTGAGCTTCGTCGAGGCCATCATGGCGTGTCCGAACCCCAAGGTGAGATCCACTTTATTTCCCGTCTTTTCCTAGGTAAATCGTAGGCTTAGATTTTAGCTTAGAAATAGTTTATCTTTAGAATTTAGATTATAAAAATTCCATCACACTTTTCCACCTCGAGATCGATTTTTCATCTCATCTCGCAATCTCCGCATTTCTTTTTCTACCTCACGCAACCACACACCTCCGACCACGCACGGTGGTCGGAGTCCACGGATCTATCTTCCATTTCGCGGATCCGAATCCATTCACTTATCCTATTATTGTGTATAAATAAAAAAATAAAAAAAATAAAAAAATCATATAATTGTTTTTCTTGTTCATCTCACATTCGTTTTTTGCAGGAAGAATTAAAAAAAATAAAATTTTTATCTTTCTATTTTATCTAATCTTTGTTGTGCAGGAATAAATAACAAAATAAAAAATTTGTTGTTCTTATTTTTATCCCTAACCATTGTTTTGCAGGAAAAATAAAAAAAAATTATTTTTTTGTTCATCTCTAACATTTGTGTTGCAGGAAAATCAAAATAAAAATAAAAAAAATTTGCTTTTGTATCTAACTATTGTTGTTTTGCAGGTCAATATAAAAAAAATTAAAAAATCCTTTCTCCACTGTTTACATTTGTTGTTTAAAAAAACAAAAAAATACACATTTTCTTTTCTGCTTCTAACATTTTCTGAAGCTTTAAAAAAATAAAAAAAAGCCGCACGCGGCGGGCCATCACCCCCGCTGCCCTCCTCTCTCCACCTGGGCAGCGTGCCGCCCTCTCCATCCTCTGCTCAGGCGGCAGCTCCACCGCGTCGAACCGGCGCCGTCCTGCTCGCCAGCCCGCCGTCCGCCTTCCCCTTCCGCGAGCAGCAACGCCGCCGTGGGCTGCGCGCTGCTCGCCAGGCCTCCGCCCACCGCGCGGCGGTGCCCCCAGCGAGCCGACGCTCCAGACAGCCTCCTTGCCGGCGCTGCCTCGCGCGGACCTCCACGCGCCCCCGTCCGCCCTTCCAGCCCACGCGGCGGTGCCGCCCTGCACACCTCCCTTTCGACAGCCCGACCCGCGCGCCACCGCCCCCCAGTCGGCGCTCCTCCACGCAGATGTAACCGCCACTCACGCCCGCACCCCCGCAGATCCGCCTCCTGCGCCCGCTTCGCCTCCCGCGGCCGACCCTCCTCCAATCCTCGCCGCAGCGCCGCCTCCAGCGGGCAGCCCTCCGCCCGCCAGCCCGCGGACCTCCGCCTTTCCAGGCCGCGCGTGCGCGCGCCCTCCTCCTGCGTCCCCTTGGTGTGCGTCGGCGGTGGGTACTCCCTCCCTCCTCCTTTGGGTTGAAAAGAACGAAGAACCCTAGCATTCTCATTAAAAAATAAATGGGTAAATTCCATGTTTGAACCTGCAGTTTATTTTGTTAGTTTATGGTATAGAAACTTTAATTAATTACATTTATGTCCCTGTGTTTCCAGAACTAAACTTTCTTGATTATTTCAGTGAAATAAATGTTTTCATTAGTCTAAAAATTTTGTAAAAATTTATGTATGCTCCTGCTATGCATGTGAACATTGTATAAAATTTTCATAGCATTTTGACTTTATTTGATATATTTAAAAAATCAAAAACAGTGATATTTTGTCTGCCAGAATTGCGAAATTTATAAAAATTAAAAAATTAGTCTTAAAATTCCCAAAAAAAATACTGTAGCTGCGTCTTGGTGTCTTTTAATTTCTGTCCAATTTTTGTGCAATTTTCATTTATAAAACTCCAAAAAATTGCAAAGAATGAAAAATCTAAAAACAATTGTAGAAAATTATAGGAAAATCCAAAAATAGTGATTTCAGTTGCTGATTGTAGATATTTCTTTGTAGTTTCTCTTAAAAATAATTCTCAGGAGTATTGAGCATTTAAAGGATTTTTAAATTGAAAAATACTCCTGCCTGTGAATAGTCTCTTTATTTTCTACTGTTTTATTTTTATAAAATCACAAAACATTTTCTTTGAACTTTATTGTATATTTTTTATTTTCTTTGAAAAATACAAAAAATTAAAAAATTAAAAAACACTAAAAATTAACTCTGAAATTTGATTACTTAGTTTTTAAATCGTGCTCCTTGTGTTCGACCCTGGTCGCTATACCAGGTAAAAAGAATAGCGAAAGCCGCTTACATTATTTTCTTGATTTATCCTATTTTAAGTGGTTTAAAATTTATTTTTCTCGATTGACCGCGCTTGGTGATTTGGGTCACGACGACCATTGTTAATTACATACTTAACCCGATTGTCAGACGCGTCATCAGCGGCGCAAAACATAAGAATTGGAATTAAGGCTACGCTAAAGGCTAAAGAGATTACATGGTGGTCGGAAGCATCTGGGATGGAGGTCAGCTACCTCCTGGGATCCTCTCCTCAATGGAGCGACGCCTCCAGAGGCTTGAGCTCGCTGATGGCGGAGCGCGGCGGCGATGACCACCGGACCTAGGGCAAACACGCCTCTCTCCTCACTGCAACACCCTCTAGGGCTTGCTGTCACTCAAGGCTAGAAGATGGAGGTCCTGGGAGTCGAAGATGGAGGCCGAAGGTCGAGGAAATTGCGGCTTGAGCTCAGGCTATATAGTGGTAGGGGTCCGTGAAGATGTGAGTCGGGCGTGGAAATCGGTGCACGGATCCCTAGGAAGAAGGTCGGGCGTGGATCATGGATGTAGGAGCTACAATCGGAGCCCTGGGTTTGGGTAGATGGGAGACGGGTCACGTCAGGAAAATTTGGTGAAGTCGGGTCGACGACGTGGATCGGCGAAGAGGTGGTCCTGGGGGGAGAGCTGACCGGGGGTCAACATCCCCGTGGACCAATCAGAGCGTGCAATTTCATAATTATTTAGAAATTAAATTAAATATAGTAAATGGATTTATTTCAAAATATTTTCAAAATGATTTTTTTATTTTTAAAGTATTTTTTAGTCATTTTTATTTTTTTTGAAAAATAAATTATGTATATACGTTATATTATATTATATATAGGTATAAATACCTATGTTTTTTTATTTTTATTATTTTATTTTTGTACAATTTTCCCAATTTTATATTTTATTTATTTACACCATAAAATTTGGGATATGAAATAATTTTTATTTGATTTTTATTAATTATTTTACAAGGGTAAAATAAATAGGTCTTTTATTCTTATATACATGGTATATGTATACTGAGGAGAGAGTGAAATTATTTATTTTTGTTTTTTATTTTTCTCATTTTTATTTTATTTTTATAAATATATACAAGTTGTGAGAAACACAAAAATATTTTTATTTTTGGAAAATAAAATATATACACTAAAAGGGAGATTTGTACAATGATGAATGTCCCTATCTCTCTTTACTTATTTTATTTTACGGTCAGGCCCATATTGAGCCGTCCCTTGGGTTCAGGTCACTCAATATTTATTCTAAATATTTCCCTCTTTTTCTTTATTTGTTTATTCTTCTATTTTTGCACAAAAACATGCTAATTATTGCTATTTACACAATGCATGCTATTTGGTAAATTATTATATTTATAAACATATACATGGTATTTTGCAAAGATTTTTAGCTAAAATAAAAGAATAAAGAGTGATGAATGAGGATTCATCAATGAGAGGTTGGTCAAGCGATCAAATCTGCATGTAAGTTCCTGAGCCAACCTAGAATTATCACCAACCGATCTCCCCTTGATGAAAGCAGTTTGATTGAGGGAGATTAGGTGAGGTAAGACCATCGAGAGGAGTGAGGCCAGAAGCTTTGAGAATATTTTATAAGTGACATTACAACATGATATAGGCATGTAGTATCCCATATCCGAAGGGGAAGAGACCTTAGGAACCAGAGTTAAGAAAATGTGGTTGACCTCATGAACCATATTTCCCCCTCGCTGGAGGAAATTCATAGCAGCAATAATGTCACCCTTCAAGAGTTGCCAGTGCCTTTTGAAGAAACCTGCATTAAACCCATCCGGCCCCGGGGACTTGGTGGAGGGTATGGAGTGTAGAGCATTGTAAATCTCCTGCTGATTGAAAGGGCGCACAAGCCAATCACGAGCGTCATCAATTAAAATGGCTCTAGGTGCAGGGGGGTCCATACTAGCCGGCCTGGGGAGGGCAGGGCCGGGTAGACCCCCATAGAAGTCAACCGCGGTGGACACCACCTCGGCAAAGGTATCCATACGTTGCCCGTCACTTCCAATGAGCGAAGCGATTGAGTTCCGAGCAATGCGTCCTTTGGCCGAAAGGTGAAAGAATTTAGTATTTCTGCCGCCGAGTTTGAGCCAGTCCATACGACTCTTCTACCGCCACGCCGACTCAAGATCAAAATCCATCTTCTCCATGAAGTCCTTGGCGTTAGCTTCCAACTGCTCCATGAAAGGATCCAGGGGATCCCTCGAGAGAATGGAGTTTATAGTGGAGAGCGTGGCCTCCATAGCTCTGTTGTTTAAAAACACTTGTGTCAGTACTCGCCCATTCTTTAAGGGAATGCTTAACCAGCTTAAGCTTCCTTTGCAGACGAAAGAGTGGATTACCAGGGACGTGGGAACTCCAAGGGAGTGAGACCGCGTCAGAATAGCCAGGGGCGAGTCGCCTAATGATCAAAGTATCGGAAAGGCTTCCGCGAGATAGGCACCTCAGCCAGGCAGATGTGAAGAAGATGGTTAATCAAAGCAAATGGAGTGTAATAGAGCTTAACATGCAAGAAGAGAGCGAGCCAAGCATCATTAACCAGTGCTCAGTCCAAACATGCAGCGATTCTAGAAGGGCTAATGGTAGAGTTGGACCAAGACAAGTTATTACCACATGTATCCATATCCAGAAGGCCACAATGGGCAATGCAGTTGTTGAAGTCATCCATGCCACCGCGTATCGGGGTCCTACCTCCAACCTTTTCCTAGAAGTAGCGCACTGTGTTGAAGTCACCAAGCACAACCCAGGGGATGTGGCTTGGTTGGTCAAGGTACATAAGATCCACCCATAAGGCTCTGTGCGTGGAAAGATTGTTTGAACCATAGACCATAGTGACGTTCAGGAAGAGATCACCTTTGTTGGAACAAGCAAGCGAGATTGATTGGGGGGAGACACGTAGCGGGGTACAAGTCCAGCATGTTACTCTCCATAGAACATAGATACACCCGAGCGTGGTATCATTGTGGATGAAGCTCCATCCCGGAGGGATGATGGAGGCGAAGTTGTCCCTGTTCTCAGGTCTTATCTTCGTTTCAATAAGGCCAACAAGTTCCGCACCCATTGAGTTGATGGAGTTAAGAAGAGCCCTTTGCTTGCGCGGTCTGTTAAGGCCGCGGACATTACAAGCAACAATGGTCATTAAAAACATGGGGGTTGGCCAGAACGACCTTCCAGCATGCGTTGCCCTTGAGCTTTCTTTTTCTTTCTGTGGGTAGCAGTTACCCAATTGGGGTTTTCCACGGCCACAGATGCAGGAATGCAGGGATCAAATTTAGAAAATGATATCAAGGGGTCCTCCGTACTTGGGTTATTGAGGTCAAACTCACTGGCTCCCTTTGTAGTAGCTTTTCTGGCAGAAGGGGGCGGCCGGTGCAACAGGGCCATAGATCCGAACGGGAAAGCGTCGTATGGCCTACCAGCAGTCCTTCGCGGTACCGTACTTGGGTTTGTGGAGGAGGAGGCGACATTGGAGAGAAGAGCTTGACCTTCATTAGGGGATGGTAATTCCTCAGGAGGAGGATAAGGTTCTGAATCCGGACGTATTTGAGCATCGACGCAACCATCCAACCTGACCGAGGGACCAGACGAAAAAACTTGCATAGTGGGTGCCTCCACGGCCATGCTGGTAGGTTCCCCTGATGGAGCGGTGGGTGGGATATCAGGAACCGCACCGAGTGTAAAGGAATCATGAAGTCAGGCCGCGGTGGTTGCCGAGGAATAATGCAGTGGGATCGCGGTGTCTGTAGAGGAATTCAGCAAAGGGACCTCAGTGTGAGGGGCAAAATTCAGGCGATCAGGCCGTTTAGTGTATGGGCACTGAGGAGTACTATGGTTGAATGTGACGCAATGGGCACACCTGGGGGGGTCGCCATTCCAGTTCAATCCCAATGGACTGTCTTTGTCCATTAAAGGACACCTAGGGGACTGTTGCAGGAATGGATTTGGAAGCATGAACGGAAATACAGCAACGCGCATATCCGTCTCGTTTCCCCGAGGTCGTTGCCGCGTCCATGAAGAGCGGGGTACCAATCAAGCATGCAATTTTGTTGAGGATAACGTCCGAGCAATGACCACGGCTCAGGCCGTGAAATCTAACCCATAGAGGAATCTCAGTAAGCAGATCACGTTCAAAGCAAGAACTTGCCTCCATCTCCTGAGCACAATGAAGCGCCCCTGAAACAGCCACGACCCCCCATCAAGGATGCATTGGCAGGCTTCATCAGAGGAAAGTTGAAGGTAGAAAAATCCGTTGGGGCGAGGAAATAGCTTGAATTCACCAGCGGGTTTCCAGACCTTCTCGATGAAGGCAAGCATCAGTTTTCGGTACGGTTTCTTTCCCATCATGTAGAAAACGAGAGTGTTTGCCCAGGCCTTGTCAAGGGAGGAGATGCCATCCTCCGTAGCGAAGGCGATAGTCTCATCGTCCAGGCTGGTAGGCAAGATAAACTCCATGCGCCGAGAGGAAGGCACATTGCGAGTGCTCCCACAAATGTCCTGCCAAGAAGGTCCCTGTGGAAGGGTGGATGGGGAAAATGCCGCGCCAAGGGCAGGGCCTGTGGGCTGCCGCGCATGCGGCATGGGTGAGCGTACATGGCCGGCGACGGTGGAGGATGGAGGGTTGAGGTAGGGTTTGGGGCAGTTGCTGGTGCGTGGGGGGGGGGGGGGGTGGGGTGAGCGGAGGGGAATAGTCGGGAGGGGGAGAGTCGGGGGCATGGAGTCCGGGGGGACTTGATGTAAGATTTGGAACTTGCGAACATAGAAACAAGATATGAGTGCAAAGCTACTGAATGTCATCCAGAGTCAAAGCCAAATCAACATCTGGTTTCCCAACGTCGGGTTAAACTGGCTCCACAAGATGTATCGCTCGTTTGATTCTAGGTTACCTTTGATTCTACCCCTGCATTCATAGGTTAAAGTTAATTGTATGGAGACTGCATATTTCTATGTTATAATATTACCAACCACCTTCAATAAAAATGTCAACGGAAAAAAATATTAGTATCATAAGAATAATCAACAAGACACATAAACAATAGAAGGCCACATCTCATTTAACATTCCAACCCTCCTTACCATCTAAATAACTAGTACTCACAGAAGAGTTATCCATCTGACTAATCCTTTAACAGGAAGTTACTCCAATCCAATCATGTTACCAAACACGATAGAGTCTCATCTATAAGGAGGAACTAACTAGTACTTTTGCTGGAGCAAGAGAAGCTTATGTTATAGATACCACCAAAAAGGATGCAAAGGAAGAAAAGAGGGGGAAAGAGAAGTTCTTCACAAACAGTACTGCTACATGGAGAGGAGAGAAAGAAAAAAAGTCGATAAATTATATTAGAATCCACAAACAAAAAGAGCACACAATTAAACAAGACGGAGAATGACAACTAAAATGAAGAGGAATCAATAAGCTTGAGAGCGCAGAAAAGGAAACAACATCGCTAACCGATCATTACAGAAAACATGGGACATAATAATAGGGTCCTTGGTGCATCACATGTTAAGATGGTGATGGAGAGACCTCTCAAGAAACCCAGGATAAAAATCATGAAGATTAAAATAGAATAATATTTATTTTCAAAAATTCTTTCTGCATCATTCCTTTCAACACAACCAAAGAGTATAAATACAGATACAGATGTTTTCTTGTTAAGCAGTGGAGGGAGAGTAAGGTAGTATAGGTCTTTTTCAGTTTATAGTTTAGGAATATATCAAGGCAATTTGATGCATAGGGACTAAAGGTAATGTCATGTATAATACAATATTGTATATATCTTTTGATTTTTGTCCAACATGAAACTTGTAGATCTCTCTCTCTCTCTCTCTATATATATATATATATGGGAAAAAGGAGCATGCTCCCTGGTTGTAGCCAACTTACATGCTCCCACCCCTTTTCTCCTGTATTTTTTTATTTTCCTGAAATGAAACCTATTGGAATTTAGATCACAATATGTCATCATATTGTCATTCAAAATTTGACTTTATTCGAGAATTCTATCCCTCCATCAAGACTGTTAAATTTTAACAATCTCAGAATTGCTGAAATTGACCCTTCTTCAGATAGAGAATATAGGAGTTTATGTTTCTGACGAAATTGGATGACATGTTAGGGGTATATTGTCATGAATATACATATTTCTATTTTCCAAAAAAACAAAAAAATGGGAGAAAAAATAAGGGTGGGTGCAGCCCGTTGTCTCCACCTAGGGTGCAGCCCCATTTAACCCTATATATAGGAAAAAGTAGGGCTGCCCCCGCCCCTATTTTCCCACAATTTTTTTATTTTTTTGAAAAATATCACCATGTATATTCAGCTACATATATGGAAAAATGGGACTGCCTGTAAGGGGCAGTCAACGAGCTGCTCCCACGTCATTTTTCCATATTTTTTATCTTTTTTGCAAAATAAACTATGTATATTCATCTATATATATCCCTTCAACATGCCATTAGAATTTCGTTAGAAACATAGACTCCTTTGCCCCTATCTAGAACACGTAATTTTAACAGTCTAAATATTGTTGTAATCCACCTATTCAAGATGGAGGGCATGAAAATCTCCGTTTCTGATAAAATTAAGATGACATATTAAAGACATATATAGATGAATATACATGATTTCAAATTGCAAAAATAAAAAAATACGAAAAA
This sequence comes from Ottelia alismoides, assembly GCA_037367405.1. Taxonomy (NCBI): domain Eukaryota; kingdom Viridiplantae; phylum Streptophyta; class Magnoliopsida; order Alismatales; family Hydrocharitaceae; genus Ottelia; species Ottelia alismoides. The sequence goes on along the minus strand of JAZKJV010004371.1, from coordinate 899,301 downwards.
ATAACACGAGAACAATCCGTTGGCTGTCTAGAAGGCAGACCCATCAAAGCATGTGTGTATAATATATATATATATATATATATATATATATATATATATATATATATATATATATATATATATATATATATATATATACCTGCACTTCTTTGGCAACATCCAACATATCTGTTGCCGCGTAAGAAGATTGATTGATGACATCGGCATCGGTCATTTCTCCGACCAATTAATATATACACTTTCAATATGCTTCACCTTCTCCCACTCTCGTCTTTCAAGCCTGTCCCGCAACGAGCTTTTACCGAAAAAGACAAACTTCTTGAGGGTGTTGATGTGCTGCAAACCCTCGGGTAGCTCTTCCAGATTGTCACAAACGTAAATAGTCAACTCCCCGAGCAGAGGTAGGCTTCGTCCCTCCAGTACCCATCTCTTGATACCCAATTGATCTAGCTCTAAGCCATGTAATTGAGAGAACCACCCTGACTTGAATACCATTTCATCCTCAATGAATGATCCCCTGCCAAGTCTCAGATGGCGCAAGTACTTTAAATTCCCCAGCAATTTTATGACATCATGGTTGCTCTCAGTACCCAACAAACTTACCAGCGTAAGGTTTTGAGGCAATCTCCCTGGTTGCGACGACACAGTCAACAAGTACTCTAGCTCCAAGGAACGAAGATGTGTATGGTTGTCAGTTTGCGAAAAGATCTCATCTATGTTAAATATGGCGTCGCACATATATCTCGATTTGAGAATAAGCACTTCAAGCCCATGCAGTTTCTTGAGAGTGCTGGATAAGTAGCTAGACATGGCGTGTGGGTAAACACTCAATATTTCTAGCTCTTTGAGATTGATTAAAGATGGCAAGATTATCACCATCCATGGATCCGCATGCACACGACGCAAAGTTCTCACGTTCTGGAAAACATTGGTACCAAGAGAAGTCCCTGGCGTTGGAAGTCTGGTGCTGATAGAGGGCTCCCTCCGGTTGTACCTTCCCCGTAAGTACCTTAATGTTTCGATCTGCCATATTGAATCGGGAAAGCAATCTACATTTGTTCTTCCTACACAGAGAGTTTGCAGATGCCGTAATTTCCCCAAGGATTTAGGGAGCTTCGTAATATTGTGTCCCGATAATGCAAGATATCTCAGATTCATCATATCTCCTATTTCCTCTGTAAGCTTGTCTAAACAAAGGGAAATTTCAAGCACTCTGACTAACTTCAAATTCCTTTGAAGGGAAGACCATTTAATATTTCCTTCAACTGTATCCCAGAAAAATGTGTTCAGCCCATACTCCCAATCACTACGATCCATGATCAGAAGAGTTCTCAATTTATTAGGTCCCAGGGGAAGATGGGTGGTGTTTTCCTTAATCTTATCGGCAGTATATGAGAGGCGTCGCATTAGAGTACCGGGACTTCTGTCATGAGTACTCCTCCAAACATCTAGGAATCGAATCTTCTTAGCCTCCTTAACTGCCAACTCAAGAATCAAGTCATGGACATGACATCGTCTTTCTGCCTTTCCCCAAAGGTATATTTCAGAAACTTGGATCAAGCAACGCTGGGCAAGCTCCTCCAGATATCTCCCTGCACGTTCTTCCATGGACACCCCATCTTCCTCCTTTATGAACCCTTCTGCTATCCACAACAGCATTAGATGCTCGGCATAGGCCACACAGTCCTCCGGGAGTGCTCCGAGGTATGAAAAGCACCACCTCAGATGGATGGGAAGATCAATGTAGCTCAATGCTAATATCCCCATACATTGTTCCCCCTTTTCTGTCTGATGCCAATCTATCTTCTCAGCCACCTTCTTCCACTCGGCTGGACTCTTCTCTCTTGTGGAGAGAAGACCGCCCACAACGATGATAGCAAGAGGAAGTCCGGCGCACTTTCTCACAATCTGCTGTCCAAGACTTGCTAGCTCTTCGGTGCAGCATTGCTCTGGGTCCTCTTCATCGGGGAATACTTTCTTGGTGAAGAGGATAAGACTCTCATCTTCACCAAGAAATGATAACTCGTACGGAGGTATGGATGGATTCGCCGAGCTTGCCACTTCCTTGTTACGTGTGGTTATGATTATTCGGCTTCCATTCTTTGGGTCCGGCAAGATGGGGTCCAGCTTATTCCATAATTCAGGAGTCCACACGTCATCCAGGACAATCAGATATCTCTTAGACCGCAGGATTTCGCAGAGATTCGCTGCCATTCCTTCTTCGTTCATCTCTTGTTTGTCCTTCTCGGACGGCCTCAAGATCCTCCGTAGGAGATCTGAGATGGTGTATTTCTGGGATACGTTTACCCAAGTGGTGTAATTGAAGCTCGAGGATATTAGACTATTATAGACCTTCTTGGCGAGAGTGGTCTTACCAAGCCCACCCATCCCCACGATGGACACAACCGATCTCCTGCTTCCTTCACGAAGAATCAGATCGGTCACCGCCTTCACGTGGCCATCCAGGCCTACTATGTCCCTGTCTTCAACATAGGGTGCCGCTGTTAGCCTCCTGAATCGCAGCAGCTCTTCAGTCTGGTCGGTGGCGCCGGCACTCCTTGTGTCAGGAATATTGATGTCATAGGTTGCCTTCCTCCTCGACAACTCGGCAACCGTCTCCCTTAGTTGCGTGATTTCCTTGCCAAAGTCATGACGCGACTTAGGTTGGAAAAGAAAGCGGGAGCGGAAGGATTTGGGTGTAGCATCACCAACATGGAGAGACAAGGTGTCGACAACGTCCTCTGCACGGAAAGCTACCTGCCGTACTTCCTCGATCCATGCCGTGATGCGGGTATCCTCGACGGTCGTGGTGGCAACGTGCTCCAGGACAGCCTGCATCATCCGCAGCTCACTCTGCACCCATTCCAGATCTCGTTGGGTGTCGCCAAGGAGAGCGATCTCGCTGACGAGGAGGTCTCCGATTTTGTTGACCACGTAGGATACGATACCGCCGGTGGGATCCATTGTTGGGCAGTGAGAAGAAGCTATGCTGATGAGAAGTGAGGGTGTTTGTGGGATCTCTCAAGCACGGGGAACATTTTGGGATATGATATTTCACTCCACAGCCACATAGAGAGAGAGAGAGGCGAAAACTCATATATGGTCCATAGTATCCACACACCATCTTATCGAAAACTCATATATGGTCCATAGTATCCACACACCATCTTATCCCTTCATCAGATTTAGGACTCCCACCGACAGAGGCTAAAAATATAACCATATAGATTTTAACTATCCATTTGATTCACTGCACATATTCAGCTTGTTTGGTAATTGGGCTGTGCATTATTAGGTTTTATATTAACTTTTTTTAATGATTATAATATATTTTTTATGTTAATTTTTTTATTTAAATAAAGCTAAAAAATATTATACCAAAGAAATTATAGGGTACATACAAGTAATCTCAGCCCAAGAATGTAAGGATGGAGCTGAGGGTATACCAGGATACTTCGGAGTATCATGGCAACCAAATATATCCATTGTGTTTCGTGCTAGTCCGATAACTTTTTGAAAATCAAAATCCAAATAGTTCTCAAATTGTTAAAGGTTTTAAACTTTGATTCAGAAAATGAATGTGTTATATGTTATCCACTAGTAAAAGAAGTATCAGGCTTAAAAAAAATCATGGATTAGTATAAATGATAGATTTGTAAAGAAAATTAAACAGTTTTAATCTATATAGTGCGAAGGAAAAAAAGAAAAACAATCAATGAGGAGATACCAAAATTTTGAAATCGGATCAGTCGGTCCAACCTGTAATTTTATTCCTTCGTTTCAAATGAAAATTTTTTTATCCAACCTTCAATAAAATTAGATACCTGAAATCTGATTTTAAAGATACCTAAAATATAATTTAAAAAGTTTAATCGAAATAAAGCAGGAGTTCAAGTTTCATTTTTATTCAAAAAAAATGCTAAAGTTGAGAGTTGAACTTGAACCTATAATCTTTAGTGATCTAATACAAGTTTCTGCCTAGCTCAACGATAATCACTCTTGTAAAGAAATGATGTCAATTATTATTATTATTATTTTATTATCAAGCGGTAGAGTATTTAATTCAAATATCGTATACATATTGTATTTAATGTTGTACATGCTAAAATAATTTACATTTAATGTAAGATATTTACATTATATATTATGCATTTTTAGTTGCTATATGTAAAAGTATGTATTACATCATATATATATGCATTGATATTGCTTATGTTATATATCTATGTTTGCATATTTATTTATTTGCATGTATTTGTTAGTATGTTTGTGGTTGAATATGTATATATGTGTATTTACAACATTACAACAATTTGGGTATATAGCGGCGTTTGTAAATCCGTCATTAAATCAACCGTTGCTAAATATATAATTACGAATATTATCTATTTTTAAATAATTTTTAATACTAGAGTTTAGTGATGAAAGCTATAATCATTGATATATCACTAGCAACGCTTTATATATGAAGCATCGCTTATCGATTGGTATTTTTTAAAATGTGAGCTAATCATCACTCTTTTTAGTTCAAAATTTAGCAAACAATTAGCTAATTTTTAAAAATAATTATAGATTTACTATATAGAGCGTTGCTAACGAGAGAACATTGATTATGATTTTCATTGCTAATTCTATTATAGAAAAGAGATATTTACATCCATAACACCGGGTAGTTTCGTAATTACCCCAAGAACTCTCGATAATCATGAACTACATGAGAAACTTCGAATAATGCTTATATCTTACATGACATAATCATGTATTATGTTCCAATTAAGATATCCGTTTTATTTGGCTGTTTTTGTTAAAAAAGAAAAAAACTATCCCTAATGTTCCATCTTATTTGCAAATCACGCCCTCTCTTTCTCTCCCTCATTCCCATTGTGCAGAAGCCGTAAAGGAGGAATGTCAACGGGCCGCCGAAGAGACCACCACTAACCTGTTAGCCATGTGAGCCCAAGGAGAACCATTCCTGCAATAAATATTTTTGTAATGTTTAATATATTAATAAAAGTTATTGATTTATCTCACTCACCTTCTGTGATTAAATAAAGGGATATTTACAACCATAACCCTAAGTAATTCTGCAATAACATTCATAACCCTGCATAATCGTGAATTACACGAAAACCCTCGGATAGTTACTCCGTCTCACATTCATAACCCTCCGTTAGTTTTTTCTTTAACCCAACCATTTCATTGGGTTAATCTAACCCTTATCCTATCCAACGGTTGGTAAAAAATTTAAAAAAATAAAAAAAATTCTCTGTCCATCTTGCAACAACCGACCCCACCCCTTCTTCCTCCTCGTCCCAGCAACCGACCCCACCTCTTCTTCCTCCTCCGTCCCAGCAACCGATCCCACCCCTTCTTCCTTCTCCGTCCCTCCGCCGGAATGCGCAGGGAGGGGCTTCTGCAGGGGGGAGGGGGCGGGAGGGGGCTTCTGCGGCAGCCCCAGTTTCAGGAGCTGTAACTGAAGGATCTCCCGGCTGCGGCCACCCCTTATTCCTCCTCCACTGCTCCCCTTCCAACCACACCATCCTCTCCGTCTCCTCCCGCCCCTTCCTACTACTCTCCCTCCACCTCCCTTCCCACTCCATCGTCCTCCTCTCCCTCCGCCCACTCCCCATGCCCCTCCCCTCCCTCTTTCCTCTTCCCCCAACGCCGCAACCATTCCTCGCGCGCCGTCCGCATCCTCTGGAACCCTCCTCCGACCCCTTCTTCTCCCTCTGCTCTTCCTGTCGCGGCTCCTGCAGCTACAACTCCTCTGATCCAACCAAATCCTTCCTCTGCTTCCACGAACCCCGCCCCCACCGCATCGTTCTCCTCGGCGCTTCCCTCTTTGCCCTCGCTTCCCTCGCCACCCTCACCCTTGCCATCATCGTCGTTGTTGCGTTCCGCAGGAACACCGCCACCCGCCCTGCGGAGGATCCAATGACCGGGTTCCTCCGCCGCCACCACCTGCAACTCCGCTCTCTCGTCTACACCTTCGATGAGCTGTCCACCTCCACTGACGGATTCTCCCCGCGCCGCAAGATCCTGTCCGTGATCCATCACCCCAATTTGGCTCGCCTTCACGGCTACTGCTGCGATCCTCACGGGCTCCTCATCGTTTACGACTACGTTGCGAATGGCACGCTTGCTGATCACCTCCACGGAGGCGCGCAGCGGAAGGCTGCGCTGACTTGGCCCATGCGGGTCGATGTTGCGTTGCAGACGGCCTCAGTTATGGAGTACATGCACTTCATTGTGAAACCACCTATCGTGCACCGTGACATCACATCGTCGAATATATTCATGGAGGCAGACATGAGGATCAAGGTTGGGGACTTTGGGGTGTCAAGGCTTCTGCGGTTGCCTGCTGATGCGTGCGGGAGCTCCACCGTGGCGGAGTTTGTGTGCACGGGGCCACAGGGGACGCCGGGGTACTTGGACCCGGATTACCACAGATCCTTCAAGGGGCAGGAGCGGGGGGAGGGGGTGGGAGGGGCCTGGGGAGGATCTTGGAGGGCTTCATTAGGGGCCTGCGGATAGGGGAGAGGGGCCTCCGGGGAGCTTGGAGGGCGTCATCAGGACCTGTGGGCAGGGATAGGGGGCCTCGAGGGCTTACGTGAGTTGTCGAGGCCTGCACAAACGGGAACTTGCAGGCTGCTTCGACGTTCGACGAGAGGAGGCAGGGGAGGAGGAGGTTGGGCGGTAACCGGGTCAGGATCTTGCAGGGCACGGGAGCTAGAGGGTGACCGGGTCGGAGGCTTGCAGTGGGAGGGTGATCGCTCGGAGGGGCTGCATGGGCTGGAGGAAGCATCCTTGTTTTCTCAGATTTTTATTTCATTGGCATACTTCATAAATGTGATATAATTTTAAGGGTAAAATTGTCAAGTTGTAACCTTTTCCGTGAGAGTTAACGAAAAAATAGATGTTAACTAACACAGGGTTATACCATATAAGAGTTAAGGATTATTCGAGGTCTTGGGTGTAATTCGCGATTATGCAGGGTTATGAATGTTATTACAGAATTACTCAGGGTTATGGGTGTAAATATCCCTTAAATAAATGAATGCACTATACGGTCTCTCTATACAATTAAGGTTATGTACCATGACCATCTTAATGATCATTCAGTTGTTGATTCAATTGTTTAATCATAGAGATTGGTGCTTGGATGAATTTCTAAAGAGTTTGATTGAGGACTCATCAAGAACCGTCAAATGATTGTTAATAGATGATCTCTAGCTCGAGGAGATGCCAATATTTTGCTTATAGGCTGATATATAACCGACCTCTTGATACATGTCCTTTGCATAGGAATATGATATATAACCGACCTCTTGATACATGTCCTTTGCATAGGAATATATATTTGAAGGTGTCAACTAATAGGTCAAGGAGTTGACTTAACAAGATCGGGATAACCACTGTCATGATATATGCACACATCCTCAGATCGAAAACAGATTTGCTACTATATGTCTGAGTATGTACATTTGGCAGATCGATATGTTGATGTCCTAATCAAGGTCTATACACCGACGAGCTGGTGTGCTTATAAGGACAAATGAGTAATATGATCTCTCAAGGGATCATACATATTCACTTGTGAATCAGAAGATATGAGCTCACTCATGAGGTATTGGGACTGATTAAATTCCATGCATAATCGCCTTGCTTTGTGAGCACGACAAGAATTTGTAGGAATGGTATATGTTTTTGGAAAGCATATGATCAATACCAACTCCCAATGACCGAATGAGAAACTTAGTGATAAAACTTTTTAGCATCCCTTGTTTTAATGTTTAGATGAGTAAGAGTAATTACACAAGTAACGATCTTTTAGTATCCCTTGTGCACTCAGATTGGCAACATGAGCTCTAGTCGTTATAGTTTGCACTGATTTGCTTGTCTGACTCCTCGTGCTCTTTATTCCTTATACACTTATGGAAGGATTTGCCTTTGCTCGTACGATCACCCACCGATAACATGTTCAAGGTCGTGACCATGGATATAATATCAGACATCTCCCAGGGCATAACTCACCCATTTTACAATCCACTTCTGGCATGAGTAACACAGAAATACTACAATACAATCTTTCCCCTGCTTGCCTTTTACAATACAGAATACATGCCTCCTGCTTATTTCAGTAATTAAATCAGACTATGCATGATAAAAGCCTTCAAATGGAATCCATTTAGATGAAATAGAGGTTGAGTGTACTCTTTATGCAACGGACTAAGGTTCGAAACATACTATGTTTTTTTTATCAAATCTTCAACCAGAGGCAAAACATATATATGCAATATGTTGGTTTTTTTAGATGATCGAGTAATCATCGGACTTGGTATTCCCGCACTAGTCAGAGGCGGTTAGTGAGAAAAATAGGGAAAGGCAGTTAGGGTTAGGGCGTACGGGCGCGTGTATGGGCATATAAATAGAGAATGGCGCGTTTACGGTAGCCCTCATCACGGCCTACTTACCTCTCCTCTTCCTATCCGTTCTTCTTCACACTGGTATCAGAGCGCGGTTGTCGTTGAGTTGCTCGATCAGCTCATCCACGACGTCGGCTTCTTGAATCGCGACGATCACTGCCCCGAGCGATTGATCTCTTTTCTTTGAGACGGACCCTCTCGAACGTTTTTTATCATCGCGTTTACCTCTGTGCGGAAGGTACACCTTTCAATAAAGTTGCTTTCAGACGTTACCTTTCACACCACTGTTCTATATTTTTTTATTATGCGGTGAAGTGATCAGCCTTCTCATTGGTTATATTTTTTTATCTGCTCGTACCATTTGGTATTCAATAGTGCTTGTTTTTTTGTGCGTTGGATACAGCTGTAAAGAAGCCTCTCTTTTTTTGTTTGTGTGTCTCGTAGTTTTTTTAAAAGGGATATTTACACCCATAACCCTGAGTAGTTTCGTAATTACTCCAAGAATCCTCGATAATCACGAATTACACCAAAGATCTTGAGTAATGCTTAACTCTTACACCAATAACCCTGTATTAATTTCCATCATATTTCCCGTTAACAATGACGGTATCCGTTATGTATTTTATATTTTATACCCTTTAACTTTGATTTATTTACAGCCATCCCCCTTTGTCCTCCCAGCAGCCTCCCACCCGCTGGCCACCCCGCCTCCCCCCGACCGCCGATCGCCCAGCCCGCCCCCACCCCCCACCCCCCTCCTCCGGTTGCAACCCACGAGACCTCCCCCCACCTGCCCGTCGGCTGCCCAGCCCGCCCCCACCTCCCTCCTCCGGCTGCAACCCTCGAGCCCCCCACCCCCTCGTCCTCCCGCCCACCCGCAACCCACCATGCCCCAAATCAAAGCCCCCCTCCCCTGCCAGCGCACACCCCCTCCCCCCCGCCGTAGCACCTCCCGGCGCAAGCTCAATCGTGCACCCACCCCCTCCCTGCCTCACCTCCGCCATGTCGTCGCAGCGCGCCCCAATCGTGCACCCAGCCCCCTCCCTGCCTGCAAGTCCAGGTCGGGACACAACCTCCCCTCTACCCGCGCACGTATGCCCACACACACACCCCTCCCTGCCCCCACCCCCGCGCGTCCTCCCGTCCGCTTGCATCCCACCATGCCCCAGATGAGAGACCCCCTCCTCCCGCCAGCGCACATCCCCCCTCACCCCCGGTCGAGCCGTAGCAACAACCCGACGCAAACCCGCACCCCCTCACCCTACCGCCCCCCATCGCCCCCGCCCAACCGCGCGTGTTCCGCTCGCAAGCCCTAGGTCATGCACCCACCCCCTCCCTGCATGCGCCTCCGCCATGTCACTGCAGCGCATCTGGATGCAAGTCCAGGTCGAGACACAGCCCCCTTCTCCCCGGGCGCATCCACCCGCACCCGCCGCTTGGAGCCCGCCACCCGGATCCTCCTCATCCAAGAACGAACCCACATCCTTGTTTCTTTCCTTTCTTTTTTTGGATTAATCTCAACCGTTAGATCATATATTGGATTAGATTAACTCAGCTATCTAGTTGAGTTAATGAATTAAACTAACGGAAGGTTATAGGTGTAAAACGGAGTGGTTATTCAGAGTTTTGAGTGTAATTCGTGATTATAGAAGGTTCCTGAGTAATTACGAAATTAATCAGGATTATGGGTATAAATAACCCTTTTTATAAAAAGGGGCCACTTCCAATGGATGTATCCTTTTTATTCTTTTGTGTTTATCTTGCAGTAATAATATATTGAGTCATTTATTGTTAGAGTAAATTTATACCGTATCATTTTTTGATCTATTATAAAACATCTCATGCTGTCTTAAATACAAAAGTTTTTGCGGAGTGTGTTTTTGACCAGCTATATATTTTTTTAGTACATATCTGCTCATACCTATTTTTGGAGATGGGTAGTCCAAGAGAACATATTGATATTTTTTTATCCTCTTAGTGGTATAAAGATGTATAACGGTAAAGTTTTTTTAATTCCCATTTTGTTTAACGTAAACTCATTTTTTTATTTTTTCAAAGAACGTGTTTTTGATCATCGGCTGAAATTACTTTTTTAAAGGATTCAGTTTTTTATATATAGTTGATATCTTGATCTAAACTAAAAAAAATCATCATTTTTTGTCTGTTAGTTTTAAAGGAGTTTGTTGAGTTGTATGGATCCTAAAATGGGCAAACGGATCTTTGGATGAGGGACCGTTTACCCACTTTCCTATATATGTACTCATCCCCCCTCTCCGTAGGATTTTCCACGTACATCTCTGTGTCTTTCTCTTGGTTGGATATCTCTGTGTCTTTCTCTTGGTTGGATTGCTCATTGATTTTCTACATGGTATCATAGCCTACATGAGACTTGTTGTTTCTCGTTAGGTGTGCAAACCCTAGTCTACTGTTCGTGCAAAACTCTGCCTGCCGTTCGTTCAACCGCTAGTCATCAGGTTGGCCTGTGCGTGGTGAAGGCCTGCCGCCTTTGCCGCCCTGGTGCCCTCTCCGCCCGATCACACCCTCCGCAAGTGCAGCCCGCAGCCTGGGGCACTTCCTAGTCGCACGTGGCGTCGTGCAAAGATCGGCAGCAACTCGAGCAATTCCCAGCGGTGTCGTCCCTTGTTGGCTGCGCCTGGTGATCTCGTAACCCTGCCGCCCTTGCTCTCCAGCGTGGAGGCCCCTGTGCGTGAAAGCCCCTGCCGCCCTTGCTCTCCAGCATGGAGGACCGTGCGTGGAGGCCCCTGTGCGTGAAAGCCCCTGCCGCCCTTGCTCTCCAGAATAAACGCGGATAAGCAGAACCCTGATTTTGCCCCCAAATCCATAACCTTCTTTTGGAAAGTGTGCCGTCATCTTCACGAGGCTCTGCAACGGCAACAGTACAATGGGCTCCACAAGATACAGATACCACAATTTCAGACTTTAGCAACTTCACTGCCTTTGGTTCTTTCCTGCTCTCTTCGGTTCCATCACCTAGCTGCCCATAGTCATTAGATCACCTCGCCCGTTTTTTATACAGCCGCAGTGTGGTATTCCCCACACTCACGCCCCCTCCCCTGAAGTGATATTCAATATTCAATATTCAGCAACTAGTGGGCTCGTGGGCTCTGGGCAGAATTCTTGATATTCAATATTCAGCGACCCGGCAAGCAGGATTCTTTATTTTTCTTTTATTTTGAAACTCGTCAGATATTGAAACTCGGCAGATATTCAGCGTCCCAGGATTCTTGATATTGAAACTCGGCAGATATTCAGCGATACTTGATAAAGCCAATTTCTTTGGCATTCCACTGACCCGGCAAGCAGGATTCTTTATTTTTCCAAGCTGAGAGCAAATCAATATTGAAAGTGTGGCTGGTTTTTGTCCCTTATTGTGCCTTTCTATTCGTCTGGAGCTATACTTGGTACTTCTCTACCACAACTACTTGCTCAGGTGTGCACCTTTATTCCTAATATTTACTCCGTGTGTGACGGAGTGTTTTTATTGGTTCTCCGTGTGTGACGGAGTTGTTTATTTGATTATCCTTGCCATAATGGATGCTGTCAATGAGTTAGAATATTTCTTAAAGGGATATGATGTTGAAAAGTCTACTTACCTGGATTCTGAAGATATGCCTTCAGCCCTAAATACGAGAAGAACTAATCTGTCTCGTCCTACCAATTCTGAGTGGGTTATTGATAGCGGAGCATCCGATCACATGACATGCAATTCAAAAATATTTCATGATTATAAGTTGTCTTCTTGAAAGAAAAGGTTACTGTTGCGGATGGGTCCCCTGTTACTGTTGCTGGAAAGGGGACTATTTCTGTGGTGGATCGATTTCTTCTGCAGGATGCTCTTCATGTTCCCGACTTTCCTATAAATCTTCTGTCTGTTAGCAAAATTACTAAAGAATTAAATTGAAAGTTGATTTTTGATCAAAACTCATGCATCCTAGAAGACTTGAAGACAAAAAAGAAAATCGGAATTGGTTTAGTTGAGGATGACTTGTATCGCCTTCCTGCTCAAATTGGTCAGGCCCTTGCTTCCGTAACGGAGTCTAGAATCGAGAAGAGAAGATCTACGTTGATAAAACAATGGCATGAACGACTTGGTCATATCAGTTTTCATTCTTTACAAAAGTTGATGCCTGCTATGTTTTCAGGATTATCGGCAATTGATTTTCAGTGTGAGGTGTGTAAGTTTGCAAAACAAACGTGTACCACATTTCCTATTTCTAGAAGTAAATCCACTCACGCCTTTGAGCTCGTTCATTCTGATGTGTGGGGCCCATGCAATATTCAGAGTTGGCAAGGATATCACTACTTTATTACCTTTGTTGACGATTGGTCACGACATACGACTGTCTTTCTTATGAAGAATAGGAGTGAAGTTCCTGCTATTGTCAACGAGTTTATTGCTCTTGTGAAGAGACAACACAATGCAACGATTAAAAAATTCCGTTCAGATAATGCTAGAGAGTACTTGGCCCAGTCCCTTCGAAAAACACTTACCATGGAAGGAATTATTCATGAAACCTCGTGTGCATATAGTCCACAACAGAATGGTGTGGCTGAAAGAAAGAATAGGCATATTCTTGAGATTACTCGGACTCTTCTCTTTCAACGGAACATGCCTAAGAAGTTTTGGGGAGAAGCTGTGCTTACAAGCGTTTACTTAATGAACAGGATGCTGTCTCGAGTCCTAAATGGTGAATCTCCATTTATGCTCATTTATCCTGGTCATGAATCATTCTCTATGCCACCCAGGGTATTTGGTTGTGTTTATTTTCTGCACGCAAATAACGTTGGAGTTAAGAAACTCGACCCTCGTGCTAATAAAGGATTCTTCCTTGGTTACTCTACGATACAGAAAGGATATCGGTGCTTTGATTCTACATCTGGCCGTGTTCTGGTTACTAAGGATGTTAGCTTTTTTGAAAATGATGCTTTCTTTCCCAGTAGTCCTATTCAGGGGGAGACTAAATGTGAAGAAGACTTTAATGGGCTTTATTTTTTGGATGATGTTAGTTATAGTATTCCTCGTCAGGGGGAGATTCAATCTAGTGGAAATATTTGTCGTGATGAAGAAGCTAATGAAAACAATCATAATCCTCCAGTTCTCTTATCGAATGAGCCGACTTCACAAATGTCTGATAGTATTCCTGGTGTTCTTAATGGGACTAACAATGATTTGTAAGAACCAGAGATTGAACAAGCTTCAGTCAGCAATCCTATGATTATTGATGAGGCAGAAAAAGATGTTCATAATGTTGAGTTGGAACTACTGGATGACAGCATTGCTCAAAGGAAGGGTAAGAGGATCATTAAACTCCCGGCCAGATATGCAGGATGTTCTCAATACCCTATTAAGCATCATATTTCCTACTCTAAATTAAGCACGTCTTACAAATGTTTTCTCACATCTCTTGATTCTAATACCATACCTAGGAATGTGGCAGAGGCTAGAGAGAACCCTGCTTGGGCTCTGGCTATGCAGGAGGAGATGAAGGCTCTGGTGAAAAATGACACGTGGGATATAGTTGATATCCCCAAAGATGTGCATTTGGTTGGTTCGAAGTGGATCTATACTATAAAGTATAATGTTGATGGGAATATTGACAGATTCAAGGCTCGTCTTGTGGCTAGAGGCTACAGCCAGAAATTTGGGATTGACTACTTAGAGACCTTTGCTCATGTGGCAAAGATGAATACAGTTAGGGTTGTTATTTGCCTAGTTGTTCATTTCTCTTGGAAAATGTACCAATTGGATGTGAAGAATGCTTTCTTAAATGGTGACCTCAAAGAAGAAGTTTACATGAAAATGCCACCTGGTTTTGTAAAAGAGGATAAATGTTGTAAATTAAAAAAGGCATTTTATATGATCTAAAGCAGTCTCCAAGACTTGGTTTGAACGACTCCGTGTGGTCATGATAAGAAATGGATACACTCAAGTGAATGGAAATCACACTTTATTCATAAGAAGGAATGAAACAAAAAGATCTATTCTTTTAGTTTATGTGGACGATATGATTCTTACAGGCGATGATGAAAGAGAATTATCATGCATAAAGAAAACTCTTGCAAATGAATTTGAATTGAAAGACTTGGGGAAGCTGAACTACTTCTTGGGTATTGAGATAGCTCGATCTCCAAAAGGTATGTGCTTAAGCCAAAGAAAATATGCCCTGGATTTGTTAAAGAAGTGTGGCATGTTAGGTTGCAAACCAACCACAAATCCTATTGAAACAAATCACAAACTGAGTAAAAAGGATGGTGAACTTCTTGATGATGTTGGAAGAGGAAGATACCAAAGATTAGTTGGGAAACTAATTTATTTGACTCTCACGAGACCTGACATTACTTATGCTGTGAATATTGTTAATCAGTTTATGCATGCTCCTACTTCGATTCATGTGAACGCTGTTAACAGAATTCTTTGCTATATAAAGAAATCTCCAGGTAAAGGGCTCATGTTCAAAAAACACAGTGATGTTATTATTGAAGGCTATACAGATGCAGACTGGGCTGGATCAATAGATGACAGGAGATTTACTTCAGGATATGCAGTGTATCTTTGTGGGAACCTTGTCATTTGGAGAAGTAAGAAACAAAATATTGTATCCAGATCAAGTGTTGAAGCTGAATATCGGGCTCTAGCTAATGGTGTCACTGAAGTTACGTGGTTGCAACTCCTTCTGAAAGATTTGGTTATTGAAGTTGCTATGCCGAAAAAGATGTTCTGTGACAATAAAGCAGCGATAAGTTTGGCCAACAACCCTGTAATGCATGATAGAACAAAACACGTGGAGATAGACATACACTTTATTCGAGAAAAAATTGATGATGGACAGTTGTGTCTTCCCTACATGAAATCTGGTGATCAGATTGCTGATCTCTTCACAAAAGGGCTACTTACAGTGCAATTTGAGTTGAATGTAGGCAAGTTGGGCATGGTTGATATGTATGCCCAACTTGAGGGGGAGTGTTGAGTTGTATGGATCCTAAAATGGGTAAACGGATCTTTGGATGAGGGACCGTTTACCTACTTTCCTATATATGTACTCATCCTCCTCTTATTTCATTACGATAGTGAAGAGAGATCCCTAATCTCTTGTGAGGGAGATTAGGGTTGGTGTGTGCCCCCGTGGTTTTTCCCTCTCCGTAGGGTTTTCTACGTACATCTCTGTGTCTTTCTCTTGGTTGGATTGCTCATTGATTTTCTACATAGTTGAAGTGGGTTTGTCAGGAATCTCATCATTTTTTTGACTTGCACCTCACTTTGCTTGTATTCATTACTCTACCATCTAGTTTTGTCCTCTATCCAATGTACATCCTTGTAGAAGTTTTGTTTATTTTTGGTTTGTATATAAAAAAGGGGGGAGAATATATATATTTTCTTTATTCGTTTGTTTTCTTGTCTCTGGTTTTATTACAATCCGAAGAATTTTTTTGCCCTCTATCCTATTGATTAGTATTATTTATTGGGTGCACATGTTTTTCGCTTTCATAAAAAAAACTTTGATAGTCTTCTTTTAGTAATGTTTTTTTAATCCATATTTCTGCATACGTTTTTTATTTAAAAAACTTTATTAGATTAGAAGTTTTGTTAATAATAAGACTAGTTTTTGGTTACTTGGATGTTATCTTCATTCACATAGTATTAAGGCTTCACAATTACTGAACTTATTAACTGTCTTTCTTAAAAAACACAATCTTATATTGCTTACCTTTTTTGAAAAGCTAGATGGCAACCAAACTGATTGCATCTGAATTGGCTAAGCTGGAAAACCTGAATGGTGTCAATTATGACATGTGGAGTCGTAAAATATTATATGGTCTGATGCATGACAATCTAGATAGTATTATAGACTCCCCTCCTCCTGAACTCTCCAAAGAAGCCACTGATGTTGTGAAAGCTGCCCACAAGAAATTATTTGAACAGTGGGAGAAAACAGATAAAAAGGCTCGTAGTTTCATCCTCATACATATGGATGATGATTTGATTAGGGTTTTGAGGCCCGTAAATCCACATACGAGTTATGGAGAGCGGTCAAGGGGAAGTATGACTCCAAAACGGAGGTGAACATGCAGCTCCTGTTGCACAAATATAATACGTGCAAAATGAAGGAATCCTATAGCGTTATTGAACACGTCAGTCGGATGATAGTGATGGCAAAAGATCTGCAGACGGCAGGAACTACTATTCTTGAGAATTTGCAGGGGCAACTATATTGAATAGTCTGCCATCTTCATTCGATATGGCTGCCACCACCTTGAGGCTAAACGGAGCCATAAAGAGTGTGACCGACTTGCCCGCTCAACTTGTGATTGAGAAGGACTTAACAGCCAGAAGGAAGAAGACTGATGTCTTCGAAGTTGAACAGGAAGAGGCACATGTTGTTCATCACAAGAAGTATATGGCCCCGCAAAAGTCAAATTCAAGGGCAACCAGCAGCAACGTGGAAAAGGACCACGCGGATCGTGCTATTCTTGCGGAAAATTTGGCCATTTCAAAGCCAACTGTCCCACTAAAGGGGTGAAATCGGGGCATGCTAAGGTCCTGAAAAATAAGGGCAAGAAGCACGAATTTGTTGGTGTGGTTAAGTGTAACTTTGCCACAACCGACTGTGAAGGGTGGTGGATGGACTCTGGTGCCATCCGACATATCGCAAAGACCAAGGAGGGACTCATGAAATTCAAAGAGCTCAAAAAGGGCGAGCAGAGGATCTACATGGGCAATAACACCTACCTATATGTGGAAGGTGTTGGAAATTATAGGTTGGATCTTGGGGAGATTGTGATGACCCTCCAAGATGTATTCTATGCTCTAGGGATCCGACGGGATCTGATTTTAATGGCAGCTCTCCTCAAGAAGAATCTGGAAGTTAGATTTTATAATAATCGTGTCTCTATAGGTCGAGATAGAAAAGTCTTTGTAGTTGGCAAATTTATGCCTGAGCATGGCTTATTTTGTATCCCTATTTTTGCTGAATCAATAAAGGGTGATTTAAATTATTCCTTGTATTTATTGTCTGATTTTGATTTATGGCATATGAGATTAGGACACCCAGGAAATAATAAAATGAATCAAATTATAAAGTTAGATCTATTTCCTAACATAACAGGAGCAAGAACATTGCCCTGTGAGCATTGTTTGACTGGAAAAATGATTAGGAAACCCTTTTCTAGGGGTCAAAGGTCAAAAGAATTACTAGAATTGATTCATTCAAATATCTATGGTCACCTAAGTGCCAAAACATATGGAAATAAGGAATATTTTATTACCTTTATTGATGACTATTCGATGATTACCTTTGTATATCTCTTAGAAAGAAAAGCTGAAGCTTTTGAATGCTTTAAGAGATATAAGGTCGAGATAGAAACTAAATTGGGTAGATCGATCAAAGTACTTAGGACGGATAGAGGTGGGGAATTTAACTCGAGAGAGTTTAATGACTTTTGCATTCATGCAGGCATTATTCGACATACAACAATGCCATATGTGCCACAATAGGAGTGGCGGAAAGGAAAAATCGAACATTGATGAATGCAGTCAGGTGCATGCTCTCACATTCGAGACTCCCAAAGAATTTGTGGGGTGAAGCAGTATTGACTGCAAATTATATATAAAATAGAATTCCTATAAAATCTGTTGAATCCACACCATATGAGATATGAAATGGAAGAAATCCACAGTTAGATCATCTCCGTAGATGGGGATGTGAAGCACATGTCTTAGTCCCATATCAGCTTAGAGATAAGCTTGATTTTAAGACAATGAAGTACATTTTTATTGGTTATTCAGAGAAATCCAAAGGATATAGGTTTCTACATCAAGAAAGAGGTCTAATTGAGAGTCGTGATGCTACCTTTCTCGAGAATAAAGAGGATAAGGAAGCGGAATCGAATGATTTGGAACCTCTAGTTGATTTCCATGATAATGATTCTGACTTGGAAACGGACCTGTTAGGAAGGGAATTTCTTCCTGATGTACATGATGAACCTGGAATATCGATATTCCTTTGGAGGTTGTGGGTGAGCCTAGTCATCCCACTGGTTTAGCTGGGAACAAAAGACCCAGAACGCAACCTGCATGGATGGGCAACTACCATCTGTATTCTTGCGAGGTTTCGTGTTTTGCTATTGATGAGGACATTGTGGATTGTACGGATCCAGTGTCCTTTGATGAAGCGATGGCTTCATCTGAGTCAGAATAATGGACGGCCGCCATGAAGGATGAACTTGACTCGATATACAAAAATGGTGTCTTGGAACTATGTGACTTACCGGTAGCAAGGAAGTCCATAGGATGTAAATGGATCTTTAAAAAAAAGTACAGAGCTGACGGTACAATTGATAAATACAAAGCAAGGCTAGTTGCTAAAGGTTATACTCAGAAAGCTGGAATTAATTTCTAGGAAACATATTCTCCCGTTGCCAAATTTGCATCAATGAGGATGTTTTTGGCTCTAGTCGCGTATATGGATTTGGAATTATTTCTAATGGATGTCAAGACTGCTTTTCTCAATGGAGAATTGAGAGAAGACATATACATGCGACAACCTGATAGTTTTCAGGCAAATGGTAAGGAGAATATGGTTTATAAATTGAAAAAGTCTCTATATAGATTGAAACAGTCCTCGTGACAGTGGTATCTCAAATTCCATGATACAATTATTCAATTGGGATTTGTGGCTAATAAATTAGATAATTGTGTATATGTCGTACATAATACGAGCAAGTTTATGATTTTTTCATTGTATGTAGATGGCATCTTGCTTGCAGGAAATGACATAGAGATGTTGAATGATATAAAGAATAAATTGAGTTCTAAATTTGAGATGGACATGGAAGAAGCATTCTATGTTCTTGGAATCCAGATTAGTAGAGACAGAAGCTCAAGGACATTGAGTTTAGATCAAGAGAAGTATTTGCATACGGTATTAAAGAGGTTTGGAATGCAGAATAGTACTCCAGCCCCTACATCACTTGTGATAGGAAAAAGGCTTAGTAAAAGTCAATGTCAGGAAAGGGACAAAAATCACTTGATGTTCCATATGCACAAGCGGTGGGTAATTTAATGTATGCAGTGTTATGTACGAGACCAGATTTGGCTTATCCAGTATGCCTAGTAAGTAGATATCAAAGTAATTCCGAACAGGCTCATTGCGAAGCCATTAAGAGGATTCTTCGATATCTAAAAGGTATTGTACAATTAAAATGGGTTTATCAAGCTGAATCACTTGAAATTATGGGATACTCCGATGCTGATTTCAGAGGGGATATTGATGATAGAAAATCCACATCAGGTTACCTTTTCATGTTTGGCAGTGCAGCTGTTTCTTGGGGAAGCAAGAAACAAAGTTGTGTATCAAGACATACACAAGAAGCTGAATATATTGCATGCAGCATGGCTAGCACTCATGTTGTTTGGATTAGACGTTTTCTTTAAAACTTGAGCTTTGAATTGGTCAAAGGACAGTTGAAATATATTGTGATAATGAAGCCGCTATAAGCTTGATTAACAGTGGGGCAAATAGTTCAAGAGGAAAACACATTGAAATCCAATATCATTATATTCAGGACCTAACAAACAAACAGGAGATTAAGGTAACATACATTCCCACAAGTGATATGTTAGCTGATTCTTTCACAAAAGGAATTCCAGCAGGAACTTACATTAAATATGTTGGTTTAGTGGGACTCAGGAACATATGAGTCAACTAGAAGGCATTCAAGTAAATTGAAGCCTTGGGAATAAACATCTCTACAATATAGACACCTCACGAATAGTGGGAGTGTAGTATGACCACTTCGGTCAAGTGGGAGATGTTGGCTATTTTTAGATGACTGAGTGGTCATCGGACTTGGTATTCCCGCACTAGCCGGAGGCGGTTAGTGAGAAAAATAGGGAAGGGCGGTTAGGGTTACGGCGTACGGGCGCGTGCATGGGCCTATAAATAGAGAACGGTGCGGTTACGGTAGCCTTCATCCCGGATTACTTACCTCTCCTCTTCCCATTCGTTCTTCTTCACACAATAAATTTTAAAGTATAGGAAGAATTATAAAATTTCCATATATTAGCAGTATATATGCAACGTTAGAATTACATGCCTCAAATAAATGGTAGGGTAAATTACAAAAAAGATATCCATCTTTACATGGATTCTCAAATTAGGGACCGATCTTTAGTTTGTAACAAATAAGGGACTAAAATATTACTTAACGTTTAAGTCCCCAACGTCGTGAATGGGCTGCTCAACCCCTAGTTTTCCATGATGAAATTACCCCTGACCGAGTTTTTATATGTGTATTTTAGTCGTGGATACACATCCAGACCCATAAGCCATAACTAAGCCCATGGTGTCGTCTCCACCCGTGCTCACCTCTCCTTCCCCCACCCCCTCGAAGTCGCTCTCCTCCGACGATGGGAATCTCGCCCCCTCCACCCTCAGGTTCCTTGTCAGCTACGGTGGTAAGGTCCTCCCCTAGTTCCCCGACGCCCACCTCGACTACGTCGGTGGCGACACCCGCCTCCTATCCATCCCCAGCTCCACCTCCTTCTCAGGTTCGTCTGCGAAATTGACCACCTCTCCACGTCTCTTCTTGTCTATATCACTACCCATCTGCCGAGCTTGACATCTTGCACTCAAAATTCATATACAACAGAGCTAATGACCAAGATGGAGGAGCTCTGTGGCTCGGAGAAAGGCGCCACGTTGAGGTGTCTGCTTCCGGGGATGGACCTCGACACGCTCGCCACGGTACGACTCGCGAACGTTGTGGAGGAATACGAGCTTTCTGGCGAGAAGAGCAACCCCTCCACTTCTCACACCATAAAGATCAGAGCATTCCTCCACCGGAAAGGAAGGGGAAAGAGCACCCTGCCATCACCTATTCGCACTAACCCAACGTTACCGCCGTGCCAGTTCCATCAGCAGCTCCACCAGCGGCTGCGACAGAAGCCACAACAGGAGGTGAGGATTATGGGTTGGGGTTGTCCGTGCGATGCTGCGAGCTTTGTCCTCCCACATGGCCGTGGGGGCCATGGTGTTTCTTAGACCAAAATTTTGATTATGTAGAAAAGGGTTCTCACAAGAAGAGATGTTCACGCCTCAATGAACTGTTTTTGATTAAAAAGATGGTGGTGCAGGTACTGTTCTACGAGCAGCAACGCCTCAATGACGTGGCCACGAGCATCATGCGGTCTCCTCTCTAGCCGCGAGGCACCGGCCTGTCGTTGCATCGCCCGAGCGCCTCTCCCCTCGATCGCGAGCTCACGCACATGTGTCTTGAGAACGACAACCTCAAGCTCGAGCTCGTGAAGATGAAGATGCAGGTGAGGCAGATCGGCAAGGGCAGCTTTGTCAAGGAAAATGAAAAGTAAAAACCTGGTCAGGGGTAATTTTGTCATGGAAAACTAGGGGTTGAACCGTCCATTCACGGCGTTGGGGACTTAAACGTTAAGTAATACTTTAGTCTCATATTTGTTACAAACTAAAGATCGGTCCCTAATTTGGGAATCCATGTAAAGATGAGTACTTTTTTGCAATTTACCCTAAATGGTAACCTAATAATTAACTATGGCCTTTTTTTCACCGATGAGGGGTCACCCATGTAAATCATCTAAAGGTAATATAACAAGAAAAAAGGCTGCCCAACAAAGATGGACAATGAATATGATCTGGAGCTACCAGTAATATGCGAAAAAAATGATCGACAATTCAAAATTTCCAACAGAAAGAAAACATAAGAATCGAGGGGGGAAATACAGATTACATCAACTGAAACAAACACGAATCTACGTAAAAAGAGTAACGACGTCTCTTCTGTAACCCCGAACTATCAAAAGCCTGGGTATGTTTTCAACCAGCAAGTCCATGTACTCCATGTAGAAATACGCTGGATGCTGCACAGGTGGTGGAGGAAGGCTAACAAGAACCACTGCAGCCATACGAGAGTACCGAAGGATGGTGGAGTTGAGCTTCAGGGTCGTGTAGAGAAACTTATCAACCTGCTGCTCATTCACCACCACCTGTTTTCCATCTGCCATCAGTGGTCTTCCCTCGCTTTCCGCGGTCTCCTTCATCTCTTTGAGGTACGTGGCGATGCGCCTCTGAGCACTTGTGAAGGCTTCAAGCGACTCGTCTTGCTGAGGTGTGCCATCCGCCTGAGATTCCCAAGACTTCATGGTCACTACAATCACTTCTGCTTGCATCCGAAGATCATATAGGAACTTCTTCACATCGGCCTTCAGCTCTTCGGCATCTGCATCCTCGTCTGCTATGCAGAAAACCTGGATCTTGCAGCTTTCAAAACTTTCTTTGGTAAGAAGAAGCTGAGATAACAAGAGCATAAGCCCACCGTCCCGAACAATCCAGTAGAGGTCTATAGTGCCAAACTGTCTTTGGTACTCGCCGGGCCACTCATCAAGACCCTTGACGATAACAACTGCCTTGTTGGCAACAATGCAGTCGTTTATAATGCTGACAAATGTAGAAGGTATCTCCATGAGGTTTTCACGTCGCCAGATCTCAGGGTAACGCATGACAACGATATTTGGTTTAAGGTTCCCAAGGCCCATCGTTTGGACGATTCCACGGAAGCCCTCAGACATACTTGGAGCAACAACGATTTCAGCAACACCTTCACATCGCCTATAGTCAATGTATGTAGCAAGCTGACGGCACGCTTCCTTGGCATCTTCAGCTTGCTCATAATAGTCACCATCGATTATAGAGGCAAAGATTGACATTCCACGGCCCTTCTTCTTCATGCAGTTAGCAAAATCGGCAAGCTTAGGATGACAAGGAACATTTTCAGGCAGCTTTCCCCAAGGGCGACAGAATATGAGGGGAATTGGATACCAATTCTTGGGATGCACTTGATTCGCTGTTGAGAAATGTAAATTATTGAAAATATTTGGCAAATTGTTTGCAGGGGTATTTCAAAAAATCTTACAAGTCGAGTTCTGCGTAAACAGAAATAAATATGAATAGTAAGCTTGAGTGGAGCAGTAACAAATGTTCATATATGATTTGGAAGTCATCCCATTAAATAGCATTTTAAATTTTCGATAGAGCATGAAACGTTAAATCCTCAGTTATCCCTTGGCATTCACATCGGGTTAAATGCAATCCAGATATTTATTTGTTAGTCTGATTAATAGGTTAGATGGATAGCATCACAAACGGCCATCGAACCATTTTCCGAATCAAAGGTCTCTCTGTAAGACGTTTTTCAAATGAATTATGCTTCTAGCGTATATTATAAGGTTCAAACTCACGTTAACCAGCAATTCCCCTCCACCCCCAGAGAAATGAAATAACAAAAAAAAAGTATGCAAAATATACAAATATCATCCTGTACTTTTAGTTCTGATTGTTTAAAATAACAAGTACCAGACGTCACAAGGCATGTACATTAACTAACTAGAGTGACTCCAATAGGCATCATATATAGTTAACCCACAAGTACGAAGCCATCCACTCAACTAGTGTTTCTGGTTATTTAATCAAACAATGACTACAAATGCGCATACACGTGATGTTAATGCCCTTTTCAAATTCTTAGTCATATGCCACTATAAAAAATGCTAAACAAGACCTATGGCAGTGATATTTTGCATGGAGGTTACCTAGCAATCTAGCATGATATATTAGTTTACACGCATAATAACTAGCATTTCACTTAAATTTGAATACTCTTTTCTTCTATTTAGAAATTAAATTGAACCGCCCTAATAAAGCTAACAAACCTACCGATAATAGTTTAGTTATCTCCCAAGATTGCAACATGGAAACAAGTACAAATCCATAAACCTAATAAATACCTCCAAGGGATCGCAGACTACGAAGAGCAAGTTGGAAGTATGCACTTTTGAAACCATCGCCCCAGTCTCCTGCCTTCCCTTTGATGCTAACATAGTAGTATATAAGGCTAGCAAGAGCCAATGATACTACCGTAAATGACCATGAGATCAAAAACATGATAACTGTACAGATGAATTGTGCATATCAGCATAAAATCATATTATAGTTACGGGAAACATATAATATAACTATTCTGTAAAAGTGATATTATTTTTTCAGCACGGAAACAAAGAATTCAGTCTCATTCGAAGTTTAAACTGCAAGATATCACATCCTAATGATGTGTTGTGTCAAAAGTGCATTGAGGACCATGACAGCCCGCCTTACATGTGGGACTTCCATTCAAGCCAAAAAGTCGGCAAGTCAAAATCTATGCCATCCATGGACCCTTGCAGCGATTAAGTCCGCAGGTAAGTCGGCAAGTCAAAATCTGCTCATTTTAACTCAGTGAGAAGAATTATATTCATTATTCAATGTAACTGAGATAAGATCCAGGATTTCACTATCCCTTCTACACAAAAAAAATCTTAATGATAGAAGAGAGGGGCACATGCCGATAAATAGGAACTATCTCTTTAGTAACCATAGGTCAGAAGGCAGTGAAGAGGAGGGACGTAGTCTGTTTATAGTTGGGTGGAAGTGTAGTTTTTTGAAGGGTTTTTTCAAGAGTGGAGTTTAGGAAGGTTGGGATGTTAGTAGAACTTACATGGACAGTCCTCAACTATGAAGTTTTCATCAGTTCTGGCACTTAAAATCTTTTTGCTCAAAATAGGTCCCTACATAATAGAATGAGATCATATACGGCATCTAAAATTAAAAGTTGTTTTTTCAACATATAAATTTTAAAACAAAAGGTCAAACATCTAAATAGATGATTACACAACATATAATGCAAATTACTGCATCAAAAATGATGATTAAATAATATTTGGTGTGGTCTTCCATCCAATAACAAACTGTATAACAATCTTAAATGAAATTATAACCAATCGAATTCCAATGGTTTCAGATAGTTTTTTTTTATATTCACGTGTGAACATATTTTTTTATTATTAACCAAATCTTTGATATTATCGATAAGATTATCCAAAGACATGCACGCATGCACACACAAACACCTAGGTCAAAGTGCACCCGCGTGGACCTCCACGCCCCGCCCGCACCCGCATGCACATATGACCAACAATATTTGAGAACTTTACAAAGAGGGTTGCATGCTGCATTTTTGCGATTAGACCAACCATACAAGAGCACTGAAACGTTTACCTTGAGACAAGGGGACCAAAACACTTTTAGTCCCATGTCTCCCACTTTAAGCAAGGTGGGCTAAATGGATTCTTGTTCAAATCCATGTTAAAAGATCCGATTAATTTTTACACCGGTTGCCAGCTACCTAACACAACCCCCCACAAGGAGGGATTTGAACCCTGGTCTTTTAGGTGGTAGGCACACTCCACTATCACCAAACCATTGAAGCGGGTATAATTAGTGAAGCTATAGTTAGTAATTTTTAAAATGATTTGTTAGGAAAAATAAGATACTTGTTTATTCCTTGAGTCCTATACTCTCTTATATAGAGGAGAGGCCTATGGACAAATTACATAGAACATACAAGAGGAAAAGAAAATAGATAAACGAATACAAAAACATAGAAACACATCTCTACACTCCCCCTCAAGATGGAACATAGATATCTATCATTCATAGCTTGGATGAACACCTTTTAAATGGTCCTCTAAGGCCTTGGTGAAAATGTTTACTGTCTGGTCCCCTGAGCTGACATGGGATGTAGGAATGAATCCCTTCTGGATGATATCACGTATACAGTGGCAACCGACCTCAATGTGCTTCATCCTTTCGTAGAACGCATGATTATTAGAAATAAACATGGCAACATGATTGTTGCATTTAAACGGCATGAGAAGAGGTACATCTATATGTAGATTTGTAAGGACTACTCGAATCCACATCATTTCTGTACATGCTTGTGCCATATCCCTATATCAGATTCAACACTAGATCTAGCAACTACAGTTTGCTTCTTGCTTTTCTACGAGACAAGTGAATCTCTGATAAATATAACAAATCCAGTTGTGGACTTCCTGTCACCCTGCATAATCTACGTCTGTGTATGCTGAAATAGTAATGGTGCCACCTCTTTTAAATAGCAGCCCTACACCTGGAGATGATTTAAGATACCTTAGTATCATTTGTATAACATCTATATGTACCTGACGAGGTTGTTCCATGAACTGGCTCACCCGACTGACAACAATTGATATATTGGGTCTGGTAATGGTAACATAAAGAAGCTTTTTCACTAGCACTCTATATCTTCTCCTGTCAACCTCATCCATATCATCATTATATAGCTTCATGCTTGGATCCATAGGTGTGGTGGAATGACGACATCCAAGCATACCCATGTCACTTAGCAAATCAGTGACATTTCCTCTGAGTCATCACAAGCCTTTGTTGCTTTCTGGCAACCTCCATTCCCAGAAAGTATCTAAGAGCTCCAAGATCCTTGATAACAAATTCACGATCCAGAAATTCTTTCGTCTTGATTCCTTATATGTCATCTCATGTAATAAGTATATCATCAACATACATCATACCTCTGAAGGTTCTCTGTATGAAATGAGAATGATCTGCATTCGATCGTCTGAACCCCTGCTTCTCAAACAAATCTGAGAGCTTCTGGAACCAAGCTCTCATGCTCTGCTTAAGGCTATAGATTGCCTTATGAAGTCTACACACATGTGAACACTCCCCCTCAGCAGTAAAGCCCGACGACTGCTGCATGTAGACTTCCTCCTGAAGATCACCGTATAAAAAGGCATTCTTGACGTCAAGTTCAAATAGAGGCCAATCTCAAACTACAATAACTGATAACTTAATCCGTATGATAGAATGACGAGCAACTAGAGAGAAGGTATTAAGATAATCCATCCCATATGTCTGAGTAAATCCACGTGCTACTAGTCGAGCCTTGTACCGATCAATACTACCATCTGCATTCTGCTTCACTGTAAACAACCATTTGCAACTTACTATAGACGTCTCAGTGGGGGTCAGGACCAAACTCCAAGTACCTCTGGACAGAAGAGCCAACATCTCCTCCTTCATAGCTAGACACCACCTGCTATTTGTCAATGCCTCATGGTAAGTCCGTTGTATGTCCATGATGGATAAAGCAGCAACAAACCACCTGAAACCACCTGTCAGACGCTTGAAGGTGACATGAGAAGCAATCAAATACAAGGTATATGGATGCTTCTGCTTCCTAATAGCAATGGGTAAATCAAGATCATCATCATCACTACCACCAACCTGATCATCAACTTCCTGAGATAACTCTTGCTGAGAAACAATATCAGTCCCATCATTAGAAATAATGTTATCAAAACAAATCCGAGATGAAGTCGAATCTCCACCTCTCTAGGTCAGGAGATCGCTGTTAGAGGATGTGGCTGCATGTTGCTGGCTAGAGGGTGTCGGTCCCCAATCGTAGATGAGTTGCTGGACACGTCAACAAAAGCTAGGGAGTCACGTTGTCGCCATGCAAGATGAAGCCTTCTTCAAAAACATAGGGCACCATTGTAGATGCGTGTGGGATGCACGAGTTTCGTGGAGAGGGGTACATATTTTGGAGATAAAGGACCTTCTTTGTGCCACTGGATGGTGCCGCTCGCACCTTTGTGGAGGTGGCCTGGAGGTGCAAACATCAGATGTAGGGTTTGGTGGAGGAACCCAGAATTAAGGTTCTGAAACCCCTAGCTTCTCATATTGAGAACAATAATATGATTCAGAAGAACATTAAAAATAATTAAATCTAATAATAGAATCGGAATCCCCAAGAAATCAACTTGCTCTGATATGTATATAAAATCTCCAAGATAAACACAAAAACAAACCAGTGATACCATGTTGACATATAAACGCGAAAGTGGAATTGATAATCAGAGACAAAAAATCAAACATAAACATCTTGATTTATGTGGAACCTTACGATGAATTCATGATTCATTAAAATATCTGTCGCATTTTATCTTAAAACCCTTAACAAATATATGTAAATATCCATTAATTCCCATCTTTTAACAAAACCTCATTCATGAATAAGAATGCAATTTTATGCATCAAAAACATGTAAATAAATAAAAGAATAAAAATAGAGAAAAGAAAAGGAGGCAGATTGTAAATATGTATATATGTACAATATGACTTATATAAGATAAATATAGCTACAAGATATATTTAGATAACCTAATCCTCGAGACCAAGTCAACACGGATTGGTCGACAAATCAATAAGTAGGGGAAGATAAGGAAAGAAAACCATAAAAATAAATTAAGTTACACTTCACACATTCCACACTATTTATCCAATAAATACCAAATCTTCATTGATTTTTAATTAATTCATATATAAATATTTTTCACCAAACTCTTTTCCTAATTATTTTTAAAAATGTATATAAAAATATAAAAATAAGTTAAAAATATTATCTTGTATATATGCCAAGAAACCCAGCTTTTAAATTGTCAAATTCTCAACTTCCGAACATCATAACTTCTTCATACGAACTCCAATTTCACTTTACTCACCTTTAAAGTTAATAAAATAATATTCTCTAATTAATAGAGGTGGTTTCATTGAATTCGGAGCCCGTTTGCAAAAAGTCGGTTTTGGGACCAAATGACAACGGGGTTTCTGGGCTATTTATTTTATATAGACCACATTATTTATACTTTTATTAATTTTATAATTTCTAATTGTTTTCATGATACTGTATTTTCATCATGATTTATTTCAGAATTTTTGGAGCTTATTTATTATTTTAATGAAATCCAAAACCCTAAGTTATAGATAAAAATGAACTAGTTAACTTATACTTGTATTTATTAATATATCTAAATTAACTTATTAAAATCCCTAAAAATTCACAAAGACTTTATTTATCACCCTAATATTTAAGAAAATACAAAATTAATATTTAATGATTTATTTATTGATTAAAAATTCACAATTTATTTATTAAGTAATATCTATATCTATTTATTAATATAATATTTATATTTCGAATTATAATTATTATTTATAAAAGAGTAATTATTCTATAATTTAGATAATTAAATTATTTACATTTCTTGTTTTTATACCTAATTAAAATAACGTTATTTAATATTTATTATTGAATTTCTAAGTAATTTATGCATCTGGCCACTCAGGTGCTGATATGCGTCAACACCTGGTGCATCTTCTCCAAGAAGCTGGTACAGCTTCTGTTCCAACTGGCCTTCTTCATCAATTTTCCCACGCGTTCTATCACCTCTTCAGGCGATCTAAACCATTGAATCCCTTCTCCTAACAACCTTCTTACACGCCACCCTTGGATTAACCTTGAAGCCCAAGTAAACTACTCTATAAGTACCCCTAAACTTGGCGGATTATAACAACTTTTCCTAACCACCCAGAACTCTGTTCCAGTGGCCGAACACCAATCTTCATTCCTCGATTTTGTCCATCCAAGGAGGTGACAGCTCCTCGTCGTCGGCTCGCGTGGAAGGAGGGTGATCGGAGGAAGTTCCAAGGAGCATCTCAGCCCTTGCATCGTCGCCACGTGCGCGTGGAGCTCCGGCAAAAATCGGTCGTCGAGCAGTCACCAGAGGTAATACACCTCTATTTTCCCAGATCTACTCATCCATCTTCGTCGATTTCTTTCTCGAATCTCGTGCCACGATTAGCGTGGTTAATTACTTGATTAGCAAGCCTAAGCATCCTTCTTAGACGCAATAACAATTCATATCTTCCATTCGTTTCAAAGTCGAATCAAACCGCGCCTCATTTCATTGCCATTCACACGCATGTTTCGTGTATTCTGGAAACACTATTTTTGATCTCGCAATCCTTAATCCATCGGCCGATTTCTTGCAAATCGAGCACATGAATTTGTAATTTGCAGATCTAGCTTGCATCAGGAGCGAATGCAAGGAATCAGGAGCCTTCAATCATCACGCAAATCGCCATTGAAGGAGCAACCACTTCTTCCATTTCCAGGAGCAGCGTAACTACCCAACTTCTTCGACCGATCCCCGTCGATATCTGCCATCTCCAGTCGTGATCACCAGTAGGCGAGCTCGAGGGGTAGAGGAGCTACCCCTCTGGCCCTACAGGAGGCCCAAGCTGCACTTCAGTCAACGACGATAAATCGGAGAAGACGACGCCTTCGCCATCTACATCAACAGCCCAAGAACAGCCCAAGAACAATCGGGCTACAGTCTGGCGACACGTAGCAAGCGTGGACGGTTCAGATCGCGCTTGCTGACCTAATCTCAATCGTTCAAACCGAATCGGTAGAAGATTTGCATACTAAACCCCGAAGATTTTCAGCATTTCAGCGCGCCTCTCAAGTTTCCAGGAATCGCTATTAGGTCCCTCCGCAGGGACCTAATTGCAATAATTCATACTTTCTATACAGAACAGTCGTTGGCCGTGGACTTAATTGCAGACTTTTATTAGTTTTTCTTACATTTCTACCCCTGTACTGTAAGGTGACTTTGGACACACTTTCGACGTTATTTAGATTTTTCTAGGGTAGTTACGCAACTACTCGGTAGCCGACCCTACTTAATTGTGGGAAAAGGCTTTGTTGTTGTTGTTGTTGTTGTTGTTACGCAACTACTCCAGTAAGGTTTTTCAGTAATTTTTGTGAGTTTTCGTCACTTCTTCATCGTGTTTTGATTTGTCGCAAATTGACTCCGTTTTGATTTGATTTCGAGTGTTCATCGAGCTCGTTGCTCGGTCGATTTACCTACTATATAATATAACATATATTTCACCTATTCTTCACATATTATATTGTAGGTAAATTGTTTGAAAATATCACTTTGAAAAATAAATAAAAATTGGAAAATATAAAATCAAATAAAAATTTAAAAATAAAAATCCATAGAAAATATTGTGTTTTCTTCTATCACTTTAGGAAGAGATAAAATAATCACACAATTATATTTTCACTTAAAAAAAATCAAAGTATCCTATTCTGCCTCCTTGAGTTCGACCCAGGCACACTTACCTGGCTAAAAATAGTGTAAGGTTTTAAACCGATCTTTGTTTGATGTAAAAGCTCGGATCTCTTTGCGGTTCTCTACACCGACAACCCAAACACTTAAAAACCGCAATCAGATCCGAGCCGCATCACCTTACTCCTAAAGGAGTGAGATGAAACCGCGGGAGAATGCCTCAAAAGGGTGGATCTTTTATTAGAATTTCTCAATGAGTACAGAGGATATGTGACTCCTTATATAGCCCCACAAACAGACAGGAGTCCCACCACTCATCCATGTGGGACTAAACATGAGTGGAGGTAATTGGATCTTAGAGAGATCTAATTACTCCTTTATTACATACTCCAACATGAAGTATACAAGTTCTTAAACTTAGAGCAATATTTATGCGCAAGTGTCTTGTTCTGAATGGGAATATTCAAATTCTTATCCACAAGTTGTCAGATAAATATGCAAACATGTTCATGCTCAAATTCTCATTCTTTGTCTCATACTCTTCGACACGAAATTCTAGGGGGGAAATTTGATACATACCCAATAGTCTCCTCCTAACACTTCCCTTTTTCCCTTGTTTCAATCTCCCCTCCTTTTCATGGCCCCTTCCATCCACCGATTCACTTGTAAGTCAGACCAGTTGTTGGTACTCTTAATAATGCATCCTCTTTAACAGACATGGAATTCCTCCCTTCTAACTTCTATTACAGTTCCCTTGAATTCGGTCCTTGGTATCTCTTCTCACACTCTTCCCTCTTGTGCTCCTCAAACACCATCGTCAACCTTGAATGCAAGCCTACAAACTTTCGTTAAATTCTCCACATTTCTATCTCCACACTCTTCACCAACATTAAGTGCAACAATTCATGTAAAACTATCACCATGTGTTTTACAAACTGGTTTGTCCTTACTTCGAGTCTGGAAGATTGTATGTATCCATTTGTGAAGTGGGGCATGCCATAACCACAAGGTTAACAAGTAAGAAAGAGGAGGGAGGAGAAGGGAGTATGGGATTAGAGATAGGAAAACAACGGGGCTGCGACTAGAAGAGGGGAGACAATAGAGATTTGGAAAAAGAAAGATAGAAGGATGAGAGCTGATGGAGATTTATGAGGCAAAGAATGGGAAGGAATGGTGAGAGGGGGGATAGGAGAGAGTAAAGCAGATACCTGTTAAAAAATAATTATATAACTTAATGTTGCACTATTAGGAGATCAGTAAAAGGAAGCAACTCACCAATACATTGTAATGCTCCAAGAAGTGAGAGACTCCAGTGATGAAACTTCCAGCGAGGTCTCCAACTTGGAGCATCGAGCAGATCCAGAAGAAAGCAAGACAAGTTCACCCCCGCATAACACAACAAGAAAAACATAGTAATCGTTGGCGTGATTAGATCCAAGTTGCCAATCACAACACATCCGATGCAAATGAAGGCTGTAAAAAGAGTTGCAGAATGTGGTTCACTGCCTTCGGTAACCTTAAAGTACTTCAGAATGGGAAGAATTTCATCATTTGCTATTGCAGCAAGCAACCGTGGAGCTCCTGTCAAACTCTGAAGTGCAGCACCCAGTGTAGAGAGAATGATGCCCACATAGACAATTCCTGGAAAGGGCCAGGCAACTGAAGCTGTCAACAACCTGTAAAGAAAAAGTAAAACGAGATTCTTAAATAATCAAAGATAAACCATTCTACTTGCAAGAAAGAAATCATATACATATAATATTTATTGTTTTGAGCAATATTCTGATTAATAATGTAAAGAGGAAAAAGAATGAAATTTTACAAGTCAAGAATAAAATTTTACAGGACAATCAAGAACAAAATTTTGCTTGGATTCCCTGCTCCGGTTAGTGGAGCTGGGAAGAGTTTGGTGCTGATGGGTTTTTCTGGAAAAGTTATTCTGAAAAAGCAGCAGGTAGTTTGAAACTCCTGGAGCAAAGGTCTACATGCAGAACAAATTTCCTGATC
This sequence comes from Ottelia alismoides, assembly GCA_037367405.1. Taxonomy (NCBI): domain Eukaryota; kingdom Viridiplantae; phylum Streptophyta; class Magnoliopsida; order Alismatales; family Hydrocharitaceae; genus Ottelia; species Ottelia alismoides. The sequence continues at coordinate 865,968 of JAZKJV010004371.1, read as the reverse complement.
ATCGGCAGAAGATTCGAAACTATGTTCTCAGTGTTCTTGGGGCTGCTGGAGAGATCTTGCGCTATCAGGTCAGGTTTGATAGAGTGAGGAAGTATATCTTTTTCCATCTGATGTTTGTGGTCCCACACGGTTGTGAACATGTTATTGGTCCTATCAAAGTAAGACAAATGGAGAACTGCTCTGCTGCTATCATAGGGAGGATTTAACAGAAACAATGTTCTATTTTTGCTGCCTATTGAGTGACGATATGTGGACAATTGTATGGCAGTTTTAATGGTGTAGATATTTCATTTTGACATAGCTATTACTGTTTGGGCTTACCAGAGTCGGACACTTGGAGTGCGAACTATGGAGTCTGATAAGCTGGAATTGGAGTCCAAGGAAGATTTTCCTCTTTTATCTCCGATCTCTTTAATTTCAAAGGGAATCACAATAGCATGACAAGTCTGAGAAGGAACTGATCACATCTATAGAAAAGAAGGGGCCAAAAACTTATGCTGCTGTTAGGAAGGCTAAGAACTATCCTCTGTAACTGGGACCACCCCTATAAGAGATTCAATTTATGATTGTTGAATTTACAAAAGAAGAAATGGGGAAATCCATTTGAGCATTACCTTTAATGGAAATTTACCAGAAATCGAACTCAATTGTAAGATATTGACATTAATGTACGCAATCAGATTTTGGTTATAACGAATGTTCTTTCTGGGACAATCGATTCGAGACACATTCTTTTTATATTTAAATTTTGAGAAGGTACACAGATGGAATCATTTCATGGTACTGAGGTGGTCTTATTTTCAAGCAGTTACTTCTTCATTCAACTTCCCTATTAGGATTGGGCTCGTGACTCTACAATCAATTGTTAAACCTACTGGAAGATTTGTTGCAGTGGAAAAAGATGTGAATGCCTTTGTGTGACATTTGTCAGTGTCCATACACCTGCTTACAAGCTACATCCAATGTTTTTGCAATAGAAAAACAGTAAAACTACTGGGTTTAACCCGTTGATTCCAAGACCTTCAAGGCATACTAGCCCGATAATCCCAGGAAATGGATCAGGTAGATTATATGCAAAGGTGCCAGGTATGTCTTCCTGAGAAGTATAGGATCCTAAAAGCCTAAGCAGTAGAAAGGTGTGAAACCTAAGATGTTCAGAGGTTTCTTAGTCTAGTGCAAGTCAGATGCAAGTCAGATGGTCAAGAGGTTTCTTAGCAGTAGACAATCAGTGAGTGCAGCAGATAAAACTTATGCTGCTGTTACGAAGGCTAAGAACTATCCGCTGTAACTGGGAGCACCCCTATATGAGATTCACTTTATGAATGAAGAAATTATTGTTGAATTTACAAAAGAAGAAATGGGGGAATCCATTTGAGCATTACCTTCAATGGAAATTTACCAGAAATAGAACTCAATTGTAAGATATTGACATTAATGTACACACTCAGATTTTGGTTATAGTGAATGTTCTTTTTGGGACAATCGATTCGAGACACATTCTTTTTATATTTAAATTTTGAGAAGGTACACAGATGGAATCATTTGATGGTACTGAGGGGGTCTTATTTTCAAGCAGTTATTTCTTCATTCAACTTCCCTATTAGGATTGGGCGCGCGACTCTACAATCAATTGTTAAACCTACTGGAAGATTTGTTGCAGTGGAAAAAGATGTGAATGCCTTAGTGTGACATTTGACAGTGTCCATACATCTGCTTACAAGCTACAGCCAATGTTTTTGCAATAGAAAAACAGTAAAACTAATGGGTTTAACCCGTTCATTCCAAGACCTTCAAGGCATACTAGCCCGATAATCCCAGGAAATGGATCAGCAGCTAGATTATATGCAAAGGTGCCAGGTATGTCTTCCTGAGAAGTATAGGATCCTAAAAGCCTAAGCAGTAGAAAGGTGTGAAACCTAAGATGTTCAAGAGGTTTCTTAGTCGAGTGCAAGTCAGATGCAAGTCAGATGTTCAAGAGGTTTCTTAGCAGTAGACAATCAGTGAGTGCAGCAGATTGTGCGGAGTCAAATGCAAGTCAAAATATGATGTGTGGTTTTTAGCATAGCTACAGAAATACGATTCAATTCAATAAAATCATAACTATCTGAAGTCAGCAACATGATTTTTCACATGCAAATCTTTTTGGCATGTGTCAAACACCTAATGAGCATTAGGAACATCTAGCAATGATCACTGAATAGAAACTCCCACAAAAATTTGTTGATAAAAATGATCTTGAAAAATCGATTCTTCAATAATATAACAATGTTTTTTATAAACGAATGCCAAAATTACTATAATATAAAGACACATGCCAAGGGTACATTCGACCCATCCTCAAATGCAGCAGCCAAGTCACATCCTCCTCCGTTATCCTCCCACCACACCCAAGTTTAAAATGAATATCCTCAGCTCCCTAACACCTACTGCACCCACCACGACAACACGGTGAGGCTTTGCTACATCTTGTTCGTCAAGATTCCCAGCAGATCCACGGTACATCCCCAAAATCATGCATAGAAAGCTTCCAATCTATCAAAGTCTTTATCTAATTGGAGTGGCACATTGGAAGTCTTAGGTCCAATGAATATCTTTGCAGGCTCTACAGTGAAATGTGCTTCTTCGAGCGAGCTTTGATGAAAATATATGAAAGTTATGCCTATGTAGAAATGTGAGGGGTGACAATCTTCCTCCACTCACTACATCTAAGATAAAATAACAATCTACCTCAATGTACTTGATGCCTTCATGAAAGACATGATTAATGGCAACACACATAGTCGATTTATCATCACAATAGAGGGTAATTGGAGCTCTGATGGATAGTCTTAGTTCTTGTAGAAAAGTGACAAGGCCAACTAATCTCATATGTGACTTAAACCATAGTTCTAGATTCTGAACTCTATGCTAGATCTAGAAACTATTATCTACTTCTTACTGCACCAAATGGATCAGATTCCCATCATCGAACATGGAAGAAAAGGTGGTGGAGCATATAACCTCATACAATCTAAATTTGCAGAAGATATAACATCTGTGTGACCATTAGCAGCATAAAACAATCCATTGCTTAGTGAATTCTTCAGGTACCTAAAGATGAAAAGAATATCATGCCAACTCTACTCACGACAAGGAGATATCATGTATAGTAACTGTAAGATACAAAAAAGTTCTCCCACTGCACTCCTATATCGCATACTACCCTCAAACAAGGGGCATGTAGATGTAGCATGACTTTGAGACTAGGTTGCAATAGAAGATGATCTACAACCAAGTAAACAAGCATATGCAAGAATGTCAAGGTAGTACCTTCTCCGAGATTGATGTAGCCCTCTAGAGACACGAGTAACATCAATATCAAGAAAGTAATGGAGTTGACCCAAGGTCCTTTGTGACAAACATCTTATGTAGAAAGGCATTAGTTTTAAGAATGTATGCACTATTATCCACAATAATTATCATATAATCAACATATACAGCAAGAATTGTGGTGTGTTGAGGGAAAAAGAATCCATATCACTATGAGAGGCCTTAGGGTTCTCTTATATAGGAGAGGAAACTACTGGGCAAATTACAATAAGAAGGAAAAAGAAAAAGAAAAAAGAAAACAATGATAAATAAACTAATATCTCGACATGGTGCATGAAACACGTCTCTGAATAAACATGGAGAAATCAAATGTAATCTTGTGAAAGCCGAGGGAGTTGATTTCCAAAGTGAGTTCGTCAACTCATGCTCATGGGCTCTACTTTAAACCATAAGTAGTCTTGCTTAGAGAACACATGTACTCCCTCTCAATGAAATAGCCTAGTGGTTGTGTCATATGGAACTTCTCCTCAAGATCACCATAGAGGAAGGCATTCTTGAATTCTAACTAAAAATCGGCCAGCCTTGATGACAACAACAACAAAGATAATCGTACAAATATGTCCCATCCCAGCTACTAGAGAGAAAGTATAAAAGTAATCAACACCAATAGTCTAGGTGAAGCCTTTGGACACTAGTCATACTTCAGTCTGTCTATTGACCCATCTGGAGCATGTTTGATCTGGAAGACCAATCTGCAAACTATAGGAGCAACACCAATAAGACATGGTGCAAGATCCAAAACCGCTTGAGACAAGAGCATATATCTCCTCATCCATAGCCCACTTCTAACATGGATGCTAAATAGCTATATGATTGTCACATAAAGAAGGCACTGCTCGTAAGAGCATTAGTAAATGTCATGTCATGACAACATAATCCATCAATAGTAGTAAAATGTGACATAGGATGCAAAGTACATTGCCTTTTTGAATTTCTTAGAAAAATAGGAAGCTCAATAGAGGAAGATGGACCATATGCAGTCGTGGTAGCATCAAGGGATCATCAGTTGTTTGGCCATCAGCTTGCATATCAAGTACAATAGTTAAAGGAATCATCTCAGGTACTTGTTTCTCCTTCTTTGGTCAAACTAGAGTGGAGGAGGAAGCTCAAAAGGGATCTCTCCAACATTCTCTATAAAGAAATCCATCTTCTAACGAAAACATGGCATCTGTAGAAATAAAATAACGATGGCTAACCAAATTATAACATTTGTATCTCCGTTAGATTTTAGAATACCCCATGAAGACGTATTTATTTGCACAAAGAGAAAGCTTATCGTTGGTGTGAAATGTGAAAAAAAAGTGCAACAAAAAACACATACAGGTAGCGGAAAATGGTTGATCACTAGGATAAAGCAGTGAGAATGGAGTAGCACCTCCCAATATGGATGATGGAACTTGGTTAATCAAATTAATTATAGTCAGAATACCATCAAATCAAAAGTTTTGCGGACCCTCATATGAGTGAGTAGAGTACGAACTATGTCAAGAAGATGACCAAGTTTCCCAATGTAGCAACAATTAGCATTTGGTATTAAGTCAGAGTGATCGCTAAATAAAGAACAAATGATATTCATGCGACTATTCAAAATTATCCGATTAGGTATTTTTTATTTAAATATAAAATTTATATCAAGATTATATATGGGTAAAATGGGGCTGTCTCTGGGGTAGCTAACTTGGCCCCATTTTTCTCATTTTTTATTTTTTTTTATGAAAAATGAATTCGTGGAAATTCATCTCTATATCCCTATATTATGTCATTCAAGTTTCGTGTGAAATAGAGACTCCTGCGGCCTCCATCTAGGCACTCATTTTTTAATGATGCAGAATTGTTGAAGTCAGTCATGTCTAGATGGAGGCCGTAGGACTCTCTGTTTCGCACGAAACTTGAATGACATAATATAGGGATATAGTTATGAAATGGATTCATTTTTCAAAAAAATAAAAAATGGGGTGGGGGATCCAAGTTAGATCCCCCCAGGGCAACCCCATTTTACCCATTATATATTTCCATATATCTATTTATATATGGTAAAAAGTAGATAATATTGTTCCCTACATTAGTACATTCTAAGCAAGGACCCCAAACATCGCAATGAACACAAACAAAGAGATTGACCTTCATGATTAATTTCTTTGAGGAAAGGATATATTGCGATAATCCCTAAATTAGCAAGCCTTGCATTCAAATGGCTTTAGAGGGTTGATTTCAGGGAATATATGAGAACTAGTAGAAGAATGCCCAAAGCATATATGTCATATACAAGAAGGATCTAAAGAAATGAACGTGAAACTAGAAAACAGAGAATTATTAGAGATACAAAGATAATGGAGTTCATATTTCTCATAACCACTGCCAAAAATACAAAAAATATAAACAAAACCAATGGTTTAGCTACATAATTTATGAACAGAGAGAAAACTTATAGGAAAAACTGGAGCACAATATACACCAGAAAGTTTACTTAGAGAAGAAATCAGGTATGCCAATGCTAGCAATAGGAGGAAGAGATCGACTTGCTAATTTAACTGATTTCACAAAAATAAATGGTTGAGAAGATGAGAGAGAGTTATCATCACCAATCAAATGATTTGAAGCCCCTCCCCTTTTTTAGGAGTAAAGAGGGTGGAGTCCCATGATGGGACCCACCACTAATCCAAATATTATTGAAAGGTTTGGGATTGCATATAATTATGCCAAGTCCTGTGCAACGCCCTTCCATGTTGTAATACATTTTCCACATAAAAGATTTGACCACAAAAGATAAGCTCATTTCTCATACACCAAAGCACAAGTGTGCCAACGGCAACACGCAGTCATCCAGTGAGTTATCGCTGAAATCCTGAATCGAGTCCCAAAAATGATTGTTCCCCACCTTAACCAAGGAATCTCGACATCAGACCAAAAGCGAGTTGATATATCGCATTTAGGGAAGAGATGCTCCAAATCCTCGTCAACCTCCCCACACCTAAAGCACAGAAGATCCTCTACATGAAGGATTTGTGCCATGTATGCCTTCGTGTGTACCGGTCCGTGTCTGAAAATACAAAGGAAGACATTTATCCTATTTGGAATTCTTCTCTTCCAAATCGTAGTAAAGTCTCGCCTCAGATTGCCCTCTAGCTTTGCCTGCGAGTTCTAGAAAAACCTGTACTTTTTTCAATGGAGAAGTGGCCATCGGTCTAACACCAATGATCTCTTCTAGTGTCTTGGCCATCCAAGTCCATTAGTTCTCCCCTCATGTGTAGAAAATCATGTACCCGCTAGTTTGAGAAATCCGTCAAAAATGAGGTAACCCAAGAGTTGTGATACAATTATTCCCAAATTGGCGAAGCAAATCAAATTGAAGCAGAGGGCTGATTTGAGGATGTCTCAAATTAGAAATTTCCATCCATAATTAGTTATTTTAAATTAGTTGCATATTTTATTAAAATAAATTGAGATTGTAATCTCAACATTTTTGGTAGATAAAATTAGTTCAAAGTCAATTAGAATCGGTTAGAGTCAATTAGAATTGATTAGATTTTATTTGAATTCGAGATTCTTTCTAATTTTGTAATTCCTCCACTCCTATAAAGGGGATGGTAGTCAATTGTAATGGACAGTTCAGTTGATATAAAATTGAGTTTATCTCTCTCTCTCTCTTTCTATCCCTCAACGTGGTCTTCACGATTGATCTCCAAAACCTTGCGCAACCGGTGCACTTTTCTCTTTCTTCCTCTCTTCTCTCTAAATTTCTTCCACCCAAAATTATTTCTCTACCATTGCAAATCTCCGTCTGCATCATTTGGTATCAGAGCATAGCAACCAAACCATCCTTACGATTCGACGATCCGATCGCATATTGGCATTTGAAGTTTAATCTAAGCCGCATATCTCATTGCCCGCATGCGTGTTCGCATCAACGAATGTTCAAGGAGCGTCTTATAGCATACCTGAAGGTTCATCGGTGGCTAGACACAAACATCGAGGAAGAAACATTCGTCAGAAAACAAAATCAGACTATTATAACTGCTATGCAACCTGCTTTTGAGCAAGAAAATGAAGGTATTATCAGTCTCAATGAAGTTTTTATGGATACAATTGTTGTACAAGGAAGCAATAAAGATACAGGGCCCATATTCGATGAAGATCCCGCGGGCGAAGAGTTCAAAATTCTTAATTTGTTCTCAACCGAGTCTGTTGTCCAGGAAGAAAAAGAGGCCTTCTATGATGATAAACCCAAACAACTGGATCTGGACACTTCCAAAGTAGTCGTCCAAAAGGCTCCTGCTTCAACCCTATCCTCATCACCTACTGTTGTCACATCACGCAAAATAGAGCCCTGACAGCCTCGACACAACAACCCATGGTCGCAGCACCCTAGCCAACCGCGCAACCTCTTCCCAAGCACAGACCCCGCTTTCCTCACACGTGGGATTGCTCTGCCAATGGGAAATCTCGTTGTTGGCACTGCTCGTGGCTTTCGTTCCCATACCTCCGCCGCCACTATCCCCGCCTCAGGAAGCGTCACTGCCTCATGCTTCGAATGAGAAAACCCCTAATGCAAGAGGGTTTCTCTCGAAAGGGAAACAAAACCCTTCGATTGGGGAAGTTTCCTCCATACGTATACCCTCAAATAAAGAAAAAGGGGCTGATTGGGAACATTTTCAAGGGGACCCCTCCAAAATTACTTTATCAATAGTGGAGAGTTGAAGCCAACATATGGATGGAAGACAATAAAAGAGGTAGAACATTTGCAGCCACACCCTCAAGTGGGAAAAAACTATAAACGTAACATTGAAAAGAGCAAAATCAAGAATATTTTCTCAACCAGTTAAGATGGAATCCACCGACAGAACGAAGATAGAGCAACTCGTCCGGAGAGGAATTTTCAAGTAGGGGAGAATTGATGCAATCATTCCCAAATTAGCAAGGCAAATCGAATTGAAGTAGAGAGTTGATTTGGGGATTTCTCAAATTAGGGATTTCCATCCATAATTAGTTATTTAAATTAGTTGCATATTTTATTTAAATAAATTGATATTGTAATCTCAATGTCTTTGGTATACAAAATTAGCTGAGTCAATTAGAATCAGTTAGAGTCAATTAGGATCGATTAGGATTTTATTTGAATTCGAATTTCTTTCTTGTAATTCCTCCCCTCCTATATAAAGGGGATGGTAGTCAATTGTAACGGACAGTTCATATGATATAAAATTGAGTTTATCCCTCTTTCTATCTCTCAATGTGGTCTTCACCATTCATCTCCAAAACCACGAGCAACCGGCGCGTTTTTCTCCTTCTTCCTCTCCTCTCTCTAAATTTGTTCCACCCAAAATTATTTCTCTACCGTTGCAAATTTCCGTCTGCATCAAGTTGCCAGACCACACCTACCTTACTGTGCATTCTCGATCTCCAGCTATAATGAATAACCTTGGAAAACGGTTCCCATAAGGAACCCCTTTTAGCATTTGCCCCTCCAAAACTGGAACAAATCTTCACTACCAACCACATGCCATAGTATGCTACTCATCTCCGACAAAAGCTTGTGTATACCCCGCCACAAGGAGGATGGTGCTCTGATCTCCGACGCTACCAAGTTGGCCTCGATCCCATAGATAGATCAAAGAAGCTGACAAACTAAAGCATCACCTTTCCCCCAGAGTTCCACTACCCACTTTGCTAAAAGAACCTTGTTCATGAGGACCAACTTCAGAACACCAAGGCATCCAAGCCTCTTCATCCTTGTAACCGTATCCCATCTCAGAAGATGAATTCAATTTTGCTCGTATGTAGCATCCATCCAATATAACCGTCTCATCAGTGACTGCATCTCTCTGTGAACACCCCCTGGTAGAGGTCTTGTGGAACAATAGAAAATGGGAATAGCTATAAGAACGTGCTTAAGTAACACCAACTTCCCGCCCCTAGACAGGGTAGCCACCTTCTATCCATCCATCCTCTTCTGAATCTTATCAATCACTAATCTCCAATCTTTTTTTTGAATAAAAGCTAGGGGGAGCCCTCCCAAGGCGGGAGTCACCACACCAAAACTTTCATTAATATCAAGGTACATCAGTTGGATATCCAGAAGTTGTACAAAGCATTGCAATGCGCGAGTACATTTTCATAATAAAATCGCTGACCCTTGAATATGCAATCATTCCTGCCAAGCCAGATTGCCCACAGCATGGCAAAAGACCTAGAGACATCATCAGAGGACCTAAGAGCCACCAATCGAATGGATCTCCAAAAAAGCTCGAAGCTGAACGCCTGCACCCAAGTCAGCCCTAACGAATCCCAGACCTGCGCCGAGGACCTGCATCCAAAGAAAATGTGCTCCACGTCCTCCATACCCTCCTCGCATCTATCGCAGCTCAGATCTGCCACACCCAACAATCTCCCCCTCCTAACTTTGTCGCACAGACGGTTTCTCCTTAGACACCAAAGGAACACCTTAACACGAGTAGGGATCTTGGCCGCCCAAATCACTTTATTGCCCACACATAGGTCTTCATCTCGTCCAACTCCACCTCCACGCAGCTTCCGATAAGCTCCCTTGATGGAGAACCTTCCATCCGCCCACTCAAAATGGTCTATCTCACCAGACATCTCCCCAGGGCCTGGAATCTCCGACAACAACCGCAAGAGCTCATCCAACCGCTGATCCGACAGAACCGAAAGGAACCTCGGAGCCCACGACCCCGAGTCCGCAACCTCCACCAGTCGTGCCTCCCTGTTGGCAACCAAAGCCATCAACCTAGGGAAGCGGCGGCCCAGCACCCCCTCCCCCTGTCCAGTCATCCTGCCAGAACCTGAAAAGGTGGCCATTCCCCAACCTCGGCCTAAGGAAAAGCCTGAGCTCCAGCAACACTGTGCGGATTCCCATCCACAACGAAGACTCACCACGCTTTCTCCTCGCCACCAACTCCCCTGTGATTTCATAAATCCTCCTCAGAAGCCTGGAGGCTAACGAATCAGAAGATCCCCAAATTTGCATCACCCATTTTGCCAGCAAATCTTTGTTCATGACATCCCGGATACCCAGGCCCCCCTCCGCAACCAGCACTGTAAGGTCCTCCCAGGCAACCAAGTGCAAGCCCCTCGCCGCTTGCCTCCCATCCGACCAAAAGAAAGACCTCATCAAGGCCTCCACCTTCCTTCTAACTCCGACAGGCATCAATCTCGTCGAGAAGAAAAATACCGGGATGGCTGAAAGAACGTGCTTCAGCAGGGTAAGCTTCCCACCCTTGGACAGAGTAGTAGCCTTCCAGCCCTCCAACCGCTCCTCCAACCTCCGAAGAACACAGTCCCAATCTGCCCTCCTCAACCTATCAACCACCAGAGAAAGCCCCAGATAGGAGATCGGCAACCTGCCCAGAGGGCACCCCGTCCACCCAGCAAGCTTGTCGCCCTCCTTGTCGTCCATCCACAGCGGAACTAGCACCGACTTCTGCCTGTTAATCTGCAAACCGGACAAGCAACCGAAGATATCTACCAGAGTGGCCGCATTGTGATTCTGCTCCTCCGTCCCCCCCAGAAAGATCAACGTGTCGTCCGCATACTGCAACACAGGTACGGAGATGTCCCCCAACCGAAACCCCTCACACCACATCTCCGCTACCGCACGCTGAAACAAAACAGCAAGAAAGTCCGCCACCACCACAAAAAGCAGAGGAGCCAACGGACAGCCCTGTCGAACTCCCCTCTACGGCTAAAACCACCCACCCTCCGGCTTGCCGTTGACCAAGATAGAGCATGAACTAGTAGTTACACATCTCTTGATCCACCGAATCCACTCTTCCGGAAACCCCCTCCTCTACAACGAGACCCATAAGAACTTCCAACTGACACAATCGTAGGCCTTGGTGTGGTCTCTTCCAAATCGCCCCCTTCTTTCTGGACCTCTTCCATACAAGACAAATTTCCGAAGCAGTCGCTATTCCATCCGCCATACAGCGCCCCGGAATGAATGTGGATTGTGCAGGTAACACCACAGAGCTCAACACAGCATTAAGTCTGTTCGCCAGCACCTTGGCGATGATGAGATAGATGCCACTAGATATCGAGATAGGCCTGAAATCCTCCACCCCCACGGGGTCTCTTTCTTCGGCAGCAAAAAGATCAACGCCTTATTAATTTTCTCGAACCCCCTGTTACCACCCCTGAATTCCTCCATGACCTCCAAGATGTCGCCCCTCAACAATTCACAGAACTCCCGGTAGAAGGATATAAGAAAGATGTCTGGACCAGGAACTCCGTCCACATTCAAGCTCCAAACAGCCTTGCGCACCTCCTCCTTCGAAAAAACCGCCACCAACGAATCGACTTGGGGTCCACTCAAAGAGCCAACCCCCAGACCGGTCCAGCCCCATCCATTGTCCCCCCACACCTTACGCGAGGCCCTCACGAAGTATTTCCGCAAGGCACGACCGATGTTCCTCTCACCCGACACCCTCACCCCACCTACCTCCACCTCGTGCAGGAAACCCCTTCTCCTGCGCCCAGACGCCATGGAATGAAAGAAGCGTGTGTTCGCATCACCTTCCCTTAGCCATTTCTACCTTTCTCTCTGTCGCCAATGAATCTCTTCTTTCCTGTCCTCCAGCAAAACTGCCTCCAAGAATGCTGCCCTCTCACTCACCTCCTCAGGAAGAATAGAGTTTGCGGGACAACAGCTTGGCAATGGGAAGTTCTAGTGAAGCACTTGGTGATGGGGGTGTAATCAGCAGATCTCCAGGCACAGCACTATTCTAACCAGAAATGCGGTGATAAAAAAGGTGCTGCTTGGTGCAGCTTAGCAGATCTCAACAGGGATGGGCCATATTAAAGACAACAGTGGATGTCTAGGGTTTGGGTCAAGAGAGGCCCAAAGCTCCGATCTATGACCGTTGTATGATACCATATGCAAAAACAATGGGATGAAATGAGAGATTTTTATAAATGAAGGTATTCTTGTAATATAGAGAGGGGTAGGGTTTCTTCTAAAGAGAGAAACCCTAATACCTAATCAAACAAAAGAGGAAAATATAACTGAGTCCTTAACAAGAATACTAAAAAAGAAAGCACAAAAGTAGACAAATACCAATCTCTAAAAATAAAGTGTCCAAAAAGGTATATGGATCCCACGTCAGATGGCTCAAAGAAATGTTGGACTTGGTCCAGCCATTTAAAGTATAACTTAGAGTTCGTCAAAAAGTTTGGGCTAGCAGAAGCATAAATTTGTTGGTGGACTTGGTGGATAGGATCAACTGTGAAGACGGAAATGAAAATAAATATAAAGCTTATTAGAAGAAATGGAAAGATGCTAATGCAACAAGCATGTACTAATATCAAGCAGAAAAATCTTCTCGCTTAATGTAAAGGCACCTGTTTGTTAGAAGTTCCTCTCTGGTTGCAACAGATCCAAAGAAAAATACAGTTACTAAATATAAGCAGGTAGTAGTAATTTGTGCAGCCAATGTTCCAATAGGAATAGATCGCTGAGTATCCTTTAGAGATGCTGAGCGATTAGAACCAGCCATTATCCCAGTAACAGCTGGAAAAAAGAGGCCCACCAAAGCACTGAAAAACAATTAGCATGACAGTTAAAATAATGCAAGGAAATCATTAAATATATTTGAGAAGTGAGACACAATTTAGAAAACTGTTTTTCCCTAGTTACTAAAAAATTGTGGGAATGATGCTTATTTTTAAATAAGAAGTAAAATCATAATTTAAAAAGGTTGAGTTCCATTCTTTAAATTGTACATCTGCTTCTACTTTACATAAACATTAAACAAAAGAAATTTGACATTATAATATTGCAACTAACAAATGACTTGGGAAACGTTCTGATGTGGTCAAAAGAATTCTGACTGAAGAATTGATAAAAATTACAATTTTTTAAAAAATATGGCGCCATCCATGAAGCCAAACCCACTTAACATGTAAAAAGGCTCGGTTTTATTTTAAATTTGAGTGTTGTTTACTTCCACCTGCAAGAATATGACTGAACACTATAAATTCAAGAATTGATTAAGCGCAACACTGATGGTATAATTATAGTTATAAACATGCAGCTAAGTGAGCAGCATACCATCATTTCACATTATATTGACAGACTGATGCAGCGCGATTTTTTTGAGAGAACAGTGGGATAGACCTCATCTAGAGATCTATCCAAAAAAATGCGCAGCTCGATTTTTTAGGAGAGAAATTTATGGCGAGAAAGGAGGAAGCGGGCGAAGTGGAAGAGGAACACACCAAGACGCATGAGGAGGAATGGCATGAGGGGGAAGAAGGGGTGGAGGACTGAAGCATGGGGTTTGATAGGAGAAAAAAGTCCAAATTAGAGGAATGACATCAAACTCAAAGACTAACCAAAAAGTCATACCATTTATTGTTCTTCACTATATGTGATGACGACTTTATATAGAGTCAAAACCAACTACGAGGCACACCTCTACACCTAAATGGAACAGCTCTTTGTCTAAAGGACACATCCAAAGGGGATGGATTTACAAAAATCCAAGAATAGAAAATGAAAAATCAAACTTCGGCCTCAGCTCCCGCAGTCAAGAAAATGTGTTTTCGTTCGAGCTGTTTTCCTTTTTCGTTGAATAAATAAGGCTACAAGGGAGAAGTTAAGGTGGTGGTTACTTCTTGAGGGAGAAAAGAAGGTGGCAGTACGAGAAGGCAATGTGGCGGTGGGCAGGTTCTTGGCAGTTGGTTGGGGGTCGGGATGGTGATGGTAGCTTTGGCGGTAGTCGGCGCTGTGGCAACATCACTGTGTACATTGATGTTCGTACGATCTAAATGTTGAGGGGATTGATGCCTTACACACGGTGGTAAAAACTAGGATGGTAGTATTGTTTTCACATGGGAAAGGGTGATGATTTCAGGAAACGTTGAGTGGCAGTACAGTGCTGAGGAGGGTCACCGTTGTAAAATTGGCCGATTCGTTGACCCGATTAGTCGAGTCGGGGATGGGGGTAGCTAACTCGACTAGGCCTAATCAGTGAATAGTCGGCACCTATGACTAATCAGGTTGATTAGTCAGCATATATTTACATGAAGTTATTTTTTTTTGAAATTATTTATGTCATTCCTGATGGCTCCTAGTTCTCTTGGTTTGTGTTCTTACTTTTTATGCTTTCTCAAGGTTGCAGAAGTCATCCATGCATGATTTAACCATTTCATCAATATTTAAAAATAACATGCTATCATGTTGCATATTTAGCTTATGTTGTAAATGAAAGTGCATAGCAAAATCAAAAAAAATCTGGGACGTGGCGCTACCCCTCTCAACTTCCACGAGGGGGGCCACCTCCTAGCCCCGTGAGACCCCTGTGCTTGTAGGGTATGGTGGCAGAGGAGGGACATCAGATGGTTAGGATTCAAGTCATATCAATAGTTTATACTATTCAATTTGTACTAGTGTTAATATTATTGTTTACTATAAACATCTACGTAGAGCTAATTTGGTTTTTTATTCTATTTATTCACTGCTAATGCTACTGGTTAGTATATTTATACTATTCAATTTTATGAATGTTAAACTTTTTAATAGGTGTAGTATTCTTGTTATGTTTTTACGATTGTATTATAGTATTGAAAATGTTTAAATCTATGCAAATATACAAGAATGTATTCATAAGTTTATATTTTAAAATAATTAAAAAAAATAAAAATCGACTAAAATGTTAACTAATTCTGATTAGTCGCCCTACTGTCGATTAATCCTTAGTCAGTGACCCGCTGATTGAGTATTGATTACAGATTCATGCAACCTTGTCGAGGGTAATTGTCGATGCAAGTCTAATAGCATTTGTAAACATTATCGATGTATTGTTGGGTGTGTTAAGGATATGATGGTAAGAGCATCGTCATGAAGACCTTGATGATCGTGACATGCAACAAGAGAGATGTCAGCATAGAAAGTAAATCGCAATATTTATTTTGTAATTTTTCGGAGAGGCGATGAAACTGTACTTTTTCTACACCTTTACTCAAGTACATTCTTCTTATTATCCACCTCCTTAACGTTTTTTTATTGCAAATCGGGTGAGTCCCCACTACGGGGATCACCACCTAATATATTTCATAAATAACATATCGTATTACATTACCGAGAGAGCCAGAAGTTATACAAAGCGTTACATTGTGCCACTGCGTTCTCACTGTTAGAAACGCTGATTTTTGAAGATAAGATCGTTGTGGCCCATCCATATAGCTCAGAGAGCATCTGACGGTTTCGAGCAGTCCTCACTAGAATTACCGGCAAACCTTCTGATGGATTCCCAGAAAACATGCATCCCCTCACGCTGCAGCCAATGGATATCGAGATCAAACAAGACCCTCTTGGACCAAACGCAACTAAAGAAAAGATGCCCAACGTCTTCGGCCGCGTCGCCGCACCTGTCGCATCGGGTGTCTGGAAGGTGGAGGGATGCGCCCCCCTCCTGCCTTTGTCCATTAATCCTTCCCTGCCGAAGGCACCCAGAATCCTTAACCCTTACCAGAATCTTAGCCGCCCATATTATTCACATATCATGACAAAACTCGGCATCCCTTTCCTCGTTACTCCTCGTCGGATTGAGATATGCCTTCTTTATCGTGAATAATGGGCCTCCCCAACGGTAGTGATCACGATCCCGGGAGAAGGGCTCCTGCCGCGCAAGGGAGTCCAAAAGAGCCAAGTATTCATCCCTCGCTGATCCGAGAGATAAGCGAGAAAAGTCGGTGCCTAAGCGTCCTCCGCCGCCACCTGAGAAAGCGTTGCTTCCTTCATTGTTGACAAGCCGAAGAGGCGAGGGAATTTAGCCTCTAAGCATATGTCACCCATGCAATTATCCCGCCAAAATCTGAAAGACCTGCCATCCCTAACGACAGGTTGGAGCCAGGAAGCCAGTTGAGGCATAATCGCTCAGATATCAGCCCACAACGGCGATTCGAACTTCACCCGCCACGGCTCCAGATCGCCTCTCACCCCGTAGATCTCCCGCAACAGATTCACCACCTGCGTGGTAGACGGTCCCCAAATACGGATGGCCCACTTAGACAAGAAGGCTCTGTTCATACCCTCCAAATCTCTGACCCCAAGACAACCATCTTCATGTCTCTTGGTGATTTCTTCCCATTTGACTAGGTGAATACCTGACTCCTGCTTTTTACCTTTAGACCAGAAGAATCTCTCATCAGTGCCTATAATTTTTTTCACCCCGACTGGCATCAGCCTCGTAGACATGAAAAAGATGGAGATGGAAGACAAAACGTGCATCAGAAGGACCAACTCCCCCCCCCCCCACGAGAGAGCGAAACCGCCATCCAACCAGCCAGTTGCTGCTCCATCCCCATCACAAGACTATCTCAATCCGTCCTTCGGAGCTTGGCCACTACGAGAGGTAATCCCAAGTAATGTATCGGTAAGCTCCTCACGGTGCATTCCGTAATAGCTGCTAAGTGAGCTCGGTCCGTGGCCTCCATCCCAAAGGCAACAACAGTCGATTTAGCCTTATTGATTTCCAAGTCGGACGTCTCACCGAAGATTTCAGCCAGCTGTACCATATTGTCAATCTGCTCATTGGTACCGCCCATAAATAAAATGGTGTCGTCTGCATACTGTAACAGAGGGATGGAGATGTCCCTCCTACTGTAACCCATGCACCAACTTGTCCCAACCTCCTGACGCAAGATGACCCCCAGAGTGTCCACCATGATAACGTACAACATCGGAGCCAAAGGGCACCCTTGTCTCACCCCCCGCTGCGGTTGGAAGAATCCCCCCTCCGGTTTGCCATTCACCAAGATCTCGTAAGATGAAGTAGTGATGCATCTCTTCATCTAGTCCACCCATTGCTCCAGGAAGCCCCTCCTCCGTAAGGAAGTCCATAAGAACCTTCAGTCCACTAAATCATACGCCTTAACGTAATCTATTTTCTAAAGCACCCCTCTTGCCTCCGAGCGTTGCCAGTCTAGACAAACCTCCGTAGCCATGACGAGGCCATCTTCCATTTGCCTCCCCGAGATGAAGGCCGTTTGGCCTTGAAGAATCACGGTATCCAGAAACCCCCTAAGCATGTTCGCCAAGATCTTCGCGATGATGAGGTAAATCCCGTTCGAAAGAGCAACCTGCCGATAATCGTCCACTTACAAAGGGTATTATTTCTTCGAAAGCAGAAAGAGCAGTGCCATGTTGATCCTTTCAAGACCCTTGTTTCCATCCCTGAATTCATTGATTACATCCATCAGCTCATCCTTCAACAATTCCCAAAACTCCTTGTAAAAAAGGATTGGCATCCGAGTTCAGACGGAGGACCGCCTTCTTGGCTTCCTCCATAGAAAAAAGGAAGAAGTAAACCCTCGGCTTGTTCCTGAGATAGCACCTCCACGTCAGTACCCAGCCATCCCCAACTACTCCCTTCCCTCCTCCTCGAGGCGGCCATGAAATGGCTTCTCAAAGCCCTCCCAATAACAGCCTCTCCTACAATCCACTCCCCAACGACTTCGACTTAATGAATGTGATTCCGCTACCTCCGACCTGACGCCACTGAGTGGAAGAAGGATGTGTTGGCATCCCCCTCCCGGAGCCACCTTTGTCTAGATTTTTGGCGCCACTCCACCTCCTCCTTTTTATCCTCAAGCATAATTTTCTCTAACAAGCCCTGCCTCTCCAAGAACTCCTCCTAGGACATCTCTCTTTCATCGTCAAGGCGGTCCCACGCAGACACTCTATTCTGAAGCTCCATCCTCCTCTCCCTGTGCCTGGCCTTGACGTCCCTTCCATGGTTCAAAAGGAAGGACCCCAGAATGGAGAGCTTAGATGCAAACCTGTTGACCGCCAAACCATCCATCGCGCTGCCTCTCTGGATCTCCTTGACCTTGTCACGGAAGCCCAGTTCCATCAACCAACTCCGCTCAAAGCGAAAGCAAAACCGGTGTCTATTTTCCTCCTCGGATGACCAGAGGATTGGAGTGTGGTCGGAGTGAGTGCAAGGGAGCGCCCACGTCCTTGATAAAGGAAACTTCGAAGCATCGACCGGAGAGGGCAGGAAACGATCCAAACGCAACTGCGATCTTCGGTTTCTCTAAGTGAAAAAGCACCCAACAACATCAATGATTGACAGCCCCATAGCATGAGACATCTCTCGAAGCGCGGCCAACCCCGGGTCACGCCCTCCACCTCCCTACGGTTTGTCATCCGGAAGCAATGTGATGTTGAGGTCGCCCCCGACGATCCAGACCCCCAGCACGGCCGACTCGCCCAGGACCTCCAACTCACCCAGCAAGTCACTTCGATCCACGATGTTAGGCCCATACACATTTGAGACTAAGAGCTCAAGCCCGTCCCTCTTTCTGCGAAGTCGCACCGAGAGGCAGTGTATGGATTGCTCCGAATCCATAAAGTGGAATAAGTCCCTCTTCTACGCAGAGATCAAACCGCCATATGCGCCTTGCGATTCCCGCTCCGCCAGCTGGAATCATCCCCCACCATCAAGACTCCTCATCTCAAGCTCTGCTCCGGCCTACAACTTCGTTTCCTGGAGAAGAAATATGACCGCCCCTGCCTTTAGATAAAAACTTTTTTGGTAGAGGATCTCTTTTAAATATGCTATAACAACACCATACACTATTAAGTTCATGGGATATGGTTCTCATATGAAAGAAACCATCAACTCATGTTAGGATTTGCTCCACCAATTATGGCGATGGCGGTGATGTATGGGATTACGATGATGATAATATGGTAGGAGATGACAACAATGACATTTGAGGGGCTTGAAAGCATGGCATGGGCATACAATCATGGTAGTAGAGACTTTGGAAGGGGTGGTAACGAAAAGTTCACTGAAAGGAGCAGCTTCTATCCACAATTGCTTGCCACTAATGCTAGCACTTGGAGTCACCATTCACACGACGGTTGCGAGAGTGATGGGTTGTTGCACGAAAAAATTGCACTGGTTGTAGAGATAACCCAAGGTTGTAAGATTTAGTGTGCATCAAGTACAATCAAGCTTTGAAAGATCAATGTGACTTAATCATATATTCAATTAGTCTCAATTAGTCTCAGTTACATCGATGAGGCCAACAAATGTTTGTAGAGTGAAACAAAGACAAGTGAAGCAAAGGAAAATTGTCTTTATAAGTAATGTAAGACTTGGCTGATGTGGCAGGAGAATTTAGAGTTACAAGACATAGAACATCCATTGTTGGATTTTCTAAAAGACAAGTGATTGCTTCACATGATAACGAAGATGAAGAACACGAAGAGACAGAAGGGAATGATGGTGAAGTTGAAGATGATGATGATGATGATGCTTATGCCAAAGTTTAGCTCTCTAGTACATTAATGATAGAGATCGCCAACGATGTGTCACATCAACCTACTGCTAAGTCGATGTGGAACATTCTCGCAGCAACATATTCTTAAGCGAGGAACGAGAAGAAGATCCTGCAACTTCAGCATTTATCAGCCCTGCACGTACTGTCACCATCCAGGACATATCGAAGATATAAGCTATTCCAAGCATGATTTTCCGACATCAGCCCGTGTAGAGGAGCAGGATGAGACTTCAACTGCTCCTACTTCAGATCAGAGGTTTGATGACCTCGTAGCCATACTGCAAGATAGCATGCCTCATGCTTCTTCACCATCTCCAGGAGGCGCCATTCAGATGTAGCAGCCTCCGTATATGCCAATATGTTTGCTACGGCTAGTACCTCGGGTAGTACCTTTGCCATTACATCCAGTCACGGATTTGAGAGTATTGAATGGATTATGGATTCTGGGGCAACACATCATTTGTGTGGGGACAGAGATCATCTTACAACATATAGATAAGTTCCACCATGGAGAACTATTGTAACATCTTTTTTTTCTAGGGGGTGTTTTGAAAAAAATAAAATAAAATAAAATATTTTATAAAATAGAATGATTATGGGTGTTTTGTAAAAAAAATTTACACTATTAAATAAAGGAATGAATTAGAATGTTGGCATAAAAAAGAATAAGTTTGCGAACTAAGTTAACGATAACAGTAATAGTAATAAGTTAATGATAATAGAAAAAAAGGGCAATATCCAGCAACGGCCCAACATGAGATTGAAAAAAAGTAAAAATATTAAAATTAGTTACTACAGAATCGTTGTGAGAAAAAAATTAATTAAAGCAGTTGATAATGGTGTTGATCGAGTCCATGAACGAGATTGCGTGTTAAAGAAAAAAAATTAATGCCAATTCCGGTTAGCAAAATCCGTGACCTATCATGACTCTCAACTCGTGGGTGCGTGTATATATATATACACGTTCAGATCAGAAGGTTAGGCATATTTTGCCTTCCGAATAAAAATTCACCTTTCTCATGATCACACGCACGGCCAGAGTTTCATCATCTTGTTTCTTCAGACGTCTGTAGGGCCGTTTCGTTTTGGGGTAAGCGTGCCGTCTCAAGGAATCAACAAAGCTTTCATTCAGAGCTTTTACTAGAGGTATACTTACTTCTATGCTTCCGTTTTTTTTAATACATCGGTCTATACAAGATAAATTTTAGCATCTAACGAACATCATATATAAGTTTACACTCAAACCTGGAGATTTATTAGTACATCGAAAAAAATAAAGACTATAAATTGATTCTCTCTGTCTTCGTTAAAAATTATATATCCTTATTTTATTTTCTTAAGAATCAAATAATTAGAGTTCTCACATTTACACCTATAGTTTTTTTAAAGCATCTAATTCAACGTAGGTTCTCTCGACGACGTTAAATCTTAATTAGGGATAACATGGGAATGGGATTGTTCTTGAAAGCTTAACACTTTTGATTTCCTTTAAAGAAACTGTGTCTGAATTAATTAAGAAATAAACTGGAATCAATCTATTAACAAATGTTTTATTTTTTAAGTAAATATGTGGCATTGTCATGATTACGTGAATGCATGTTATTGGGATATGGTGAATTTTTGACCGTCCACATTTTTAGCATTCCTTTGGGTTTTCATTTCTCGGTGGAAATCACAGAGAATTTTCGTGTTGGTGGATATTTGACCAAAGTATATAAAAAAAATCAGTATTAAGTTATAGGTTTTGAAGGTATGCAGTATACAATGGGTTTGGAACTAGTCATAACTGTATGTGTTAATAGGACCGACCACCTCAAGAGCTTGATTATTAACCTACTATTTGGATACGACGTGTGGTCAAAAAAAATTACAACTGTTGGGATTTTCGGATAATATGATGTGATGTATTCCGGATTACGGATGGCATTGAAATACATCTCTTTTAGTTAGGTGATAACTGATTTTCCCTCAACGAAGAATAATATGGGTCTATCCCTATCTTTTTGAAAAAAATATATTAGCAATAATAAATCTTTTAAAAAATAGATAGTCATTACATCTACGTAGATAATCTTTGGTGATTGGGAACTAGGTAGTAAGATGAGATGTATCTAAGACAGAGCGTTAAGTTATATTTCCTTTGTTTAGGTGATAGTTGATTTTTCGGTGACGGAAAACCTTACAGATCTATCCATCTCAAAATTCTGAACAAGGTATGTACATTAATTTATGTCTTATACTATTTTCATTTATACCCCACATTGCTTTATATCAGTTATGGAATGTTGCTTTTATTTTATATCATTAGAATGCTTTGATTATACTTATGTGTTAAAGCCATAGATTATCAAGCGATAGTTTGACATTTAACCATAATGCCTATCTACGGACTAGTTGTTAAATGTTACATAGAATGGATACATTATTGCCTTTTTATATATAGGTTAAATTACATTTTTTTATTCAAATATTTTTTTGAAAAATAAATTATTGTTTTTGACACCACCATTGTGCGGAAGTAGACATTGTTCATTGTTAGTCCATTAGAGACTTTGACCTGGCCGGGTGCCGCGCGGACGGTTAATTCCGCCAATTGACCGTTGTAGGCCGGTAATCCTACACTACTTCCAAACAATTTACCGCTACGGCGGTTGACTCAGTACTGATGTCCATTGCATTGGGGTTTGGATAGGAGGCCTCGTATTGATATTTGTTTTAGTTTTAAAAAATTTTGTTTTAAGGGAACGGGGTGGCTTCTATCCGAACTCGGGATGCCAGGTGTCGGCAGATGGTATTGATTTATATTTGATATAGATTTGTGATATTATGGCCACAAAATTTGAGATATTCAAGGAAATTGATTGAATTGTCATTGTTATCCCATAATGATGGGTATACATGAAAAAGTCTTTTTATAGTTCATTGTGTATTTATTGACTTATATTCCTTATCATATGGAATTGTCATCGTATATTTTTTCTCATTTTATATGGTTATGATAGCATGTCTCATAAATTATTGGTACATACTTAATCAAATTTGTTTGACTAATATTGATTTATAACCTTGCAGCTTAACGGTGGACGAGGTTGGGTTGCTCAGCTAGATTAAGGAGTCGTTGCTTTATCCTAGTACATTAAGATTAATGTATGGGAGTTATTGATAGAGTTTTTTTTTTGTAATTCAGACTTGATAAGTCTTTTATTTATTGATTATGTTCCTTTATTCTTCCATCATGTTTGGCACTCTGAATGTTATTTATGGATTATTGAATTTTGTCTCGCTCCTGGACTCGAAAAAAAAATCATTGTTTTGGGATGCTTCCGTAATTCTCCCCATGTTTCGAGGTCCGGGACGTGACAACTATTGTGATTGCAGATGGGACTCATTCCCCGATCACCGAACATGGGGAGATTTGTTTGACGCCTTCGATGCGTCTGCAGAATGTGTTACATGCTCCTGATTTCTCTATGAATTTATTATCCATTGGTCAAATCACAAAGGATTTGCATTGTAGAGCTATTTTTGACTCATCGTCTCTTGACTTTCAGGATATTCTTACAAGCAGAGTGATTGGGTGTGGTCGTGAGCAGGGTGGTCTTTATCGCCTGATTTGAACTCCCTATATTGGTGAATCTTCTTATACAACAAGACCAGTTTCTCCTTACACCTGGCAACTACACTTTGGTCACCTCCCTCTCCAGAAGATATGACATATTTTGCCACAGATTTCACCGGGTTCTTCCTTCCAGTACGAGGCGTGTCAGTTGGGAAAGCATCATCGGTCTGCTTTTCCTAGTCATCAGAGTCGAAGCAGTATCTCCCAATTTGAGTAATTTCATATTGGCATTTGGGGTCCGAGTTGTGTTCCTGGTCACCAGGGACACCGGTTTTATCTTGTTGTTGATGATGATTTTTCTTATTTGTCATGGGGTTTTTTATTGAAAAACAAATGTGAAGCAGGTGATGTGATCAAAACTTTTATCAATGAAGTGCAAAATGTTTTCTCTACCTCTGTGAAATTTGTGTGTACTGATAATGCTTTGGATTTTTGTACTCGTGCTCTATCCCGTTTCCTTTCATCCCGAGGAATTATTCATCAAACATCTTGTGCTTACACTTCTCAACAGAATGGTGGTGCCGAGAGAAAGCATCGCCATCTACTTGATGTCACTCGGACTCTTCTCATTCAGAGTCGTGCCTCACACTCATTTTGGGGTGATGCAGTTCTTACGGCATGCTATTTGGTAAATCACATGCCATCATCTGTCTTAGATGAGAAAATTCCTTTCTTTATAGCATTCCCTGAGAAAGAGTTGTTCTCACTTACTCCTCGTGTGTTTGGCTCTGTTGCTTTTGTTCATCGATTGATTCCAGGTCTTGACAAGCTCTCTCTTAGAGCTATCAAATATGTGTTTCTTGGGTACTCTAAGACCAAGAAGGGATACTAGTGTTATGATCCATTACGCGGGTTATACTATATCAATGCTGATGTCACATTTTTTGAGTCTGTGAGGAGTTTCTATCCTACAGGTGACAAGCTGACTTCATTGAACTCCGATGATGAGGTTTACATGCCACCTCCTCCTATGACTCGGTCACCTCCTCCTCCTGTGCATGTCATTCCATTACTTCCACCACCACCTCCTCCTCCATCCCCTCCTACGCAGTCGCGTGTGCATATTGTTCCACCATTAACAAAATTATATACCTAACGAACTGCTTTTGCTCATGGCCCTCGCCAGTCATCCAGTACGCCCCAGGTTTGTTCTGATAACATGGTTTCTAACGATGGGTCTGGAGATATATCTGTGCAAGAATCATTGCAGGAGAATGACCTACAGACGCAGGAGGTCCCCAATAACCTGGATATACCTATTGCAGTTCGGAAGCAGAACCGTTCTTGTGTTTCCTACCATCTTGCCTCGCAGGTCTCCTTTCATTGTCTGAAAGGGGAATTTCAGAGCTTTGCAGATGTTCTATCAGCCATGGACATTCCACAAAATTATCAGGAGGCCTTAAAGGATAGTCGTTAGCACTTGGCTATGGAGGAAGAGATGGTTGCTTGCAATCACGTGGTACCTGGAGTTTGGTGTCTTCTCCCCTTGTGGCATCTGTTGTCAATTGCAAATGGGTGTTTACTATTAAACATCATGCAGATGGGAGCCTTGATTGCTATAAGGCAATATTAGTGGCATGAGGATTTACTCAGATATACAGCATGGATTATATGAACACGTTCTCTCCGGTTACTCATTATTCAACTTTGTGTGTCCTACTTTCAGTGGCAGTGGTACGTGATTGGCCTTTGTTTCAACTAGAAAGTTAAAAATGCTTTTTTGTATGGAGATCTACAGGAGAAAGTTTACATGCAGCAGCCTCCGGGGGTTGCTACTGAGGGGAGTGTCAGCAATTTTATAAACTCCATAAGGCAAAATATGGCCTTAAGCAAAGTCCAAGGGCGTGGTTTCAAAAGCTCTCGGATATAATTGAAAGGCAGGGGTTCAAGAAGTCAAATGCAGACAATTCACTCTTTATGCAAAGAACACCTAGAGGTACAGTTGTCATTATGATCTATGTTGATGATATACTTGTTATAGGAGATGATATGTAGGGGACAAGATGGTAAAAGAATTTCTGGGTCGCCAGTTTGTTACCAAGGATCTTGGTACCCTAAGGTATTTCTTAGGGTTGGAATTAGATAGGAATGTGCATGGTTTTGTGAAGACCCAAAGGAAGTATGTTACATACATGTTTGTTGAGACAGGCATGATTGGGTGTCGATCATCTGCGACTCCTATGGATCCTAGCATGAAGTTATATGATGATGATGATGATACATATGAGGTTGACAGAAGGAGATATAGAGAGATGGTGAGAAAGCTCCCTTATATTGTTATTACTAGATCCGATATTTCCTTTGCAGCGAGTCAGGTGAGTCAGTTCAAGGAACAACCCCGACATGTACATATGGATGCTATATACATGATTTTGAGATATCTAAAATCTTCTCCAGGTGCAGATGCATTGTGTCCTAAGGATGGAATTCTACTTCAAGCTTCGTTGTGTTTGTTGGCAGTTCACTTGTTTTTTTGGAAAAGCAAGAAACAAACGGCGGTGACTAGATCAAGTGTGGAATCTGAGTATAGGGCTCTGGCACAAGCAAACACAGAAATTATGTGAGCTCGAACAGTGTTAGCATATTTGCATATAAATGTACCTTTATCCATGCAACTACAATGTGATGATCAGGTTGTCTTATTTATTGTGAATAATCATGCATTCCACGAAAGAATGAAGCATATTGAGGTGCGTTGCCATTATACTAGAGATATGATTCAGAAGGGATTGATTTCTACCTCTCATGTCAGTTCAGGAGAGAAAACGGTAGATATATTTACCATGGCATTGCTAAGGGAACAATTTCAGAAGTGTTCGTCCAAGATGAGCATGATTGATATCTATCTTCCATCTTGAGGGGGAGTGTAGAGATATTTCTTTGTTCCTATGTATCTTTTTGTTATTCTTATCTCTTTATATTCATCTTATGTAATTTACCCATAGGTCTCTCCTCTATATAAGAGAGCCTAGGGTTCCTAGGAGTAAACATCTCTTTGATTTTTCCCAACACATGACAATAGAGAAAACCCAGAGTCAATGCATACTCTATTAGTTAATGCTGATGACGATGTTTCTCATGTCATGCTGGTGAAGATGAACTAAAGAGTTGGAGTGATGATCTGTTGAGAAATCTGACTAGACAATTAGCTTGCATGATTTGTATTTGCATCATAGTCACTTGCACTGCAATAAGTCTCCCTTTAGAATATTATGGCCTATAACACATCTCCTCGATGGAAGACGACTCTTTTATTAAGGGTCAAATAAAGAATGCAGTGGGATATTCATACACATATAAATGTACTAAGCCTTCTCCCACTATAAGTAGGGTCGGCTACAAGGATTCTTGCTCTAATCCATGTTGAAAGATTCGACTATTTTTTACGTTGGTCGTCGACTACTTAACGCAAACCCTGTAAAAGTGGGATTTGAATCCTGGTCTTTTGTGTGGTAGATACATTGTACTACCATTAGACCATTGTGGCTACGGATATTCATACACATATCTCGAAAAATGAATCACTCATTTAAATACCTCGAAATAGGTTCTCTCTCATATGAATCTTGAAAGGATCTCAAACAAGAGTTCAGTCAATGGAGATCGGAACTTACAATGAGTATCTCTGGAGATCTCTGAGAAAATGGGTTAGAGCTTCATGAAGAGCTTGAAACTCTACTCAACACTCCCTCTTTCTCCCATACATGCCAGAAATATAAGGATAATCGATCAATTTGGGAGATAAAGTGGAGATAAAAAAACATCTTTATTTTTACGGAGAAGCTGCCGATTCTATTTTTGTGGGTTGTTTTTTTAAGCCTAAAAATAAGGGGAAACACTCGGTGGTGCTTGCCCTGCTTTATATAAAAAGAAAAAAAAAGGAAAAAGGTAATGTACAAGGTATCAATCGCAATACCAAACAGGGAGCTAAACTAGTGACCAATCCTCAACTAAACGCGTAAAATGTAACAACACATTCTCTTTGTAAAAACGTTGCCCCGTAAAGATAGCTTCATTTCGGCCAAGCCAAATTGCCCAAACCCTCGCCAGAGGTCGAAGCAGCTCTATGCACTCCCTATTCCTGTTAGCCACCATCGAGTCCCAGAACGAAGTCAGATCCGTGACGCACACCCAATCATCAGCCGCCTCCTCTCAAATCCCCATCACTGCATGGCAGGCGAAGAAAAGATGCACCAAAGATTCCACGGCACTGTTGCAAAGAACACATCTATCAGTGGCAGCGCCAAACAGCCTCACACAACGATCCCTTGTCATTAATCTCTGTCTTCGAAACAACCACAAGAAGAAGCCAACCCTCTCAGGCAGCCTCAAACCCCATAAAAAACTGCAATCTTGCACCACCACCTCCAGCCTTGGAAGAGGGGAAGAAGACAGCGCCATATACGCCTTCCTGGCCGAGAAGGGCCCCTCCTTCCAATACCAGGGGTCCCTCCCGCCCGAGGGCCGATGGGCCCCCCTGATGGTGTCTAGCAGAAGGAGATAGTCGTGGAGCCTCTGATCCGAAAGGTTATCACGGAAGAGAGGGAACCACCCAGCCTCAGACCAGCAGGAAGCCACGCAAGCATTGCCATCAACCGCCAAAGAGAACAAATGGGGGAATCTCGAACGAAGAGGTTCATCACCCGTCCAGACATCCGTCCAGAACCTGAAAGTACGACCACCACCAAGCCTAGGAGCAAAGAAAGATCAATTTGGAAGAAGCCTCCAACACCCCCAGCCAGAAGGGCGTATGAGATCCCACTCGCGCGGCCGGAAGCGGAAGTGCCCCGCCAACACCATGAATCCTCCGTAAGATCTCACAACATAAATCATCACCAAGACCCCACAATCTGCTGGCCCACTTAAGGAGGAGAGCCTCATTGACATGGTCCAACCTTCGGACACCCAGGCCCCCATCGTTCTTC
The DNA here is from genome assembly GCA_037367405.1 of Ottelia alismoides. Taxonomy (NCBI): domain Eukaryota; kingdom Viridiplantae; phylum Streptophyta; class Magnoliopsida; order Alismatales; family Hydrocharitaceae; genus Ottelia; species Ottelia alismoides. Next base: position 837,747 of record JAZKJV010004371.1, on the reverse strand, counting down.
CGCTTCGTCACGTCCTCCCAACCAACCAAGTACATCCCTCCCGACGATTCGCCATTTTTTCCCCACAAAAACCACCGCAGGAGCTTCTCAATACGACCGTGAATCCCCGCCGGCATCCGACGGTTAGGTAGCAAATATACCGGAATAGAAGAGAGCACTGCCTTGAGGAGGACAAGGCGGCCCCCTTCGAGAGCAACGTCGATCTCCAACCGGCCAGCCTTACCTCAACCTTCTCCACCACCTTATACCAATCCCGCAAGCGCGTCCTGCCCAAGACCAGCGGTATTCCCAAATAATCAATAGGAAGGCCGCAAGGCAGCGAACCCAAGATCGAACCGCACATGACCACCTCCTCCACATTAAGACCAAACGGAACCACCTTCGACTTGGCCACATTCTTGAACAGACCCGACATCTCGCTGAACACCTCAAGCTCGCCGCCATCGCCGAGACCTCCGCAGAGCCACCCTCAATGAAAAAGACGGTATTATCTGCATACTGGAGCAAGGGGACCACCACCCCGTCACAGGAGAACCCCCTCGAGAGCCCACCATCAATAACCCGGCCAGCCATCCGTGCAAGGACATCCACGGCCACGACGAAAAGAAGAGGCGTGAGGGGATAGCCCTGCCGAACCCCCCTCCTACGTTGGAAAGAGCCCCCCTCAAGGCGCCCGTTGACCATGACGGAGAAAGAGGCCATAGTGACGCAACGGCGCATCCAAGAAATCCAAACCTCTGGGAAGTGTAACATCCGAATCCGCACAACCCGGACCCAATCCGATTTGGATCCGATTAACCCAATAAAGTTATCTGACGACATTAGACAACCTAAAACGATCTATTGATCGAGAATCAAAAGTTGTTCGGGCAAAATCGACCAAAAATCGGTCACTTCGTAATACGCGTCGCGAAAAGCCGCGACGCAAATTCGGAAACCCCGAAACGAACCGAGACCGTCATTAAATCCGATTCGACGATACAAGACCAACGGAATCGACCGTTCGTCAATCGGAGGTCGTTTGATATTTTTACTTCACAAAATTTAAACCTAAACAAAAACCGTATCCGAAAATTTCGGGTATTCAAAACCCGATCAAAAGTATATGGATATTATACTCATTTTGATCGTCGTTCAGAGACGGTCAAAACGAAATATTACGCGTTGAAATCCGAGGTCCAAGGCATGATTACGGTTAAATTTAAGAATACCAAATAAAGAGCAAAAAATAATAATAATTATAATCAAAACCAGAGTAGCAGCGGCTACTGTTTGTATTTTAAAAAAATGAAAATTTTATGAACAGTACAGTCATAACTATACGCCACTTGGTTTTTAAATTTTTTTTCCATCTGGTCCTCATTTTGTGTCCACTTGGCAAAGCCAACACCCTCCTTCTGTATAAATAGCTCCATTCTTTTGGTCTTTTACTCTTCTATTCCTCTCCAAGAACAGCCGTAAAGAGAGCCACAACCTCCTCCCTCTCTTTTCTGCAGGTTAAGCTACAGCAACTGTAGATTCACCTCTTGCTGGAACTACCCACTGCTGCACCAATAGAAGCTGGAGGCCCTTCTTTTCCTGGAGCTGCTGCAGACCCTGCTACAATCCCAATTGTTGGAGCTTCATTTCTGAATTTTCTGCAACATTGGAGCTTTGGAGCTGCTCCAAAGCACCAACCTTAGCATGTAAGTAGATCTCCATTAGAGATCTAATTAGGTACCATCCTATACCTCTCATTGCTGCCATGCATGTGCATTATCCTTGGTTATATGTACAATCCCCACTTCCTTTTGCTGCTATGTATTGGTTCTCACATTTGATTCTCCTTTTTGCTAAGGAAATTAGGATTATGTCTGAGGTTAATCCCCTGGAGGTTAATCCCCTGCTGTAATTGAGAAAAAAATTTATATTCTGGTGCTCTATATTCTGCTATTAATGAGATTGTTGTTTCAAACTAAAACGGGAACTGCAATTAGATTGAAAATCTATTAGGAATCAAAGATCATATTTGAATATGCCATATTTACTTTGGTAATCGGATGTGAAGACTTATAGGAAAGTAGCATGCAACTCCCTTCTAACCCTTAGTTTCATTCCTTGAAGATGACAATTGACCATAACTTAATCATTAAGCTGAAGCTATTGGATAAGGAGGATGTATATTAAGATATCAATGATATTAACAATACTGTTGTTTGGGCATCTTTGGAAAGGTGATGCCTTGGTAAAAAAAATGATAAGAAAGAAATTCTCTGCTATCTCCTGTATTCAATTACATGTGGGATTTATATGTACAACGTGAATGCCTTGAATGAATAATAGTATATTGGTGTTGCTACAGATTGTAAATATAGGTATACGAGGGTTGTAAGCTTATTGTACTCTGTTCTAATAAAATCTGGAGGCCATCCTCTCTGGATTAACATACTTAAATTTCTTCCAAGAAAAGAAATACATTAGGAATAAGTTATTTATTGAAATTCTCTCCCATCCAAACAATATTAGATAGATAAGCTAGAAAATAGCTGAATAATTTTCAGTTGACCATTAGACTGCCACTAGTTGCATTTTCCAGGACCTCAACATTGTTGGATTTACATAGTTAATTGGATAAATACATAACCCCAATACACATCAGTGTTGATTCATCACTTCATCTCAGGAAAGGCACATCACTTGTATAGGTTTGGAATTTTAGAAAACCATCGATGAGCTCCAATGTAATAGAATTATGGAATTACTAATTCATGTATTATGGAAAAGTTTTTGTCAAGTTTTTGGTAATATCTATCCAAACACAAACTTTACAGATTCTGAAATAAATATGAAGCTTAGAAGGGTTTTGAGGAAGGTGCTATAAAAATAATATGTTCCATATAAATGTCACTTAAGGCTTTGGTAGTAAATCATTTCTGGCCAAACTAGTCAAGATTTACCATTTATTACAAGTATACTTTACGGTTATGTAAACAAAGATGAGCTCGTAATAATAAGAACAATTACCTTAGTTAGACTTCTTTCTGATCAACATGGAAGTTGCTAAGCATCCGTATTGGGGGATGGAGATAACAATGCAACGACCACATCAACATATATTGCATCTATTAGTTTGGCCAAATTGATATTCCATGTTATGAGTTTCCCATCCATACTTAAGGATAAAAGCCACTTTCCTTTTTCACTAAAGTACAAGTCAGTCATGCAGTCAATGTACCCTAGTATTTCCAATCTATTCTGGCATTCATTACATAAGCTAGGGTGACATGTAAATAAATTGTGTCGGTCATGTTGAAACTTACACCTGACCGTGCGAGGGCGCGGTGACCCTCAACTGGGCGGAGGAAAGAGAGCTCAGTTAGGGCAGCGGCCGCCAAGTGCGCGGGTCTAGGATCCCAGTCCCTTTTCGGTTTTTACGCGAGCTCGCAGTGTTTTTACGCCTCGTTGGGATCCCGACTTTAGACCGGTTCCGCTGACCCTCTGTTTTAGGATACCCAGGCGGGGGATCCTTGGTTTTCAGTTTTACGTACGAGCTCGGTTGCCCGTTACCGGTCGGGCTGTTTTTCTAGAGTGACTTTTCCGAAAAGTCTCTCTCACCCGTCTCAGTGGCGTAGTTGGGGAGTAGACATATCCCTCTATTGGACCGTCCTTCCAACTAGAGGGCGAGACGGAAGAGCCATTTGTAGGCTTCTTCACCGCTTGAGTTTACTTCGCCAACAGACTTGGTGATTCTATATCTAGATCATCCATATCTACATCTACATCATCTGGAGTTATATCTGAAACATTTGAAGCTAAGAATTGGAGAAGTTATGATCAAAAGTCGTGTTGATGGGAAATGACAATTCATTAAACTTAAGAATCTAAATAAATCAAGAAATATTTCCAATCTCAATTTTTCCACTATCACTCTCAACATGATCTCTGAAGAAAATGATATATATGCTTCCCCTCATATACTCATGAATATTTAACTACAATATAAATATGTCATATATAGGAAATGTTGGGTTATGGGACAATCATGAGAGATGCTTACAAATAACTTGAAAAACCTTTTTACGTACGTAAGTAGATATAAATTTTACTTGTTCCACCTTTCTACTTGCTTGCCTTTGCACATATTAAATGTCTATCTATGTTTATAAGTTTTTGGGAGGTACCAGCGCCCGCTGACGCCTCTTCTTTCCTAACATGTTTTGGCAGGAAAACAGTCTGTTGATCAGTAGCCGTACATGGTTCCAGGAGACAAGGTCTATACCAGACGGTATGTGGTCTTTGTTACAGTTTTTAGTTCAATTGATATTGTAAAATGCTTCTTCTCTTCAGTCAAATTTTTGGGATGTTGTATGTACTGTCAGACATTGTACATGTGGTAAAATCATATGGAAACTAATGAAATAAGATTGTAGTGCCAATTTTCTCTATTAACTTGTGGTTATGAATATAAATGTAAATGTCAGATGCCAATGATTGCAACAACAAAAAATCCATGTTTTTTCAATAAATTATGTGATCTCTAGTGAATGGAAAGCTGCGAAGGTAGCGTAAACAGGTACCCGGATCCTAAGGGGTTAACAGGAAGCCCCTCCTCCTCATAACCGACCAAATGAATCTCCATTCAAGGCAGTCATACGCCTTCGCAAAGTCAACCTTCCATAGCACCCCACGACTCCCGTCCCTAGCCCACTTCGTAAATTTTGTGGGTTGTTTAGCCTTGCTTCTAACTTTTTCTTCAGATTCAGACCCCCCCCCCCCCTCTTTATATAGAATAGGAATTTTGGGCCTTCGCGGCTCTCAAATTTTCCATTTATGCAGTCCTTTCTTAGGACCTCAGTTCCTTGGGCCCAAAGAAAAATACAGAAGAGGAAAACTAAGGGTTGCGACCCAGAAAATGGGTTTTCATGACCCTTAAATTTATTTCAGTGAGGTATACCTTTTTGTCAACCTTCCATCCTTTTTTTATTCTCAGTATGCAACTTTTTTTTACTAGCTTCAATTTTTGACATGGTCCTTTTTTTTCATTCCATCATTGTTTGTTTTATGTTAAGGTTGTCCATATATCTTTTTTTTCCCATTTTACTTTCTTGTAAGACCAGCAGACCCGGTTGGGTCCAAAGCAAAACATAATGAAAAATAAAAAGGGTTGGCCCAACTGGGGTATTAGGTCCCTCTTCTCTTTTATAGACGAGGAAGAGGAGAAACCCACTCAATTCTCCTTGTTTGTAGAATTCCCAAAGGGAGAACCCCATTGATTTTTGTGGAGATGAAAGAATGAAATTGCATTATAGAGAGGTCCTAGGGTTGTCTTATATAGGAAAGAAACCGGTTGGGCAAATTACAAGAAGATAAGAAGAAAAGAAATTACGTAAACAATATAAAAGAAAAATACTATCCAAACACTCCCCCTCAAGCTAGAGCGTAGATATCAATCAGGCTTAGCTTGGAGCAGCATCTCCGGTAAGGCCCTCTGGCTAAGGCCTTAGTAAGTACATATGTTGTCTGGTCTCCAAAGCTGGCATGAGTAGTGGTGATGAGAACCTTCTGTATCATGTCATGAGTGTAGTGACAGTCCACCTCTATGTGCTTGGTCCTCTCATGGAAGGCGGGATTGTTTGCAATGAAAAAAGCAGCCTGGTTGACGCATTGGAGGTGCATGGGAAAAACACCTCGATAGCCAGGTCAGTAAGAACAGATCTGACACACATCATCGCCGTGCTAGCATGTGCCATGGCCATGTATTCTGACTCGGCACTATCGCAACCACAATCTGCTTCTTGCTCTTCCATGACACCAGGGAATTCCCTATGAACACTGCGAAGCATAAAGTAGACTTCCTATACTTAGAACGCCCAGGCCCAGTATAATAGGCATCTACACATGCTATAACTAAAAGTGATGTACATCTGTTGAATATAAGTCCCATGCCAGGTGATGCCTTCAGATACCTCAGAATCATATGGACTACATCCATATGTGCATGTCCAGGTTGATTCATAAATTGACTCGCTTTGCTCACTGCAAAGGATATGTCTGGTTTGGTAAAGATTACATACAGAAGCTTGCCAACAAGCTCCATGTACCTCCTCTTGTCGACCTCCTCAGCGTCATCGTCGTAGAGCTTCATGCTTGGGTCCATAAGAGTAGTGGCAGGTCTGCAATCCAAGGCCTTAAATGTCGGTTTCGGTCGCCATTTCGGTATCGACCAAAACAGAATTTCGATGGAATTTCGGTGGAATTTCGACCGAAATTTCGGTCATTTCGGTCATTATTTGTACTAGGACCCCCATATTTCGGTCATTTCGGTTGAATTTCGGTTTCGACTGGATATCGATATTCGACAGAAATTCGATCGAATTTCGCTGAAATTTGAGGCCATGCTGCAATCTGCCATGTTTGCCTAAGAAAGAAGATATGTAACATACTTCCTTTGGGTCATCACAAGACCTTGTCGGTTCCTGATAAACTCCAATCCAAGGAAGTAACGTAAACTACCTAGGTAAACTCCAGACTTACATGGCGGACTATCAGGATACCTTATCATCAGTGGCTAGACATTCGACATTGCACATTCTTCTATCGATTTGTGTGATTCAGGAATGGCCTCTTTACAAACTTGATGTGAACAATATGTTTATATATGGAGATTTACAAGAGGAAGTATATATGCAGCAACCACTAGGGTTTCCTGCTGAGAGGGGATCTCATAGGGTGTGTTTGGATAGTGGGTTTAGGTGGGTTAAACTGGTTGCAGGTAACCCATTTTTGGGTTTTGGTGTTTGGATAGAGGGTTAAACTGGGGGTGGGTTAGAAGTGGGTTTGAGGTGATATGATTGTATTGGAGTTTGAAAAAGTGAGTAGTTATTGTGATGTGATTGTATTGGAGTTTGAAAAAGTGAGTAGAAGTGGAGTAGTTTATATTTTTTATATGATATGATGTTATAATATATTATTTTTTGATAGGATTGATGATGTAAAATTTATTTATTTAATTTTTAAAAAAAAGAATAAAGTGGGGCCCACGTGGAGGGAGAAAATATGGGGTGAGGGAGTTAAACCACCCTGAGGGTGGTTTAACCCGATACACGAACGGCACCATAAGGTATGTAGGCTTCACAAGACAATTTACGACCTAAAGCAAAGTCAGAGAGCTTGGTACCAGAAGCTGTCGAAACGGATAGAGCACCAGGAGTTTGCACGGTTCACTGCGGATCATTCGCTTTTTGTTTAGAAAACACAGAGAGGTACATTTGACATTCTGGTTTATGTCGATGATGTTATTGTCACAAGTGATGATGAGCAGGGCATTTAGGCTGCCAAGGAGTTCCTAGGTCAGTAGTTTGTGACTAAGGATCTTGGTAGTCTTCGTTACTTCCATGGATTAGAGTTCATCAGGATCCAACGTGATCTTGTGATGACCCAAAGAAAGTTTGTGACTAGACTTGGCTAACGGGATAGGGGCTCGCCCGCCCAGCCCACCCAGCTCGCTTATGGGCCAGGCTTGGGCTAGGAGATTCAGGCATGGGTCGTCCCGGCCCCCCAAAAAATTATATAAATATAAGCTGAATAATACATGTATTAATATGATACACTTCAAGTTTTTCATATGTGACACTAGTTTTAAATAAAATTTAATAGTTTACATGTCAAGTAACACGTAAACTACTAATACTAGTTATATAAAGTATAAATTGTATTAATAAAAGAGGAAAGGGTTCCTACTTGATGAAATAGGTAACTTACCTACTTCATTCTCATTTTTCCCCACTTTATTTATTTATTTTTTTTGAAAAATTCTTCCGTGGATTTTCATAAATATTAAATATATCCCTCCAATATGTCATTTAAATTTCATCATGAACAGAGACTCATATGCCCTCCATCTAGAATAGGTAATTTTAACGGTCTTAGATTTGTTGTAAATTACCTGTTTTGGATGGAGGGCATAGGAATCTCTGTTTCCGATGAAATTTGAATGACATATTAGAGGGATATAGTTATAAAAATCCACCGAAGAATTTTTCAAAAAAATAAAAAAAGTGGGAAAAAATGAGAATGGAGTAGGTAAGTTACCTACTTCATGAAGTAGGATCCCTTTCCTCTTAATAAAATCATTTATACATATTAAATACCATTAAAAATTCAATGAAAAAAGAATGAAATGGGCCACGGGTTGGCCCATGGCGGGTTTTGGACAGAGGTTTTTAAACCTCGGCCCGTTCGACCCGGCGCATAAGCTGACCCGGCCCGTATTTTGGACAAGTCTATTTGTGACTTCTTTATGAGACAGGGATAGCAGGGTGCAAGCCTGCTACTACTCCTATGGATCCGAGCATGAGATTATACAATGATGTCACTAAGGAGGTAGATAAGAAGAGATACAGGGAGCTTGTTGGGAAGCTTCTCTTTAAAACTATCACCATGCCAGACATATCCTTTATTGTAAGCAAGGTGAGCCAGTTCATGGATCATCACATGAATGTTCATATGGATCTTGTCTATATGATTCTGAGATATTTGAAGACTTCACCAGGTACTAATCTCATATTCATCAGAGGTACTTCTCTTGAGATCATGAAAGGCCGTATCGATATCGATATCATTTCGATATCGTATCGATATTGATAATTCAACGATATATCGACGATATATCGCCGAAATATCACCCATATCGACGAGCCTTTGTGAAGAAAATACCTGGAAATCGGGATATATCGCCATATCGGTACCCATATCGGTCCCATGTCGATATCGATATATCGACGATATATCGCCGATATATCGCGATATTTCCTTCCATGCTTGAGATGGCAGCGTGTGTAGATGCAGATTATGCAGGATACCCTAGAGACATGAAGTCTATTTCTGGCTTTGTTATTTTTGTTGGGAGCTCACTCATGTCGAGGAAAAGCAAGGAGCATACGGTAGTTGCTAGATCCAGTGCAAAGTCTGATTACAAAGCCATGGCTCAGGGGAGCACCGGGATAATGTGGGTTAAATCGGTCTTGACTAATCTTGTCGTTGAGGTGCCTCTTCTCATGCAACTTCTATGCGATGACCAAGCAACACTTTTTATAGACAATAAATCATGTATTTCAAGAACGGACCAAGCATATAGAGGTGGATTGCCATTATACCATAAACATGATCAAAAAGGGTTTTATATCCACCTCCCATGTTTTTACTGGAGATCAACCTGCTGATATATTCACTAAAGCCCTTGTTAGAGGTCCATTTCAGAGATTTGTTCCAAGTTTAGCATGATAGACATATTCTCCAGCTTGAAGGGGAACGTTGAGATATTTGTATCTCATTGTAGTTGTTTCTTATTTATGTTTCTTTCATGTGTCACTAACATAATTACTCGGTCTTTTTTCCTATATAAGAGAGCCCTAAGGTCTCTATAATGGTATGCAATTTATATTCTTCCAACACTAACCTTGTAGATGCAGAGTCATGTACCACCAAGCTCGTCCAAAAAGACTACATCAGGTCTTGAAGCCTTCCTCTAGCAGTCGAGATCGCTTGAATTTGAAGGAGGTTCTCATATCACTGTGAGTATCCAAACAAATGGGGCTACGATCACAACGAGATCACGACAAAGATGTAACTGATGCACACTGAAACATCTCTTACCTCAACTAAAAGTAAGAAATGATCAATGCGAGATCTGGATGACGAGCTTCTCAATTTATACTAATTGTTAGTCACACCAAGCACCTCCAGTGAGAGATCCTCCACCATATCTACAAAAGTCATGGATTACAAGGTTCAAAAAGTCAATATGCAGTATTCGTTTAGTCAGGCGCTCTGAAGCGAGCAAGCGGAAGTATATGCAGAGTATGCGGTTTCTATTATTTTATTGAAAAATTAAAAATATAATAATAAAAAATTCAAACATTAGAAATTTATATTTCAAAAAAAAATATAACATGGAAGAAATATGAATGCAAACTAAAATTTTATTTAACAGTGGCATGATGCAAATATAATATTGGCAAGATAGAAATCTAATAAAATTTTATTTGATTGAAATCCAATCTATCCATTGAAATCCAAAAGATCATTTGTATACATAGAAATAATTGTATTTGAAATAATCTATGCGAAATAAAATTTTAATTAACAATGGCATGATGCAAATCTAATGTTGACAAGATACAAATAAAATAAAATTTTTTTGATTGAAATACAATATATCCAGTGAAATCGAACAAATCATTCGTATACATTAAACAGATGCATTTAAAAAATCTATATAACAAAATTTTACTTAACAGTGGCATGATGCAAAACTAGAGCCAAAAAGATATGTTCGGAAATGATATAGGTCTAGGGTTTACACAAGGGTTTTTCGTCAAGTTGAGGGAGAGGGTTTCATGCGAGGCAATTCCCTAATCAACCACTTAATCGGGTCCCAAAAGGATCCAATTAATCGGATACTCTATTGTGTAATCCATGAACCAGTTGCTTCAGCTAACCGGGTTCAAAGTTTATTACATATGTGGCCGCATAGGAGGAGTTGGAGGGCAGCGGTGACTAGGAAGGTGGAGGAGGAGTCTGAGGTGGAGGGGCTGAAGGAGAGCACCGTGTGGAGTAGAAGGAGGGGAGGAAGAAGGTGGGGGAGGAGGAGAAGCTAGGGTGGAGGTGGCTGAGGAGGGGGAGGAGGGGCAATGTCGGAGGAGGGGGGAGTGGGAGGAAGAGGAGCAGGGGCAAAGGTGACTGGGGAGTGGGAGGAGGAGGAAGTGTGGTGCTGGAGGAGGTGGAAAGAGGCGGAGGAGGCTGGGAAAGAGGAGGAGGAGAAGAGGGGGGAGGGGGAGGAGTTGGTGGATTGACTTTTCAACCTCTTTTTTTATATTTAATTTCCCTTGTGTCCCTAAAGTTAACGTATGTTTGCATTGGGGATGACTAGCAACTAACCCGAGAGGCACAAGTGATCATTGTGGAAGAAGTCGAAAGCATAACTGATATTTCAAAAAGGGGAGGGACATAACTGATATTGCACTATCTCATATGCGCACAATTGATAAAAACCCAAAAAAACTATATTAATTCTAACCTTCATGTCAATACTATTACGAAGAATACTCAAATTTTGACAATATCATAGCACAAGGAGGCTCAAGGAATATACCAACAATTATATAGGTCATGAGATAAAAATTGCAAACGAAGGAAAGGAATACATGCTTACTTAAAATTCCAATATATGGATCCATTAGCAGTGGGTATTCCAGCATTGTTAGTATACTGATAATCTGAACTCCAATTTTCTTTAAATGTATGTAGCTTTAAACCGGTTATTCCACCTGTGCTAGAGATTTGCATTAGAAAAAGAGGTCATTTACACATCATATTTTATAGAGAGCTTAAAACTACAACTAAAATAAAAAATGCGCACTTACTTGAAACATTTTTCCTAGGGGCTACAAGTAGACCAACAAATATGCAGAAGAGAGAAAAAAGCACAGGAATGAGGAAAGCAGGAGCAACTCTGTTGATCATCTTCACACCTCCAAATACAATAAAGCAGAGGAGGATGGTTATAACAACACCATAAACTTGTAGATCATGAGAACTAGGAGTGTATACGGTTATTGTTCCATTTAGTGTACCATTCGGTATCGTCGCACTCTCTGCAAAACGACAACTACAGTTACATGGGAAAGAAAAAAATGTAAACAATCTTAGGCAACAGAATGACAATTTTTTGAGAATTGGTAGGATGAAAGTTCAGCAACTAGGAAAAAAGGAAAGGAAAAAGAAAGGAATGGAAAGGAAAAAATGACTTTACAAAGTAAAATGTAATAGCACATTGGTAAGACCTAAGTGAAAAGACAAGACAACTACATGCTAGAGTGCATGCCCCTGCATGTGTGGATATATGCAGATATAAATAGGTGTGCATGTCTATGTACATGTGTGTGTGTTATCTCCATAACAGCAATTAGAACTAATATATACGTGTAAACGTGTGTATGTAGAACTTAGAATTAATATATAATTATAGTAATTAGAAATTAGAATTAATATATAATTATAGTAATTAGAAGTAATATATACGTGTAAACATATGTGTATGTAGAACTTAGAACTATGCATTGTTGGTGTGTACAAGTTGTGTATGTATTTACGCACATATGCATCCATATAATTGTTAGCAGTATCTAGAACTAAAATATATCAGATTAAAAAAATAAAAAAAACATAAAAACTGAGAAAAAGGCCTATGTTTTGCTTTAGGCAGTGCTTGAGGCAAGACATCTAGGCCCGGGCCTCACCTAGCCTTGGCGCCTAGGACAACACCTTGGGCGCATTTTACATTGCAGCATCAAACCCTCTGTAGGCTTCGCTAACTTGTTGATGTACTATAGTTTTAATACAAACTTAGTAATATATTTCACATAAGAGGATGAAGCCAGAAACAAAACAATAGAGCCATCCACACTCATTCTATCCTGAACAAATGCCCATGGAATGCACAGAATTAGACAAAATGCACGAGAATCTCATGTCTGATTTGTCTCACCCATAAAAACCACGTCATTGTGCCCTCTCATAGTTATAAATGTGTATAATAATTAAGAAAAACAATAAACCTAATGATGGTACTTCCACGGCTAATAATGTTATTTATTGCCAACCAACCCCTTGAAAATTGAAATTACAATATTCTAAGTTATTTAGAATGATCAAAGGTTAAGGTCAACTTATTGTAGTAAGATTCAAGGAGTGACTGAGAGAGTTAGGTAAGAAAAGAGTCTATATATATAGGATTTAATAGGGCTACCCTCACCTTTATTTTTTATTTCTTAAGGTATTTCTGAAAAAAAAATTAGGGAGATTTAGTTCCCTATATGACATGTTGTCATTCAAATTGTGTAAAATTGACTTTCTTAACCTGTCCATTTATCAGGGGTCAATTTCAGCAATTCTGAGATCGTTAAATTTTGATAGGTTTGATGGATGGGATAAGATCCTGGAATTGAGTCAATATTCGAATCTGAACATGGTTTCATATTTTGATCTAAACCCCCCTTGATGTTTTCAGAAAATACCTTAAGAAATGAAAATAAGGGTGGGGTAGCCAAGTTGGCGTCCTGGGGGTAGCCCCATTAAACTCATATATATATATATATATATATAGAGAGAGAGAGAGAGAGAGAGAGGAAAGGGAGCCTACTTTGTGAAGTAGGTAACCTTACCTACTTCACATCCATTTTTCGTAAATTTTTTTATTTTTTTTGAAAAATGCCACCATGGATTTTCATAATTATATCCCTCTAATATGTCATTCAAATTTCGTCAGAAACACAAACTCCTACGGCCTCCATCCAGAACATGTAAAATACAACAAATCTGTGATCGTTAAAAAATGAGTTTCTGGATGGAGGCTGTAGTATCTGTTTTTGACGAAATTTGAATGACATATTAGAGGGAGATAGTTATGAAAATCCAACGTGGTATTTTTCAAAAAAAATCAAAAAAAATGCTAAAAATGGATGTGAAGTAGGTAAGGTTACCTACTTCACAAAGTAGGCTCCCTTTCCTCATATATATATATATATATATATGTATGTATATATATGTATATATGGAGTTTATCCAATGGGCCATGAGCATGACCACCTACGCGATATCGGGAAGTTGGGAAAACCCAAGTTTCCACTCCATTTTCAACGCTACCATCCTCACCTCCCCCATACGGTTTTAGAGGATGAAGAGGCCTGGGGCTCTTCGTGGGCAGCAGGCTTCGACGATGCATATCAAAATAGGAAGAAGAAAGCAACTGAAAGCATATCACCGTCGATGCACCCGCGCATCCGATGCATCTTCCGCCTTTCTCCGACTCTTCAACCTCTAAGCCACAAGATCCGTTACGACTCGTCCCCTCAGACACCTAGACACCGACCTTTTCTATAGTTCCGGGGCGAGGACCACTGCGGGGATTTCATCCCCCTTCTCGGCATTGCTATCATGTATTGTCCCTTCCCGGATAGCAAGTACACCAGTGAACAAATCGAGAAGTACGACTTCGCCACCCACGGAATAGTCGTCAAATATAGGTCCACTATCCTCATGTGCCTCTAAAACGGTTGTATCAATAAAATCTTCATCTCGAACGAAAATACCTTCGTTTTCATGATCAAAAGTAGGTTGTACAACAGCTTCTATGAACTGATTTTTGTCGTCGACGGGCAATTCTTCCTCGATTTGCGCGTCCAACCATACTTGGACTTTGAGACTTGATAGGAGGCGGTACTTGAACTTCCTCGAACGCGAACGTGAATGCGGATCTACATAATTGGCATCTTCTTCAATCTCCACTTGTGGCTTCATCTACATATCATCATTATTCTACTTAACCGTCTTTAAGGCATCGGTGTCCAGGAAATATATTTGTTAACAAGCTTTATATCAGTTACAAACTTTATATCTGCTAACAAGCTTTAGCTTGTACTACCTCGATTGACTCCCACAACCAAACTGGGGTGTATGGCATGACAGCTAGGAAGCATCGTCTAAATTCTTTTCCTGAATCTGGTCGACCACGTTCTTTTTAAACATTTGAACTTTGTTCATTTAGATGTATGGGAGCCTAATCGGATGCATGGTCGTCTTGTCATCGGTATTATATTTGTCATTGCTGGTGATTTTACCCGTTTATCATGGACTTTTCTTATGAAAATGAATTATATATGTGCTAAATAATTATTCAATGAATTAATGAAATAAAGATGTAATTTTGTGTTATTATAAAAATTGTTCGATCATATACTGGTCGAGAATTCTGCTCCCACCTTCAACGATTCTCTCTCATCTTACCTCAATCAGAGCTACACCAACTTTCCATCTAATCGCATCCTTTTGAATCCGATCTTTTCATATGTGACCATACATCCACCGTAGCATTTTCAGTCTACCACTGTCATTCTCCAGACATGGCTATGGTTCATAGGCCAAGATTCAGATCCATCTAGAGCTTAGAAGGTCTAACGACTGCTTTATAATACTTTCTTTAATTTTTCAAGGGAATTTTCTTATCACATAGAATAGTAAAGGCTCCTCTCCACTTTATCCAACATGCATTTATTTTATGAGTAACATCTAAAATAGATCACAAGTATTTAAAAAATCTTTCTTCTGAATATTATCTTCTCCAATCCTCACCTTGCTTCCTCCACCACTACTACCACCAAATGCACATTCCATATATTCAATCTTAGCCCCACATATACAAAATCCTTTAGACTCTAAGGGATGTCTCCAAAAAACAAGCTTCTCATTTACTCCACCTTTAGTCTCATCGACCAACACAATATCAATAGCAAACAACATACACCAAGATACCCATCATGAATATGACTAGTCATCTCATCCACAATCAAAGTAAAAAGGAAAGGACTCAAAGTTGAACCTTGATGTAGACCAATGTTGATGACAAAATAGTCGGTCTTCCAAAATAGAACCTTACACAAGTTGAAGCCCCATCAAATAAATCCTTAATAAGATTGAGGAGCTGACCAAGTATTCACAAGAAAAAATTCCAAGCCATGCCCAATGTGGTACTAATTTTGATGACACAAGTGGAAATGAGGAATAAGATGATATTGTCATTGTGATTACTATGCAGGAGAAACCCTACAATCATGTGTTGCATCAGTTATCCAAGGCAATGTCATTGTCCCACCTTAGTGGTAGCTACAAATAGTTTGTCATGTGCTTATTTACTATACAGATAAAGTGCCTCACGTTTAGGTCCTCCTTCACCCTTAATGGAAGGAGGCCATGGAGGAAAAGGTGGTTGTTTTGGTCTCCATGGGTACATGGACCTCGTAGGTCCACTTGAGAACTAAAGGTGGTTGGTAATAAATGGGTGTACAAGGTAAAGCATAACATAGATGGAACAACCTTAAGACATGAGGCACGACTAGTCGCCAAAAAACTCACCCATGCATATAAGGTGGATTCTTTTCCGAGTTTCTCCCACATGGCTCGACTTTCAACTCTTCAAATCCTTCTCATCATTGTTGTGCATAGCTACCGATCTCTGCGATGGTAGGTAGCCATGAATGTGGTTATCTACTGAGACTTGAAGGAAGTCATCTATATGTAGCTATCATTGTAGCAAAAGTCCCCCAACTGGCCCGATTAGTAGGTCTGACTAGTCTAGCCAGTGGGGTGGTCGACCAAGTATTGACTAATTCCGACTAGGCCGAATAGTCACTCGATTTTTGCTTAGAGATACAGTATTTTTTTATTTTTTAAAGCAAACTTATTCTAACATGCTTATTGTTTTATTTAAATTCAATTACTTCTTTTTTTCATTATGATAATCTAAAAAATGTACAAATATATATAAATATATAACATTATATGTATAAAAAGGATTTATATATCTAAAATAATTAAAAAGTTCAAAGTCGGTTAAAGAATGACTAAATCCTATTAGTCGCCTCACTACCAACTAATCCGTAGCCAGTGACCCAACTGACTGAGTACTGACTACCGATTTTTGCAACGTTGGTAGCCACCATGCAAATTCGACCTTCAGGAAAATGTTAGAAGATATGCTTGTTGAAGGACTTTTATGACCTCAGGTAGAGACCCAAAACAGGGTTCCAGAAGCTTTAAAAGGTGTTAGAGAGCGAGACTTTTGCAAGATCACCATCAAATCATTCATTATTTACTAGGACAGATAGAAGTAGTGTAGCCATGTTGATGTGTGTTGATAATATGTCGTCACTAGTGAGGATGGGTAAGGAATTATAAAAGTGAAGCAGATAGTTGGAGATTGTTTTATAATCAAGGGTATGGGTCTTTTAAGATATTTCCTTAGGTTAGAGGTAGCCCATAATTGTTGCAAACCGGTTCTGTCACAAAGGAAATATGGCCTTTATTTTTTTTGCAAGAGACCAGCATGACGGGTGCCAAACTAACTCAGATTCCTATGGATTGCGAGGTTCATTTATATATGGAAGACAAACATATAGATGAAAGAGAAAACCATCGATTGATGGGAACGCTTCTCTATTCTAATTATCACTCATCACGACATCTCAAAATGAGAAAAATCTAGTCAGTTTAAGAGCAAGCCTACACAGGTCCATGGTACAACCATTATAATCTTGAGGAGCATCAAACCCTTCCATGGAGTTATTATTCACAGCATGGGTATCACATGATAATGCATGATACTCTTATGCAGAATATGCATGTTGCATTCTAGATCAAAACTTCGCTACATATGTTTGCACTTATCCTGGAGGTAATGTGATCACATAGAGGAGCAAGAAGTGAAAAGGAATGGACACAAAGATGAATCTTTATGTAGACTAATGTTGATGTCAAAATAGTCGGACTTCACAGACTGGATACTTACACAAGATGGCGCCCTATCATACATATCTTTTATGAGGCTAATGTATAGGACACGTATGTGTCTCTTCTCCAAAACTCTCCACAATATCTGCTATGGGACAGAATCATAAGCCTTCTCCAAATTAATAAAAAAACATATGGAGGTTCTTCCTTTTAAATCTCCATTGTTCTCCTCAGCAAGTGGATGGCTTCAATAGTTGAGCGACCTAGCATGAATTTGAAACGATTTTCTTTTACTTCGGAAACTTGCCTCAACCTTCTTTCGATCACATGTTCCCCAATTTTCATAGTATGACTCATCAACTTGATACCACTGTAATTTGAACAATTTTTCATGTCTTCTTTGTTCTTATAAAAAGGCATCACGATGCTTCTCCTCCAATCTTTAGGCATTTCTTGCTCTGCCAAATAACTTGAATAAATTAGTAAGCCAAGTCAAACCACGTGGACGTAAAACTCTCCATACTTCTATAGGAATGTCAACATGTCCTACACCTTTCTCAGGTCTCATAACCTTCAAAGCCTCCTCTACTTCCTTCCTTTGTATTCTTATATAGCTTGCAGGATTCAAATACATACCTTTTTGCGACAGGTCCCAAACTTGGAATGCCATCCTTCTCTTTTGCTCAAAAAAAAATCACTACTAGCTAGATCTCCCAAAGCTATCTCTCTATTTTCTTCCCCAATGAAAAGCTTATGGAAATATTGCTTCGATCTACTCTATGTATCCTTATGAACAACAAGCACATGGCCTTCCTCATCATTAATGCATCTTACGTGAGAAAGATCTTTGGTCTTTCTTTCTATTGATTTGGACAACCTAAATATATCATTATGGCCCTCCTTAGAGTCGAGATTTTTGTACAAAACTTCAAAAGCTTTTGGCGTTGCTTCGCTTACAGCCTTCTTTGCTTCCTTCTTCGTTATTTTGTAGTTCGTGGCAGTTTCCTTTGTTCTATCCTTAAACATAGCTTAAAAGAATGCTCTTTTAATTTTAAGCTTGCACCCCTCCACTCCACCTCCAAGCCTCCTTTTGGCCTAGAGCTCCTCTCATTGACTCGTCTAGCATCTCTTCGGCTACAATCAAATACAAGATGCTTTTGCACTTCCATTACAATCCAAGATAAGTCTTCTAAAGCATTCTCCTTGAAGCTTGATTACTTCAATTGAAGATTCCACCATCTAGTTCTAGTTATGATGGAAACACTCCTTTTCGTTACCAGCCCTTTTATTTGCACATCAGTGATTAACAGCGATGTTGGGTTGTCAAACTTCCTACTGGGACTACTTTGTAGTTTTTGCAACACAACCAATCTTTTCTCCTCAACACAAAGTAATCTATCGATGTTCTAGTTTGGTCATTCTTAAAAGTAATTAAATAATCCTTCCTCTTCTTGAAGAGAGTGTTTGCTATGAAAAGATTGTAAGTTGTTACAAAATCCAGAATGACTTTTCCATCTTCATTTTCATCTTCGAAGCAATGATCTCTATGAACATTAGCATAGAGCATCCTTTCCCACATGTCAATCAAGATCTCCACCTAGGTAAATCATCTCTCTTTAAGAGATTTCTTACACAATCTTATCTAAATCCTCTCAAAAATCTTGTTCATTCCTTTCATCTAAATCAATTTACAATGCATAATGGAGATGATATTCAGAATTTCTTCTCCGAGCATCAATTTTAGCAAAATAATCTAATCCCCGAATCTTTGCATCTCAATCACGCAATCCTTCAAATTCTTATGAACAACCACATCTAAAACCATTTTGCCCTCATCTTTACTTGAATACCTAAGTTTAAAGCATGTCTTCTTGATTTCCCTTGTTTTCCCTCCAACCCATTTAGTCTCTTAGAGACAAAGTATATGAATCTTCCTTCTTTTCATTGTATCTATCAACTCCATCAATTTGTCAGTCAAAGTTCCATTATTTGAATCCACAAAAAATGATAACAAAAAAACAATGAAGTCGATAAAATAAAGATAAATATTTGCACAATATCATTTTTTAGGAAAAAAGAAGATATGATCTCGAGAAGACGCCTGCTCTTTAATTAATATATATTCACAAAAAATAAAAAATACAAAGACCAAGAATATTTAAGCTCTTAGCTTTTTCGATCACATTTTCCATACAAATTCGCTCCCCCAGATATTAAACCATTCTGAAAAAGACACATAGCAACCACCCACACTTTCGTTGGACTACTACCTCATCCAAGAATGTCTAAGGACTCTCGGAATTCGTTCCAATCCAATGTCAAAATCCTTTTCCACTTGTGTTACAGCTCACACCTCCCCAGCAACAAAGCATTCAAGGAATAGATGTTTAACACTCTCCTTCGTTGCCAAACAGTGCTTACAAGTGCCATCACATCCATGGAAAAACCAAGCTCTTCTGTCACCAGTTAAAAGATGATTCCTCTTCAACAACCAAACAAAAATCTGAATGTGTAACACTACGTTCTAACTCCACAAGTCGTGAACCGATCTGAGATTACCTTCCGATCCAAAACCGCTGAAAGGTAGAAAGCCTTGCATGCCTTCTGTATAGCAAAACATCATCAAACCAAGAACAATGATCAAAAAACTATCCATACACCAGTTGGAAGTGCCTCAACTAACAGCAAGAAGTCCACAAACCATTAATCCCACAACTCAGAACGAAAAGGAGTCATCCAGCTACCGTCTTCCCAACAATCACCTGACAGAAACCTCAGAGTTAGCTGCAAGCACATAAATGCATGAAAAACAACTCGTAATGGCACATTCCCGATACAATCATCTCTCCAAAATATGAACCCATATCTATCACCTAAGGTCGACTTCATGATGGGCACGACATGTGGAAGCAACGAACACCTTCCTTGGACATCAAAGGTACACTAACAGTCGGCAACGAGAGATCAAGTAGAACCCCATATATTAAGCACAGACTCCTACAAAGCAATCATGACCCCCCTCCTCAAATTCGTGTCACCCACTTTGCCAGTGGTGCATGGTTCATTGCCTCCATGCTGCAGATCCCCAGCCCATCATCTTTCGTCGGTATCAGTGTTTTCATCCTATCAAAGCATCTCATGCGTCACCCCAGAAGAACCATCTCATAATAACCTCCAATCTCCCCTTCACCCCAGCATGCAACAAGTTCATAAAGAGGAAAACACACGAATAGCTGAAAGAACTGCCTTCTACAGTACAAGGCTTCATTCAAAAAAACGATACAAGACGGCCACCTTTCAAGGGACATGCAGCACTCCAGCTTGCCAACTTCTCCTCCAGCTTCTAAATAACAAACACCCACTCAAACTGTCACAGCCTACTGCACACAAAGGTAAATCAAGATATATAATACGAGAGGCCCGCGTTGCGTTTGCAACGCATTCTCACAACACGCCAGTTCCTCCTTGTCAATCACAAACGGTACAAAAGAAAACTTAACATGATTAATCTTTAGGCCTGAGACTAACCCAAACAACTCAAGAATGGTGATCGTCCCATTTGATGCCGCAAGCCATCCCTCCACAAAGAAAATAATATCATCTGCATACTGAATAATGGGAATCATAAATCGCACCTATGCAGAATCCAGGTAGTCATATAAAATGTATTAAGCCTTCTCCCACTATAAGTAGGGTCGGCTACATGGATTCTTGCTCAAATCCATGTTGAAAGATTCGACTATTTTTTACGCTGATCGTCGACTACCTAAGGCAACCCCTGCAAGAGCGGGATTTGACACCAGGTAGTCATATGCATGGTTTTAAAAAATGTGAGGCGGATCGACACGATTTTCCCTTCACGAGGCAAGGCGTAAGTCTCGAGGCAGTCGAGGCATAAGCCTCGATTTATATAGGAAAATATACATAAAATACAATTGATCATAATTATATATATTTATATGATCATAAATTTAGATGTTCCCTAACATATTCAATGTATATGCTATGAACATGATAATACATAATATTGTTTGCATGATTTACTTTAAATCCTTACTCATATTATCATCCATATGCGATGCAAAGCGTATGACCTCCATTAATGTTGGTGGGGTGAAGTTCTTATCGATATACAACACCTCCCTTTACGTGCATGGGTGAAGCAAAATTATGTGACTAACATATATTATTCCTTCGAGGTGATTCTCCTGTGGTTTCATCTCGCTCCTTTTTGAGTAGGGTATCGTAAAATCACGATGTTCTTCATGTTCTTTATTCTTTATCTATGATTACGCTTTCGCATTGTTTTTTTCTTCATGTTAGAAAGAAAGGAGGTGATATTTCGGGGTGAAAAATGTACTAGAATATGCTAGGATACTTAAAATCGATGATCACTGTTACATTGTAGAGGACATTGTAGAGAATTCTACATGTACATTGGACTCCCCATTGTAGCTGAAAGGAACCACCTTGTGGAGAGGACTCAGTGGGATGGAGCGGTGGTGGCGAGCGAAAGCGCCTGAGGGTCGAGCGGTAGCATTTTCTGATGGAGCATTCGAGGCTGAGGGAAGACGAATGGAAAGCTCGACGAGCGCGGAGGGTGGTCATCTTGCGTCATGGGGCGTTGCGAAAGGAAAGGGGGTGCAGAAGGGGGTTGTCGGTTTTGCTGGTGATGGAAGCGGCGGAGATGGGGGGTCCGGAGATTGGATGTCGATCTCGCACAGGAAACCTGGGAAGCGGTGTTTCAGATGTGGTGAGCGTGGGCACACTGCCTCCGCTTGTGGGCTCCTGGCGTGATGCTATGCATGTGGTAGGGTGCGCCAGAAGAGGGAGTCCTGTTCCTTCGGTATGGGGAGGGGTGAGCTCTCTTCTCGTAGGGTTGTTGGTTCGGTTGGTAGTAGGTGGGAGAAGCGTGTGGTTGCTCCTTGCATGCCGCCTGTAGGAGGGAGGGGGTCGCGTTCTTTTGCCCAAGTTGTGGGGGGTTTGCCTGGGGGTGGTACCGAAGCTGGAGTTCGTACGTAGGAGTTGGAACCTGCAGCAGCATCGGTGCCTTTGGAGGTCGTCGGGGAGATGGGCCCTGTCATTGACGTGTTGGATGGGGTTAAGGTTTTGCTGGGGGTGCTTTGCATGGAGGTGCTGGCGCGGCGGTTGTGGGAGTTGCCGTTCGTAAAGGAGTTGACTGGAGCGTGATCTTATCTCATCTGCGTGGTTACTTGGGCCCCCTATTCACTGGGGATCTCGTGGTGATGGATGATCTCCAATGCTGTGTTCGTGGCCTTTCCCCGGATCAACGGGAAAGGCTTATTGCAGGTGGAGCGTCGGAGGACGTTATTTGGAGGGCCTTACGTTTTACGGATGGAATTTGCTCGAACGTCGAGGTATGTATTGCGGAGGTACGAGGAGTGTCGTTCCTGTCGCGAAACGTTCGCTGCCTCGGCAGAGCTTTTAGGCGGTGGGGGGTAGTTCTGGCGGTCGTGGAGGATGGTTCCAAGCCTAACTCGGACTGGAGGGTGACGCGGGTCTTGATGGAGTGCAGCAAGAGGCTTCTTGATGACGCAATGGGCAAGATCTTCTTTGAGGCCCTGAAGCTTGGTCGCTTCGCTTTCGAGTGGAGCTCTCTTTCATCGTGCCTCCGGCTCCGCCGGCGGCGGCTCCCTCTCCGGTTTCCCTGGCTGTGAGGCCGGATTCCCCGAGGGTTGGTGACGTCTCTTCGTTTTCTGCGCACCAGGTAGCAACGCTTGGGGGCTACTACGAGGAGTCACCCAAGTTGATGATTTCTCCGGCTTGCTTCGAGGTGTTTTCTCGGGTTTCGTGCCTTTCCTCGGCTAGGGAAGGTTTGCCTCTTGGGGGGATGCCCGAGGTCGATTCGTTTCTCGATTGTCGCGCTTGGAAGTTGGATCGTGCTCCTGTGGTTCGGTTTGCGGGTCTGTGGTCGGATCGGCCTGCGGTAGAGCTGGGCGGGCTTCTGTACTTCGGGTCGTGGAAAGGTGCTAGCCCGGGCTCGGATCCGGATCCGTTCACTTTTGACCCTGCGGAGGAGGCGGACCCTTGCTCGGGTTCGGGTCGATCTGTGGCTTGCGATCTTCCCTTTATGGACTCTTTTTCTGTAGCGGATGGCACTTCGAGCTCGTTGGATGTTGAGTGCAGTAAGCCTATTTGGAGCCCTCTTCTCATCGAAGGTGGCGGATCGGATCCTTTGATTTCCTCTCCATCTTCCTCGAGGCTCGCTCCTTTCGTGGATGATGGTAGTAAGGTGGGGGCACCTTTGACAGAAGGTCGGGGAAGAGATATAGAAGAAGGAACAGATCTCGGATGGGGTCCTCGCAAGTGCCTTCTTGTGCGACATTGCGGGAAGCTGTGGCGGAGGCGGCTGGCTTCTCTTTTATTGGGGGTCGTCGTCACTTGTCTTAATGAAGATCCTCTCCTGGAATGTGAGGGGTTTAGGGGTGGCTGATAAGAGAAGGGCACTGGGCGCTAGAGCTTCTGAGTAGGGATGTGATATTATCCTTATTCAGGAGTCGAAGTTGAGGGGAATTGACAACTTGTTGTGGCGCTCCTTTGGGGCGGGAGCTCTGGATGAGTTTAGAGCGGTGGATGCGGACAAGGCGGCAGGGGGGCTCTTTATTGCGTGGCGATCGGCAATGTTTTCTTTCAGCTCTCTGCTTGTGGGGAGACATATGATATATGTTGTGCTGGTTCGTGAGTCCGATGCTTTGCCGATTGCCTTCTCGTGCGTGTACGGTCCCTGTTGTCACCTACAGAGGAATGAGCTTTGGGAGGATATGCGTGCTGCTAGCTCGGTTTTTTAGGGGGTCCCTTGGCTAATCGAGGGTGACTTCAACGTAACGCTTCATATGTCCGATCGCCCTCGCTTAAGGGGGGGTAGAGACCTGGGCTCTCTTTTGTTTGCGGATTTGGTGGACTCTCTCGCCTTAGAGAATCTCGTGGCTTCGAATACTATTTACACTTGGAGGAATAACTCTTCACGCTCCAAGCTTGATCGTTTTTTGGCCTCCGGGAAGATGATGGAGTTGTTCCCTTGCTGTTGGGTATCCTCGCGCCCCTGCTCTTTCTCGGACCATTCCCCTATCCTTTGGGATTCGGGTGAGGCCCCTTCGTTGAGGGGCATCTTCAGATATGAGAAGTCCTGGATTCTTGAGGCGGGCTTCAAGGCTATTGTGTCGGAGCACTGGGCTCAGTTCAGTTGCTTGGGGTCTGCGGCCTCCAGGTTGAATCAGAAGCTTATCTCTTTGCGGCAGAGGCTGGCTCTTTTCAAGAGGGAGTCGAGGCGGGAGCGGGTTGCGGTCAGGACTGAGGCTATTATGGCGTGTCTCGATCTGTTGGAGAACGACCGCGAGCTTCTGGCTGACGAGCTTGGTGAGCGTGATCTTGCGCAGAGGCGTATTGCGGAGGAGGACAAGAAGAGGGCTTCAGAATGGAGGCAACGTTCGAGGTTGAAATGGATCAACGAAGGTGATGCTAACACGACTTTCTTTCACCGTGTGGCTAGCGGAAGGAAGCGTAAGAATGCGCTTCGCTCGATTTCCATTAATGGGGCGTCTTTTGAGGGGGACAAAGAAATGGGGAAAGCAATTGCTGATTACTTCAAGAGCTTCATGGCAAAGCGGTCCCCGAGATCGTGGCGTTGGCAGGGGAGTGGGGCTCCTTTGATCTCTGGGGAGGATTGTGAGATGTTGACTAGGCCGATTTCCATGGAAGAAACTAAAGCGGTCGTGTGGGACTTAAATGTTGATGGCTCCCCGGGGCCTAATGGCTTCTCTGTGGCTTTCTATCACGATTTCTGGGAGATTGTGGGGCGGATGTCTTTGAGGTCGTGATTGAGTTCTGCAATGGAAATGAGGGGTTTGATCAGATTAATAGGGTCATCTTGCTGCTTATCCTTAAGTTCCCCGCGGCTGTGAATATTGGGGATTTTCGGCCAATTTCGATTTCTAACGCCATCTATCTTATTATGACCGGGCTCTTATTGTTCTTATTCCAAAGTCTACTTCGGCTACTCGGATCGAGGATTTTCGGCCAATTTCCATTTCAAATGCGATTTACTTAATCATCGCTAATGCTCTGGCGCGGCGACTGGCCCCGCTCCTCGACTCGCTTATTTCGCCTTCACAGGCCGCTTTCGTTCGTGGGCAACAAATTTCTGATTGCTATGCGGTCGTTTCGGAGATTATTGAGGCGTGGCGGAAGAATGACTCCAAGGGGATTCTATGGAAGATTGACTTTGCGAAGGCCTACGATACCCTTGATTGGAGGTTTCTGTGGTCCGTTCTTAGGAGGAGGGGGTTCCCTTCGATCTGGATTTCGTGGATGCGGCGTTGTGTGACAACGGCATCCCTTTCTGTCCTTCTCAATGGTCGTATGGCTGGGGGCACTTTCCAACCTCGCAGGGGGGTTCGACAGGGATGTCCCCTTGCTCCCCTCTTGTTCGTTTTGGCGGTTGATGTTTTGTCGCGCATGATTGACGGTGTTGTGGCGGCTGAGCTGTCTCGCGGGTGCTCCTTTGGCCCTTACCATGTTCCGCTTATTCAATTTGCTGATGATACAATTTGCTTCATCGAGGGTGATATCTCGAAGTTTCCAGTATGGCTATTACTCTTCAACTATTCAGCGAGCTTTCGGGCCTTCAAATCAATGGAAATAAGTCCAAGGTCGTCCCCTTCTCCTTGTCTGCGGCGGAGGTGGGGGAGTGCTCGCGGATTCTGGGCTCTCCTCCCGTCGTTCTTCCCTTTGATTACCTGGGTCTACCTCTGACGGTGGGTCGCGCTCGCATTCGGGATTGGAGGTCGGTTGTGGAGAAGTTGGAGTCTCGCTTGGCTGGGTGGCGCGCAGCTATTCTCTTCCGTGGTGGGTGGTTAGTGCTACTCAAATCGGTTTTATCTTCCATCCCTATTTACTTCCTCTCTGTGCGTGGGATGCCTAAGGGGTTCGAACAAGATTGGAGAAATGTATGCGGGGATTCTTGTGGGGAAGAAGGGGGGAGGGGGAAGGGTGTGTACTTGGTGGGGTGGGATGAGGTCACGCGGCCTAAGCAGGAGGGGGGGCTGGGCGTGAGGCGGTTGGCGACGGTGAATGATGCCCTCTTGCTCAAATGGGCGGCGAGGATTTGGGGTAGGGAGGAGAATTTCATGTTAAATTGTTTGAGGGTGGCGGCTGGGGATGGATTCGCATCCGCATTTCGTGTCGATTTACAGGGGCCGCTCTCACCTTTTTGGCGGGGGGTGGTGGATGCCCTTAACCGCAGTCGCTCTTTATTTGCTATTAAGCTCGGTGATGGAAATTTGATTCGTTTTTTGGGAGGACGATTGGACGGGAAGGGGGCCCTTACGGAACATGTACCCCCCGGCTGTTCGCATTGGTAACCAACAAGGACGTCACGGTGGCCTCCTGCTGGGATGGTAGCATTTGGTGCCCTCCAATTTCAAAGTTCTTATCGGAGCAGCGGATGCTTGATTATATCTCTCTCATGTCGGTTCTCGCTGAAGCCCCCTTGCCTTCTCTTGGCCGTGATTATTTGGCTTGGAAGCACGGCTCCTTCTCTACCCGTAAGGCATACAAGGCTCTTTTACCTAACTTTTCAGGGGATGATGCGACTTTCTTGCGGGACTGCAGATTCTTGTGGGGGCTCAAGCTCCCTGAGCGCATTGGAATTTTCCTTTGGTTATTACGTCGGGGAAGATTGTCAAATCGGGAACGTTGTGCTACTATGTTTCCCAAATGCCTCGCCCAACTGTGGCCTCTGTGGCCTGGAGACGGAAAGTATTGACCACTTATTCCTTCATTGCGACCGTGTTTGTGCCATGTGGGATGACTTGGGCTGGCTCGACTTGTCCTCATTTGCCTCGTTCTGCAATAGCTTGTTTTGCGGTAGGGGGCGACCGCGGGTGACGATGCTGGAGCCAATCGCGCGGCTGTGGAGCCTTTGGTTGGAAGAAACGAAGCTATTTTTGCTAGGCAGCGGTTCTACCTGGAGAATATTCGTACATCGGCCTCGGGTTTCCTACTTGATTGGACCTCAATGTAGTATGATGCTTATGTAGGGGGGGTACCGCATTTCGGTTACCTCCCCGTCATCTTGTTTTTGTTTGCTGTTCTTCCATTCTCTCTTGTAAGTATCTCTTTATCCTTTTTAATGCATTGGGGCGAGCACCCTTGAGTGTGTCCCCCTTTTTTGAGCCTCAAAAAAAAAGGTGTTGGCTAGGAGGCTAGCGATGGTCCTCCACTCGATTGTATCTCCATTCCATGCGGCATTTATTCGTGGAAGACAAATCTCTGATTGCGTTGCGATGGCTGCTGAGCTGGTGGCGGATTGGAAGAGCTCGGGGAAACAGGGGGTGCTTTGGAAGATCGATTTTGCCAAGGCATATGACAGCCTTGACTGGAGCTTTTTGTGGGCGGTCCTGCGGAGCGCCGGAGGCATGGCTTCCCTGAGCTTTGGATTTCTTGAATGCGGCGATGCGTCACCACTGTGTCTTTCTCGGTCTTGACTAATGGGCGGTTGGAGGGGGGCTCCTTCCAGCCAAGGAGGGGGTTGCACCAGGGGTGCCCCCTGGCCCCTCTCCTCTTTGTCGTGGCGGCCGACGTCTTCGCTCGTATGGCCATCCGTGTCATTGAGGTCGGTCTTTCGAAGGGCTTCTCAAAGGGGAACCTTTTTGTGCCCTTGATTCAATTTGATGATGACACCATTTGCTTCATTGAGGGTGGAGCTTCTGAGGTCTCTGGCATGGCGGTGACCCTTGATCTGTTCAGTGAGATGTCGGGCTTGGTTGTGAATGAGGACAAATCCAAGGTTATTCCTTTTGGGATGTCGGAGACGCTGGCGACCGAGTGCGGCAGGATTTTGGGTTCCCCTCCGGGCGAGCTTTCTATTGATTACCTTGGTCTTCCGCTGGTTCTTGGGAGGGCCAGGCTTCGGGATTGGCTTCCGCTCGTCGAGAGGGTGGAGGCGTGCCTTGCTGGGTGGCGTGCGGTGCTTTTGTCGGGGGGGGCCGGCTGGTTCTCCTCAAAGCGGTGCTTTCTTCTATACCAATTTTCTTCCTTTCGAATCACCGCATGTCGGTTGGGGTCCGAAAGCGTATTGAGAGATGTATGCGTAGATTTCTGCGGGGAAGAAGTGGGGGCGATGGGGGGGTGGAATCCACCTTGTGGCGTGGGATGAGGTGGTCAAGGGGAAACAGGAGGGGGTTTGGGCATGAGGCGTTTGGAACTTGTTAATGAGGCCTTTTTCCTCAAGTGGGCTAACAGGATTTGGGGAAAGGGTGGGACCTTCTTTACGGATGTGCTTCAGGAGATCCATGGGGTGGGCAGTGGGGGGGAGGAGAGGGTGGTTGGTGCTGATACCCATTTCTGGCGTGGGATGCGGGAGATTTTTGAAAGACATAGATCGTTTTTTAAGCCAGTGCTGGGGAATGGGGACTCGTTTAGCTTTTGGAATGACAAGTAGTTGGGAGGGGATCCTCTGTGTGTTCGATACCCGCGATTGTTTGCATTGGCGGCTGACAAGGATGCCTCTGCCGCGTCTTGTTGCGCGGAGGGGTCTTGGTGTCCGCGTTTTGTGGCGAGCTTCTCGGACCAAAGGCTTGAGGACTTTATCTCTCTTCTCAACATCCTCGATGTTGCTGGTAGTCCCTCTGAGGGGCGGGACCATTGGGAATGGAGGGACGGCTTTTTCTCCACGCGCAAGGCCTATGGTGCGTTGGCCCTGCCTTTGAGCGGGGGCCCGGAATTGTTGGTGAGGGACTGCAGGTTCTTTTGGGGGCTAAGGCTTCCTGAGCGCCTCGGCTTCTTCTTATGGCTCTTTCGCAGGGGAAGACTTTTGACGCGAGATCGTTGCTCGAAATTTATTGCCAATGTTTCCAATCTCTGTGGCCTTTGTGTATCCGCGGTGGAATCCTTAGAGCACTTATTCTTTGAATGACCCACGGTAAGAGGGGTGTGGGAGGATGCTAGATTGGTTTGGGTGAATACAGATGGCATGGAGGCCTTCTGTAACTCCTTGGTTCATAACAGGAACAGGGCGAGGAAAGATCTACTGCTACCAATGGCGAGATTATGGGTAATTTGGCATGGTCGTAATGAGGCCGTCTTTTCGAGCCAAAGATTCTATAAGGAGAACGTGATTATTCAATGCTGATGCAAAATGAAAATCGAACGTGGCGCGGAAAGTAATTTTTGGTAGAAATTTTGGTGGAGAAAATTAGAGGGGTTGAGAAGAAGAATACTCGTCGGGAATACGAGAGGTTGGGGGAGAAGAAGCGCGAAGACCGCGAGGGAAGAGAGGGGGAGAGAGGGGTAGAGAATAATTCTCAACTTTTCATAAATCTGAACTGTTGAACACAATGGACCCTCATCCCTTTATATAGGAGGGATGAGAACACAATCTGAACTGTTGAACACAATGAACTTTTCATAAATTTGTACTTTCGTTTTCTTTTCATTTACTTTAATATATTGGGGTGAACACCGTAGAGTGTCTCCCCCTTTCTTTGGACTTCAAAAAAAAGGATACTTAAAATCTCATGGTCCTTGTAGTATTTTGTCATAACTTGTGAATAAAAGTCTTTGGGTGGACGTCTCCTTGACATCTCAACTTTTTTCTTTCAAAAAAATTAAACCGTCCAAAATTTACAGCTGAATGACCAGAAATGCAAATGCAAACATACTTAATTGTCTTCTTTAAAAAGCAAATGGAATGTCACGAATGCTGGGCCAACTCAAACGGAAAATATTCAGCATCAGACAAACAGGCTTTGCACATCTAATGTGATGTGACAATTCTCACAATAAGGAAATCAAAACCAACCAATAACTGAACAAATAGTTGCTAACAATGATAAGCTTAGATTGAAGGCATGATGCAATAACTGAAATTAAAGTAAGACTATTTAAACACATGTTAGAAAGCTGGGAGGTTTTAAATATAAATAACAAGTGTCAAAAAGTAATATGAATCATAGATAGTGATTACCTCTGAATATTCCAGCACTTGGAACAGCATCGAGGAATGTCTCAACAGCTCCTAGAACATACCTGAAAGTGATACCAGATCACAGAAAACATTATACAAAAATTCCTTAAAAGGCTGAAATGATCAGCAAATTACACTTAAATAGTAAAATAACATGTTATCGGAACTCACATGGCACCAGCAACAGCATTCCCAAGGAAGAAGCATAAACCAATGCTAACACCAACCTCTGGACCAAGGGCTCGGCCAATTAGATAGTATGGTCCACCACCCTATTTGTTAATAAATACAAATAAATTATATTACTTCCTTTGGCCGTCGCCAACATGAAAACCAGAAACTTCGACCTCTGACACATACTTCTCAAATGTAAGCACAGAAGTGAACAGGATATATAGTGGTGAAACTCTATGGAAAATACCTTCATGGCACCATTTGTTGCAATTGCGCTCAATGATATTGCGGTTAAGAATGTGCACAATCCACAAAATGATACCAAGAAGAGTGACTGGCCTATGCCTGCCATTCCAACAATCCTGGGGGAATAAGAGCATGTCATTTTCAAATTGAATTCTCACCCACAGTGAAGAAAAACAACCAAAATAGATAAAGCCAGTGTCACGATGCGTGAACCATCATTTACCATCATCACCAGAATTCATGAAGAAAATATACCATGCCAAGCATTTCTCATAAGAATAAAGGTGATCGTGACACTACTTTGAAAGGACAACCTTGGTTGGGGGATTGTGAT
Organism: Ottelia alismoides; assembly: GCA_037367405.1. Taxonomy (NCBI): domain Eukaryota; kingdom Viridiplantae; phylum Streptophyta; class Magnoliopsida; order Alismatales; family Hydrocharitaceae; genus Ottelia; species Ottelia alismoides. The sequence continues at coordinate 806,686 of JAZKJV010004371.1, read as the reverse complement.
TGGGTATAAGTTTTATTGTGCAAGATAACTTGTGAGAGGGCCTTGGAAGATAACCTAAAAGAAAAGACCGAGCGGAAGTGATCCAACCATCTCCGGCCAAGCTTGCCGGAGGTTCTGCCTATTTGGTTCTTGAACCAAATAGAGGCCAATTCTTCGCATAATTAGGTTAGTTTTAATCTGTATTTTAATTTTTCCATTTTACTTTTTTTCAATAGTACCTAGGATTAGAGTAATTTCTAGATCTTCGTTGACATGGAGCTCGAGCTCCAGATATGATTCATCGTGACGAGACCCGTCTCTCGTCCCGTCCTCGCCATCCCGTTCCCCTTCACCTTCTCCGCAAAAGCTCTAACAAATCACCCCAGATCTCGGACAAATCTGGGCCAACAAGCTCCATCCTCCACAGTACGTCGGAGTCTCATTGTCCATACACTCCGCGCAGCTTCCAGCTGCTATTTTGGGCCGAGACGCTTCAGCTCGAGCCTGTGGTTCTTTTTGTGCAAATGCTGAGTTCTAAACACCACATGGAGCCGCGAGTCGAAGAGACATGCCTCCAGGTCTCTTGAAGTTTGACCTCTTCCCAGATCTGCATCAACATCATCAGGACCTCACCGGACGCCACTAGCATACGCGGAGACATGCCAGGAATCAGTAGCAGTGGTCGGAACAAGAAGAAGATGCCAGAGGATGAAGAACGGAGTGATTGAAGTCTACCTAGGCCTTGTTCTTCGGATGTTCATCCACATCCTCTCAGAACCATCGATCAAGAACACGGGCCAGATCTAATCTGGGCTGTCCAATCATTTCGAACCGGTGTGAGAGCTGAGCCGTTAGATCCTCCACATGGTACACTACGAACGGTCTTATCAAGGGTGTTCAAGTGGGTAATTTGCAAAAGGGTTTTTATTAGTTGTGCCCCTCTGAGATATTGCAATATCAGTTATGCCTCTATCTTTTTGGGAATATCAGTTGGGCCCCCCAAATTTTTGCCATTCTATCAGTTGTGTCCCTCAGGTTAGTTGTCGTTCATTTCCAATGCAAACGAATGTTAACATTGGGATATAACAGGAATTAAATTAAAAGTAAAAGCAGAAAAGGTCATTTCCTCCTCCTCCCCTATATTCTTCCTCCCTTCTCTTCCTCCTCTCCGATCTTCTTCCTCTTCCTCCTCCACAGCTCCTCCCTTCTCCGCCTTGAGCTCTCCTGCAGCCTCCCCCGAGCCCCCTGCTCCGCCCATGTGCCTCCCCGCCTCCATCCCCATCCCCCTCCTCCTCCCCCTCCTCCGCCCATGCACCTCCCTCTCCCCCCTGCACCTCCCCCCTCCGCCCCCCGCACCTCCCCTCCGCCCCCAGCACCTCCCTCTCCCCTCCCCTGCACCTCCCCCCTTCGCCCCCCGCACCTCCCCTCTGATCCCAGCACCTCCCTCTGCCCCTCGCACCTCCCCCTCCCCCCCTTCCCCTGGCCCCTCCGCCCCCTTTCAACTAATCTTTTCCCTGTTCCTTGTTCCTTACCGCCTTGGAAAGGGAGAAAGATTCTGGAGGCATGAGCATCACATCTCGTATTCTCCCGGGCTCTTCTACTTATCTCCAACACACGGAAGAAGCAGTGGATAGAGATGGCGATGGAACCCCAGCGAGTGGATCCGCTACGATGAGAGTGCGGGGGAGATGCTCGCGCGCGTCGCGATGGAGCGGCCCGCTCTCCACCTCCCGCCCCTCCATCGCATACCCCCCCGCCCCGGCAATGTCATGGAGATCGTCGACTCCTCCCCTTCCGCCAAGTCCAGGATCCTCATCCAGGCATCAATTCCATTCCATTCCATTCATAAAATTTCACCAAAAATTCAATAAAATTCACCGATTGATCCTTAATGATTGATATATCCGTGAAAATGCAAAACTTTTAGAGAATCGATGGATGCATGAAGGTGTAACTAAGAGACGGAAATTATGAAGAGAAAGGAAGAAGAACAAATGGAGGACGAAGAAGATGAAGAAGTCTTGACAATTATACCCCTCTTAACTGCACCATGATTCGAAAAAAACATGGTTAAGTCAACTCATTTACGGTTAAACTAACGAAGGGGCACAACTGATAGAACGGCAAGAAGTTGGGGGCACAACTGATATTCCCAAAAAGATAGGGGTATAACTGATATTGCAATATCTCAAAGGGACACAACTGATAAAAACCCTTTGCAAAACCCACCTCCGTAGTTTTTGAAATCATTAAATAGCTTTGTAAATTCTTAATTACGTGTAAAAGTTGGTGGACAAATTGCAAGAAACCCTTGGACTTTCATTTATTTGTTATTTGGTCCCTGTCAGGGTCACGTGTATGGGCACATATACTTTGTAAAATTCGTGTATATGCCCCAAAGGTTCTTGGAACTTTTATGCTTCGAATTAAAGGTTAATATTAATTGCATAGTTGTCCCTGTGTTGTCTGGATTTTTATATTTCTTTTTTCATTTATGAAAAATAGGTCTTGTGCTCATTTTTTTTGGGAAAAAATTAAGTGCCCTAAATCATGCTCATTCAAGCAATGTCTTGGGATTTGGCATTTATCTAATTTCTTATTTATGAAATTTACTTTAGGAGCCATTTATTCCTTGTTTCAACAACAACAACGAATTTTCCCACAATTAAGTAGGGTTGGCTACATGGATTCTTCGCCTCCATTCAGATCTATTGTGGATCAATCCCGGGCTTATACTAAGATCCCTTCGTATAGTCTCTTTCCAACACTTCTTGGGCCGTCCTCTCCCTCTCTTAGTCGGCTCAACATCCCAACACTCGCATCGCCTAACTGGTGCATCAGCTAATATTCTTTGCAAATGAACAAACCATCTTAAGCGGTTTTCTCGCATCATATCCTCGATCGGAGCTACACCAACTTTCTTTCTGATTGCATCATTCCGAATCCGATCTTTACGTGTGTGTGTGTGTGTCCACACATCCACCTTAACATTTTCATTTCTGCTACAGCCATTCTCTGCACATGTCTATGGTTCACAGGCCAACATTCAGATTCATAGAGCATAGAAGGTCTCATGACTGCTTTGTAAAACTTTCCTTTAATTTTTAAAGGAATTTTCTTATCACAGAGAACTGCAGAGGCTCCTCTCCGCTTTAACCAGCCTGCATTTATTCTATTAGTAACATCTCTATCAATTTCCCCATCATGTTGCAAAATAGATCCCAGATATCTAAAAGAATCTCCCTTCTGAATGTTATCGTCACCAATCTTCACCTTGATTCCTTCACCATTGCTTCCATCAAAGGTTGTCCTACATATATTTCGTCTTAGCCCTACTTATACGAAATCACTAGTCACCAATTCATGTCTCCAAACCTCAAGCTTCTCATTTACTCCATCTCTAATCTCGTCAAACAACACAATATCATCAGTAAATAACATACACCAAGGTAACTCATCCTGAATGAGACTTTTCAACTCATCCATAATAAAGTAAAAAGAAATGGACTCAAAGCTGAACCTTGATGTAAACCAATGTTGATGTCAAAATAGCCAGTCTTCCTAGATGGGGTCCTTACACAAGATAAACTCCTATCATACATGTCCTTTATGAGGTTAATGTATAGGACAGGTACTTGTCACTTCTCCAAAACTCTCCACAATATCTCTCGTGGGACAAAATCATAAGCCTTCTCCAAATCAATAAAGATCATATGGAGGTTCTTTCTTTTAGCTATATAAATCCCCATTGTTCTCCTCAGTAAATGGATGGCTTCAATAGTTGAGCGACTTGGCATGAATCCGAATTGGTTTTCTTTTACGTGGAAACTTGCCTCAACCTTCTTTCGATCACACGTTCTCAAATTTTCATAGTGTGACTCATCAGCTAGATACCTCTATAATTTGAACAATTTTGAATGTCTCCTTTATTCTTATAAAGAGGCACCACGATACTCCAATCTTCAAGCATTTTCTTGCTTCGCCAAATAACATTGAATAGATATGTAAGCCAAGTCAAACCATGCTCACCTAAAACTCTCCATACTTCTACAGGGTTGTCATCTGATCCTACACCTTTACCATGTCTCATAACCTTCAAAGCCTCCTCTACTTCCATTTATTCCTTGTTTAGCGTAAAAAATCTTAAAAATATTAAAACTCCTCGAAAAATTACAAAAAGTTACCTACTATTTATTATAGTATTTTATAGCTACATACCAAAAATCACAAACAAATATTAAAAGAAACTCTAAAAATTAGAAAATCTTGCTAACCCTAAAAAATTTGCAAAATGCCTTTGAAAAACCTAAAGTCATTAGTTTTTGTTCTCTCTCTCTCTCTCTCTATATATATATATATATTATAATCAACATATTAAAATTGGTTTTGAGAATTTTTGACTATATTTAGTATTTTTAAATCTCAAAAAAATCTTACCTATTTTAAAAGTCCCTGATTTTGTATATTTTGGACTTTAAAAATACCTACAATTAGCAAAAAAATACTAAAAAATAACAAAAATATTAGAAAAATATAATAAACCATAAAATTATTTTATTTTGTAAATTTTGATTATATTTATATCTATATTTATAATTACATTACTCTATATTGTATTATATAGCTATAATATAGCTATATAATTAATACTATTAGTAATTATTAGAAATATCCTAATATATTTTTAATCCCTTTGAAAAAATACAAAAGAATTGTTCTTTTAGGCATTTTCTGATCTATATATTATACATATTATATTATATAATACTTATATTATAAATATATACTTTATATTATACATATTGCGTATATATAGTTATATATATACCTAGATTATATACTTAAAAAATAAATTTTAAAATAGGAAATTTAAATTTTAAAATTAAAAATTAAAAATAAAAAAAAAGAATATATATAATTAAAAAATTGATTTAATTTAAAACTCACAAAAACGTTGATTAACTAAGTGAGAAGTGTACAAATATACCTATATTATTTATTTATAATTAATATACATGCTAAACCGACTTGTCTCCCTGAGTTCGACCTCTACTCTTCTTGTCATTATACGCACATTTATTGTAGGGTATAATAAATTTTGATCCACACAGTTTCTTTTATTGCTTTGTATTTTTATTGTAGGTTGATTTTGAATTTAGTCGAGATTTTTAGGAGAGGTCACTTCAGCAATTGTGGTCTGCATTGTGAGACGACACGGCTCTCTCATCTTGGTTTTGGCTATTTCAATGTGTGTAATTTTATATTTGTACACTGAAGAAGTCATGGAGTTCAAGAAATTACGGTATTAATAAGTGGGCTTTGTATCACATCAACTTGAATAATTTCTTATTTTACTGTTTATCAAAACTTATTGTTGAACTCTAATTTAAACTTGTTCATCGAAACAAGTTTGAGTTTCGTCATAACATAAAAAAACTACTGCAAAACTGAACTCGAATCTTCATTTTCTAAACATACTCGAATTCAAACATATACTGTCGAACCTTTATCATATCGAACCCGAAGCTTCAAACTTTCTTATCGAAACAAACTCGAACATAGGTTCATACATTACAGTTCAATTTGATTAAAAGCCCTCGTCGTGGGCCAGTCTTCCACTCGCCTATTTTGGCCTTTAGTTTTCCGACAATACGCTACGAATGGCAATGTTGGAAAGGCAATTTGCCCGCTTGATATTAAGGGGCAGATGTTAGGAATTTCCTAAGGTCATTCTATAAGCTATTCATGTATTTTTTATCTATAAGCTAATTGTCAATGGGTGTTGAATCCTTGATGCAACATTTTTTGCAGCCTAGTTGCAGGACCGGCAATCTGTGTACAGGATGGTGAAGCGGGCCTCAATGACACAATATATGGAGTACATGGATTTGGTAGTGTCAAGACTTATGGAAATGAACAAAACTATTCTTATTGAATGGGTAATGAGAATCTGGACAGAGAAGGATGAGTTGCTATAATCTAGTACGGATATCTACGGCGTTTCAAAGGGCTTGAACGCTTTAATGGGTTTGATTCATTCTTTGTTGAGCATTTAAAATGAATCGGCTTTGTTTTTACCAGATGTAGCACCTTTTTGAGACATACATGGGCGACAGCAATATGTTCAAGTTTTGGTTGGATGAGTAGTCTGAAAAGAGGGTACTTGGTGAAATTTTTCCGAGGCTCTTGGCTTCGGCTTCGAACCGGAATGTGAAGGTGGAATAGGCTTGATCGGATGATGATTAGATGATTGTTTTTATTCCTGCTTTCTTCAACCAATGACTGTAGGATTTTCTGAAGTAGATGGAGGTTCTTCGTGTGATTAAAAAGTTGTCAGGCGGACAGGATCACTGATCTTGGTTTGACGATACTTTCTCGGCAAAGAAGGTGTTTAGGGTATTGGACACTCCTCTGGTGTTTGATTGTGGTGACTAGGCCATGGATTGCAAATTGATTTGGGAGTACAAGGTGTCGTTAAGAATGAAGCTCTTCTTATGGCAACTTAGAAGATTAAGGATCATGCCCAAGGTAAATAGAGAGATTCTACATGGGGTAATGCAATATGTGTAGTACGTTTGAACACTTCCAAAGATATTGATCACTTGCTTTATTCTTATTTTAGGCCAACGAGGCATTCACAAGTGTGGCAATCGGCTGGCTCTTGGATGCTACATGTTCTAGGATGTTACGTGGTCGGTTGAAGCTATTAGCGTTCATATGGGCTAATCTTGTTGGCAAGAAATAGAGTGGAGTTTTGCCATAAGAGACTTCATATGAAAAATGTAATTGAGCATGTTAAGCCATGTTTGTTGATAATTCTATGTAATGTGATTATTAAATAACTTTAAGGTGCACACCATTTATCGAGTGCTCACCATTTCTCCTTTAAAAAATTAATGAAAAATGATTAACTGGGAGGCTGGTTTCTAAAAAAGTATGTACATGCAAATGAAAATTGTTTAACTGGAAGGTTGGTTTCTTGTAAAAGTATGAACAAGGCCATCCGTTATTGATCAATTCCTTATATGACATGTGGATAAAATTATGAACAAAGAGAGGAAATCGCTATACTTTCCAAGGACCACCTTCATGAAAAATGCCAAGCAAGACACATAATAGTAGATGTTAGGGTGCGTTTGGTTGGCGGGTTAAGGCGGGTTAAACTGGTAGAGGGTAACCCGTTTTTGTGCTTTGGTGTTTGGATAGAGGGTTAAACTAGGGGTGGGTTAGAAGTGGGTTTGGGGTGATATGATTGTATTGGAATTTGAAAAAGTGAGTAGTTATTGTAATGTGATTGTATTGAAGTTTGAAAAAGTGAGTAGAAGTGGAGTAGATTATAATTTTTATATGATATGATGGTATAATATAATATTTTTTGATAGGATTGATGATGTAAAATTGATTTATTTAATTTTTTAAAAAAGAAATAAAGTGGGGCCCACGCAGGAAAGAGGGGAAGTGGGTTAAGGGGGGTAAACCCCCCTAACCCGCGGGTAACCCGCTGGCCGAACGGGGCCTTAGAGATTACAATAGAACGTGTTCTTATATTCCATTGTAATCTCACGGGGTTATTTACGTGTTTTATCTTTTTGAGCTCTCTAGGGTTTAACCCTATATAAGGACCCCTAGACCTCTTAGAGAATCTCTCTCTCGCATTCTCTCATTACTTTTCCACATGGTATCAGGGCAGCCGTCCTAGACCAATGTTCTAACCTAAAACCCGCCACCGCCACAACCCCTCTCGTGCACCGTCGGACCCCCAGGCCCTCTCTCATGCGCTTGGAGCACCGCTATGGCTCCTAGCGATGCTTGCTCATGCCACCAGGCACCCATATCGCCTCCTCCAGCCCCTAGCACTGCCTAAAAAAGATGCCAAAAGCTCTCGCACCGCTTGGAGTTCTGTAAGGTGCTCCCAGCTGACCGGACGCACTGCCAAGCGCTCTCTCATCGTATGGAACTCTGTTAGGTGCTCCCAGCGCTGATCGGAAGCACTGCAAGGCACCATAGTGCTGCCTCGTGCACCCTAGTACCACCTGTGGCGTCGCCTCGCCACCCTAGCACTGCCTGAACGTGCCGACAACCCCTCGTGCGCCTTATCGCGCATCATCGGGAAATCCCAGCACCGTCATGCATGCCACTGAGGGCCCTCCATCTGCGCAATATTGCTATGTATCATTTCTTGATCGCAATGTGGCACGTGATGCTTGACTAAGACAAGGCATACTTTCTAGGTTGCTTTTTCTTGACCAAAGACGACACCATGATGTCCACCACCTAAATCAAGCCCACGTACCCTACTTCTTCTTTGATGGTACAGGGCAACTTTATCAAGATAAAGGGCCTTGAAATATATGTTATATGGTCTCGGTCTTTCAAAGTGCTTGTCGGTGGCCAACGCAAAAGATATGTTCTTACAAAGGATCTCCTGGTGAAACAGACAAGGACTATGAAACCTGGTTTGTTGACAATTGTCAGGTTATCACTTAGATGACGAACAACATCGCCCCAAACATTGTTGCTAATCTTCTTTACAAAGACACTACCAAGGTGATGTGGCAAAACCTTAAGCGCACATATTCTCATAAGTAAGACGACCAAGACTCGTCTTCCTGACGTATACACAAGGATCTGGTCTGCTACTCAGGGAGAATCGAGCCTTATCGAATGCCACACGCTTCTTACGAGTCTATTTGAGGAGCTTCTTATTTTTCAGCATGCATGTTGTGATTAACGTGTGGGAAAACATACTGGATGACAGGTTTAAAGATTCGTTTCATAGCTGAATCCAAAATATAAGCCTGTGAAAGATCAGTTTGTGGCGGTCGATACTCTACCCGCCATTAAGACCATCTTTGGATGATTATAGAAACTGGAAACTCCAGTTTAGAACTCTACATCCACGCATCTACAAAGACGATGATTCATTATACCTCCTTAGGTTACAGAGGGCGTTGTAGATACTTATGTTATGATGTTATGTATCGTTTATTAATTTCTGATTTATTTCTGGACGTCTATGTATTTTACCCATTGGGTCTCTCTCTATATAAGAGAGCCTAGGGTTCCTTGGAATAATAGATTACTCGGTTTTTTCCCAACATGGTATTAGAACTATCAAGAAGGACGGGATCGTGATTCTGGACGTGGACACGATCGTGAATCTGGATGCTGCCGTAAATCTGAACGTGGATGTGAATGTGACTTTGGACGTAAATGCGGTCGTGATTCTTCTACTACTCGGTATCCAACATGCGTGCATTGTGGACGTTGGAATCACACTTCTAACTGTTGTTGGGCAACATTTGACATACAACCTAATGCCAACAGTGACTATGATCATCATGATGAAGCATCTTATGATGCAACTGAAGATACATCTGCTCAGCAAACTGGAGGGGTACAAACACCATTTACTACTTCTGAATATGCTTGCCTGCTACACCTACTACTGCAAGACTCTGCTTCCTCTGTCAGCGATAATATTGCCTCTGCTTCTACCGTGAGCCTAGCTACTACCTCTAGTACAGTAGCAAATTCTATCTTTGCCTCCAAACATGCATGAATTATTGACTCTGGAGCTTCTACCCATCTGATAGAAGAATGAAGTTTGCTCGCGTCTTCCCAGCCATCTTCCTCTGTAAATACCGTTCGAGTTGCTAATGGAAATCATTCTCCAGTTACTGTTGTCGGTACTGTAGATTTCTCTTCCAAGCTATGATTGACCAATGTTCACCGTACTCTTGCCTTTCCTCTCTATCTTTTATTTGTACCAAAGCTATGTCGTGAACTTAATTGCCTTGTTCTTTTTGACGAGTTCTATCGTTATTTTCAGGACAACCGGACGAGGCAGATTTTTGGCAAGGGATATGAGAGGAACGACCTTTATTACCTTGACACCTTCTAGTTCCAATTTTAATGGTGATGTCTCAATCTCTAAAGATCCTCTTTTTTGGCACCTTCGTCTGGATCATCCTTCTGTCAAGGCCCTCTCCATGATGTTCCTTCAACTCTCTACGCTCAAACCCTTTGAGTGTGAGGCGCGTCAGTTCGGGAAACACCATAAAGCATCCTTTCCTGCACAGACCGAGCCTTGTCGTCATGTCCCCTTTTCTCTTGTCCATTGTGATATCTAGGGACCATGTTCAGTCCGAACTCTGAGTGGTCATAAATATTTTATTTTCTTTGTGGAAGACTCGGCCAGCGTAAAAAATAGTCGAATCTTTCAACATGGATTTGAGGACCCTACTTATAGTGGGAGAAGGCTTAGCACTTTTTTTTGTGGAAGACTACAGTCGATCATCTTGGATGTTCTTGTTAAAAGAGTGTTCTTAAATTAATAACATTTTCAAGAATTTCTCCCACTATGTCAAAAATATCTGTTCCGCTACTATCCAAATTTTTTGTTCCGATAATGCCTTGGAATTTACACAAAATGATTTGACATTCTTTTTTTGCTTTACGGGGCACCATCCATCAAATCTGTTGCCCGTATACATCCCAATAAAATGGGGTAGCAGAAAGAAAACCAAGACATCTCCTTGATATGGCCCGCTCTCTACTCACCCAAATGAAAGTTCCCAAGACCTACTGGGGAGATGTTATACTCACGGCCGTCTACCTTATACCCAAGATGGGAAACTACCACGTTAGGTCTGGAGAGAGATGGGACCGGCGTCGCGGCTTTTTTCCCACCGCCGGCCTCAGTCTACTCTATCTCAATTCACCATTTCGAACAAACAGGGTCCCCTCTACATCCCAAAATGGCTCTATTACCTTTGCCATATTATATCCAAATGAGTCACCATTTCCTCTGCCTCTGCGAATTTTTGGATGCACAGCATTTATTCACAATTTCCATACTGCCGACAAATTATCTCCACATGTGATTAAATATGTTTTTCAGGGTTATTCCCAACCTCAGAAAGGGTACAGATGCTATGGTCCTTCAGGACATCGCTATTACATTGTTGTCGACTTTTTCGAACAAACTAGCTTCTTTACTCAAGTTGTGTCAGACATACCATTAGATCTCCCTTCTCCACCTATTGAGTATTAAAGAAAACATGCTTCTACTCTTGTTCATGTTCCTCTACATGTCCCTTTTTTGCAGGAAAATATGTCATCCTCAAGCGCTTCCATCAATACTGCCCCGAATGATCCTCAGGAGCTTCCAATCGATCTGCGCAGAACTAGGAGGCAATATACACTTCATCCTATGTCTCATTTCATGTCCATTAACTATCATGTTCTGACAAAAGATATGCATATGCTCTTATGACAATTTTTGTTCCAAGGAACCATCATAGTGCATTACAGGATTCTGGATGGAGAAAGGCAATGAATGAAGAAATGGACGCTCTCAATTCTAAAGGGACATGGGATCTTGTACGGTGTCCCCAGGGAACTAAACTTGTTGCCTACAGATGAGTCATCACTACGAAGTAGTCTCCAGATGGCTCGATTGACAGGTTGAAAGCAAGACTTGTGGCGAAAAGCTTTACACCGACATATTGCAAGGATAGGATCAGTACGGAATATCCTCTTTGTAGTTGTGAACAAGGGATGGCCTATTTTTCAATTGGTTGTCAAGAATGCCTTTCTATATGGTGATCTTGAGGAAGAAGTTTACAAGATGCAACCTCCAGTTTATGAAATAGAGGGGGAGTATGTGTGTCGACTTCACAAAGTAATCAACGGTCTGAAGGAAAGTCCAAGGGCATGGTTTGATAGACTAAGTACAGAGATCGGCACTCTGGGATTCCAGAGAAGAGAACAAGATCTGACTACATTATTTTCTTCGTCAGAAAACGGTCAACCAGTACTGTTATATCTGTTGTTTATGTGGATGATATGGTTGTTACAGGTGACGATGATAATGGGGTGCTTGCTAAAGACCAAGGATTTTCTACAAAAGGTCTTTGTCAACAAGGATCTGGGGCAACTTCGCTATTTTTCTGGGCATAGAAGTTTTACGTACCAAGAAGGGACTCTATATGTCACAAAGAATGTATTGCTTAGATATACTGACTGAAGCAGGGTTACTTGACTGCAAACCCTCTGGCATTCCTGCGGAATAGAGGAAACACTCTACCTCCATTGATTCTGTCTTTGAAGACACTATATGATACAGAAGCTTGGTTGGTAAACTTTTATATTACTGTTACTATGCCATACATATCATATGTTGTGAGCAAAGCTAGCCAATAAATGGAGAGATCGTGTTACAGCCATTGGCAAGATGTTCTTCAGATCCTTCGCTGCCTGAAGGAATCACCTGGATGTGACCTTTTATATGGGGCAAATGGACGCACTAATGTTACTGCACATGTCGATGCTGATTATGCATGCTCGCCCGAGGTTTGTCGCTCTCCTACGGGCTATGCTATGATGGAAAGAGGAAACCTTGTTAGTTGGAGGAGCACAAAGCAGACGGTAGTCTCCAGATCCAGTGTAGAGGAAGAATACAGGGCAATGGCCCAGGCTACATGTGAAATTACTCGGCTACTGACTTTTCTGCAAGAACACAATGTTGTTATCACTACTCTTATTCCTCTATACTACGATAACAAATCTGCTACTTATATTGAGAAAAATGAGAGACTTATTATTCCAAGGAACCCGAGGCTCTCTTATATAGAGGAGAGACCTATGGGTAAATTACATAAAAGTGATGGAGGAAAGGAAGAATAGAAAATAAACATATATCATGATGATAAAACACAAACATATCTCTACACTCCCCCTCAAGATGGAGCATAGATATCAATCTTGCTCGGCTTGGATGAAAACTTTTGGAGTGTTCCTCTGAGCAATACCCTGGTGAAAAAATCTATCGTTTGATCTACGGAGCTGACATGACAAGTAGAGATGAAGCTATTCTGAACCATGTCTCGTATATAGTGACAGTCAAGTTCAGTATGTTTCGTTCTTTCATGAATGCAAGATTATTTTGTATAAATAGAGAAGCCTGATTATTGCATTTCAATGACATGGGAAGAGGCACATCTATGTGTAGATCTGTAAGTACTGCTCGAACCCACATCATTTTTGTACTTGCTTGTGCCATGATTCTATACTTGGATTCAGCACTAGATCTGGCCATCGCAGTCTGTTTCTTACTTTTTCAAGAAACAATTGAATCTCAAATAAATATAGCAAAGCCTGACGTGGACTTTCTGTCCAGGGCATCATGCAAAGTCTGCATCTACACAAGCTGAAATAGTAATATCGTCACCTTTTTTGAATAGCAACCCTGTACCAGGAGATTATTTAAGATACCTTAATATCATATATATAGCATCCATATGTACCTGACACAGTTACTCCATGAACTGACTAACCCGACTAACTGCAAACGAGATGTCAGGTCTAGCATTGGTTACATAGAGAAGCTTTCCCACCAGCTCTTTATATCTCCTCTTGTCTACCTCATATGTATCGTTATCATACAATATCATTTTTGGATCCATAGGTGTAGTAGGAGGTCGATATCCAAGCATGCTTGTCTCACTTATCATGTCTGTGACATACTTTCTTAGGGTCATCACAAGACCTTGCTGATTCTTGGCGAACTCTAACCAAAGAAAGTATCTTAGGGTATCAAGATCTTTGGTGACGAATTGTTTGCCAAAAATTCTTTCACCCTTTTTATTCCTTAAATATAATCTAATATAACCAGCATATCATCAACATATACCATAATAGCCACTGAACATCTGGAGGTTTTCTGTACAAAAAGAGAATGATCTTCATTCGACCATCTGAACCCCTACTTCTCAAACAAATATGAGAGCTTCTGAAACCAAGCTCTTTGGCTCTGCTTAAGGCCATATATTGCCTTATGGAGTCTATATACCTACTGACACTCCCCCTCAGCGGCAAACCTCGGAGGTTGTTGCATGTAGACCTCTTCCAACATATATGAAAGCATTTAAATATCAAGTTGCAACGGCTAGGAGAACCCGTAGGGTAGAATGTCAAGCAACAAGAGAGAATGTGTCTAGATAATTTACCCCATACGTTTGAGTAAAACATCATGCAATTAGTCTAGCCATGTACCTATTAAGGCTCCCATATGCATGGTACTTAATAGTAAATACCCACTTGCAGCTCACCAAAGACGACCCACTAGGGGCAGCCACCAAGGTCAAGTACCTCGGGCCTGTAAGGCAGCCATCTCCTCCTCCATGACTTTGTGCCACTGACTATCTTCTAATACCTCTTGATAATTCCGTGGGATGTGTACAGTAGACATAGCGACAGCAAATCGCCTGAATTCACCAATAAGTCGATCGAACGATGCCTGAGAAGTAGTAAGATATGTTGCACAAGAATGCTTCTACTTCCGAAGAGCAATGGGCACATCGAGGTCACTAGTTGTATCTCTAATAGTCTCTTCTACTGCACCCTGCTGAGACACTTCTCCGGACTCATCGTTAGAAAAATTGAGTTCATGACATACCTCAGGCATGGTGGATGATGTGCTATGAACATGAGTAGGAGGAGGTCGGTGACTGTAGTGAAGTGGTAATGGTGGAATTGGGATAATAGGTTGAGGAACTGGAGATGACGTTGGTAAGTGTGGTGAAGATGGAGGTGGAGATGGGATGTATGTTTCAGTATCAGAGTCTGAGGGAGTTAAGCGATCACCTGTTTGAGATAAATACATTATGGACTCAAAAAATGTGACATCTACATTGATATAACATTTCCTGTGCACGGGATCATAACATATATATCCCTTTTGAGTCCTATAATATCCCACAAACACGCACTTGACAACTCTATGAGAGAGCTTGTCAACTCTATGAGAAGAGTTGCGGACAAAGGCAATACATCCAAACACACGAGGACCAATAGTAAATAACTCCTTCTCTAGGAATACAATTGAGAAGGGGATTTTTTTCCCCAAGACAGAAGACGACATTCGATTAATAAGGTAACAGGCTGTAAGAACGGCATCCCCTCAGAACGAGTGAGGAGTATGACTCTTTATAAGAAGGATACGAGCAACATCAAGGATATGGCGATGTTTTCTTTCAGCGACCTCATTTTGTTGAGATGAGTAAGCACACGTTCTTTGATGAATTATACCATGAGAAGAGAAGTACTAAGGGCCCGTTCGGTTAGGGAATAAGCAGGAATAAGGATTGGGAATAAGGAGAATAAGGGTATATTCTTTGTTCGGCTGGAGAATAGGAATAAGGAGAATAAGGTGAAATAAAGGTAGGTAAGGTGGGATAGAGATAGGAATAAGAGTGAAATAAGATGGAATGAGGAGGAATAATCATACCACGAGAAACCTTGTCGGATGGAGAATAGGCCCCTTATTCAAGGGCCTATTCTCCAAACGAACATGCCCTAAGGAAAATCACGAGTACAAAATTCTATAGCATTGTCAGTCCTCACAATCTTGACATTGAAAGAAAAAACATTATGAACTTCATTAAGAAAGGTTTTGATCAAGTACCCAGCCTCATTTATTTTTCATCAAAAACACCCATGATAAACAAGAAAAATCATCAACAGAAACTAAATAAAAACGATGTCCCTGATTATCTGGAACCCAACCTGGACCCTAAATGTCAACATGGAACAACTTACAAGGAGAATGACTGCTCCGACTCTGACGACTAGGAAAGACAAACCGATGATGATTTCTCAACCGACATGCCTCACAATCAAATCATGTCCGAGGGGAAATCTGAGGAAAGGACATGACGTAGCTTCTGAAGGGAAAGATGACCAAAACGCAGATGTCATGTGAACGGAGACGCAGAGGTAGTAGACTGAGTTGATAATCCATCACAAGAAGTTTGAACCAATATGTAGAGGCATTGCTTCTCACGGTCACAACCAATCACCCTGCCAGTTAGAATGTCATGAAAAATAAGAGATGATGGGTCAATTATAGTATGACAATTCAAATCTCTAGAAATTTGACTGATAGACAACAAGTTCATAGAGAAATATGGGGCATGTAACACATTCTGCAGACGTAGGGATGGTGTCAAACTACTCTCTCATGTATAATGATTGGAGAATAAGTCCCATTAGCTATGATAACAGTTCGTCCAGGAGGAATCTGCCTATATACAGTAAGCATATCTCTATTACCACAAAATTGATGTGTTTCCTCGGAATTCATAATCCACTATGTAATAGCAGGGCCATGACAAGAAGTAGATGCAATAATGCTACCTTAGGTGTTGGCTCCAGCGGACGCTGTCACGTCATGACTTGATGTATCATCGGAACTAACAGGTGGCATAATATCCCTCAGATGGGAAACAAGATCATCATATCACTACTTAGAGGAAGGCGAAGATATTGGAGTTGAACCCGTGACCGCAACACGTACAGATGTAGGAAATCCATGCTTGGAATAGCATGTATCCTCTGTATGTCTAGACCGATGATAGAAGATGCAGGATAACGGGCGACCACGACCTCCTCTACCATATGGTCCATGCCCTCGAAACTGAGAAGCACCTCCCCTTCCACAGGAGGCTGCCATAGCAGATGAATTCGTCATTGGAGCAGGGGATGAAACATTGATATGGTTCAATCTGCGAAAGGCTTCCTCCATAGAAGGAACAGTAGCACCAGTCAAGATCTGTGAAGATGTTGCCTCGTATTGTGAGTCTAGTGATGCCAAGAAAACATCAACCATGGTGGCATTCCGATATGTCTTATGTTGTTCAGGAGTCGCTGTGAGAGGCATAAAACTGTGAAGCCTTTCAAACATCTTTCGTAGGGCCATGTAATCTGCATGAAGGGGTCGTCCATTCTGCTTTATGGTAAAAATGGCATGCTGAGGTTGTAGGATCTTCATCTCATTCTTTGCCTGTGAGTAGGTTACGGCAAGAATATCCCACATTGCCTTCGCAGTGGGTTGATGCAAAATCTCATTAGCTATCTCATGTGTCAATGTACCAGATAGCCAGACCTGTACATAAGCATCGTCTGCCTCCAAGAGGCATGTGTCCTTGTCTTCTCCACCAACTCTTCTTGGGTAAAAATGTGCTTCTTGCCCATAGACTTCATAAGGTTCATGAATACATGGTCTATAGCTCGTAATTTGACCCGTCCATCTTGACTATCGATGTTGGACCATGAAAGGCACATATGGCGGGAATATCAATTTTACTTTCTGGCATGATGCTGGCTAGAGAAGACAGGGATGTAGACTAGGAAAACTTGTCTACAAACATAATGGGATTTGGTTGCATGTGTAGACTCAAGCAACCAATCCCATCAACCACGAGTCGAAGGTTGCGGTAGAAAGAGAGGTGCGGCGAGGCACCCTAAGGAGAGGTGTGGCGACACCCTAAGGAGAGGGGTGCGGTGACACCCTAAGAAGAGGGGTACGGCGGCTCGGCGGCACCATAAAGGAGAGGGGTGCAGCGACATCCCAAGGAGGGAGGTGTGGCAGCGCACCTTGGAGAGAGAAGGGGCGGCAGCACCTTAAGGGTGCGTTTGGTTGGTGGGTTATCCAGGAGTGGATAACCCGGTTTTGTGTTTGTGTGTTTGGTTGGTGGGTTAAGGGTTGGGAGGGTTTGTGTGATGTGATTGTATTGGAATTTGAAAAAGTTGGTAGTTATTATGATATGATTGTATTGAAATTTGAAAAAGTGGATGGTTGTTGTGATGTGATTGTATTGAAGTTTGGAATAGTGAGTAGAAGTTGAGTATTTTATTATTTTTAGATGATATGATGGTATAATATATAATTTTTTTGATGGGAAGGGAGTGGGCCCCACTAGTGGGTTAAAAGTGGGGGTTTTGGGGGGTTACCCACCCAAAGTGGGGGGTAACCCCCCAAACAAACGCACCCTAAAGGAGAGGCGTGCGGCGGCAACCCAAGGAGGGAGGTGCGGTGGCGCACCTTAGAGAGGGAAGGAGCGGCGGCGGTATGCCGAGAACGAGAGAGAGAGAGAGAGAGAGAGGATGGCGATGGCATGGTAGGGTTAGGTATGTGGGTATGAGAGCTCCGATCTAGGACCGCCGCTCTAATACCATGTTGTGAAAATGAGAGACTTATTATTTCAAGGAACCCTAGGCTCTCTTATATAGAGGAGAGACCTGTGGATAAATTACATAAGACTAACGGAGGAAAAGAAGAATAGAAAATAAGCATAAAACATAAACATATATCGACAACTTACATTGCTACAAATCATGTGTTTCATGAGAGAACCAAACATATTGAGATTAATTGCCATTTTGTTCGCAATATTGTACAAGGAGGCAAGATTGTTACACCACACATCTCGACAGATCTTCAGCTTGCAAACATATTTACAAAGGCCTTATCAAAGAAGTGTTGTTCCTAGATAGCTTCTAAGTTGGGCATGATCGATGTATATGCTCCAACTTGAGGGGGAGTTTTAGATATTACAGTAGATTACGTTCTTATGTTCCATTGTAATCTCATGGGGTATTTATGTATTTTATCTTTTTGAGTTCTCTAAGGTTTAGTCCTATATAAGGATCCATATATCTCTTGAATAATCTCTAATCGCATTCTCATCACTTTTCCATAGTAGGCTTCCGTAAGAATACAAGAGTTTGTTATAGATAGTGATTCCCCATCAAATGGAAAATTAGCTGTCTTAAGAAAATTTTACAGCAAACAACACATTTTTGGTGAGATGGAACACCAAGACAGTCATGTAAACTCACAACGTACTTTCACAAGTACCAAAATGCTCACTTGAGTAACCAATGTGGCCGAGACCAGCCATGTAGTCATGCTCGGTAGAGGAAATATTTTGACTATATATTTAGACCGCATAACCAGCTTACTCGTTTAATTTTGTAACAGTTATGAACTTTTGCACCAAAATTAAAGAAAAAGGAAATCTATGTCGACCCAATTCCCAAATAAAATAAGGTGAATTTACTATGAACCTCAAAAGATGCAATGGAAGGCTTACCAAGAGAAACGAATATAATATATGATCCCTAATATGTTTTGCAAGCAAGGCACAAACACACCCATCATAGTCCCTAATTTGGGCCCAGTTTGCTGCATAAAACATCAAGGAAACATAAGATATAAAGTGCAGGTTTTGTTATCTTCAGGAAAACGACTTCATAATCACTGAAGCTCATAGAAAACTGAATCGAGGATAAAATTAAAATGTGTTTAATTTGTTTCTGAAAGAACAACAAAAACTAATTGCAAAATAACGTATAACAATAGAAGATTGATGTAAGCATATACAGAAAATAAACAAATAAAGTAACAATGTACAATGACAAAATTTCAAAAATGAAAGAAGTCTTAGTCTTCGTCAATAATTCAATTCGTCCCAATACACGTAGAACTGGTCAAATATATGAGATCACAATTAAATTCCTTTTCCGAAAAATGTTTTACATTTTAGTAGATATAGAAAACAATAACGACAAAACGTAACCAGAGATAATAAAGATAAAAAATCATGAAGAACACACAGGTTTACGTGGAATCCTACTCCACAAGGAGTGGGATGAAACAACGGGAGCAGGCCATTAAGGGTCGGACTCGGATGCATATACTAAAATCTCTCTCAATGAATACAAGTGGTGGGAGCTTCTTATATAGCCCCGCCAATATGACCAAGTCCCATTCATACACAATGTGGGACTAAACATATGTGCATGTGGTAATTGGACCTAGAGGGATTCAATTAACCATCTATGTGTGCGTACTCTAACACTCCTCAAGCTGGAGCATGCAATGCTCAGCTTGGACAAATAGAAAGAAAGCACCCACTCAGTGACACTAATTTTGTGAAGAGCATCCTGAAACACTAATTTTGTGTTCCACCAAGAACCCTAATAGCTTTCTTGAACTCAAACAATGGTGATCTTCAGAACTTGAACAAATCTCAAATATGAACATGATCAAGAATAAATCTCCAAAAACAAACCTTAGAATCGATCCCGCTCTGATACTATGTAGAAAATGATAATGCAAAAGCATCATTAGAGATAAATAAAGATAAAGAACCATAAACAACACATGGGTTTACGTGGAAAACTACTCCATAAGGAATGGGATGAAATCACGGGAGACGGCCACTAAGGATTGGATGTGTATATTGAACTCTCTCTCAATTAATACAAGTAATGTGGAGCTTCTTATATAACTCCACCAATATGATCAAGTTCCACTCATACACAATGTGGGACTAAACTTATGTTCATGTGGTAATTGGACCCTGTTGGGATCCAATTACCCGTCTATGGATGCATACTCTAACATTAGAGTAGGGGAAAATATTAGCCCAAAACTTCCATATTGAGATTACTCATATTGGGTTTTTTGACGGGATTTAGGGTTCGAATTTCTATTGGTGAACAAGGTTACTTCAACTTCAATTGGCTAAAAGATTGGTCTCAGAGTCTTTCAGTAACATTTGAGCCCTCATCCTTGGGAAGTGTAATTAAGCGACTATTGCTTCTTCATGTATAATTGTTAATGGTATACTACAAGAATAAATAAAGTCGGTTATCAAGTAGATTCCACCATCTACACCCATATGAGACTAAAGAATTACTAAGATGACATAGATAGCCTCTTCCAGCTATAGCTTTGAGATACTCTTAATCCAAAACCACCAGGGATCAACTCATCGATCCTTAATGGTATATATAAGTCTCTTAAAGGTACTAGTGTACTACAATCCATGCAGCGATGTGGAGGGCAGTTGGAGAGGGTAGTTGACTTCCGCCCAGTTGCTCTTTCTAACTCAACCTAACAATCAAATGTAAGGATTCTAATAGAGATGTAGGTGGGGTTTAGTCAGCATTTACTAAGGTCTGTTCAATAATCTATAGTATTTTGATTGTTTTTAAGATTGTAATGTATCAGAACAGGAATGTCATTACGGGCTTCTTGTGGAAGGTAGACTTCACAAAGCCTGACCCCTCTGGAATGAGCTTCTCTTAGTGCACATAAATGGAGTTCTCTGAGTCTAAACTTCATAAATGAAATATTGTGGATTGTCCCATCCTTTCTCTATGTTGTCTTATAGAGTAAGAATCGATCCAAAGGAGATTGATTCAAGTGAGTGAAACAAGGGTATCCACCGACGAAATTGTTGTTCATCCTTGTGCAAATTTTCACACAAAGGGCATCACATTTAATAATGACCACTGCCAATAAGTCTAAATCTAATTTGTTCCCTTTTTTAACAAGAGGAGAGAAAACACGCACATGTGCCCGCCCCAAGATTTGAACCCTAGTTCTTTGGGTAGTAGGCATATTGCACTACCAACAGACCATTGAAGGGGATCACTAAATCTACTTTCTATATGGCTCAAAACATGCAAACAAGCTCTACTCACATGTTTCCCACATGCAAAGGCACTCAATGTGGAGAATTTGATCTAACGGTGCACAAGAAACTACTTTTTTTAAAAGAAATGACACTATATTCTTAACGTTTATATATTATTTCGATGAGGGACAAGAGGCGCCATTTTCTAGGTTGAATCCTAGAAGTTCTATCCCCTTCCCTGTGCTGGATGTTTTTGAACGTGCAACAATGTGAGGCTTCTCTTAGTATGCCAAGGACATCTCTACCAAATGCAGTGTTTAGGTAAACTCATACTAATTGAAAAGAATTAAAGGTTGAAAATAGTTATACGTGTTGTCATGTCTAATATGTTTGTCTTCGACCTGTCAAGCGAGCCCTTAAGTTTTGGATTTCGGTTTCATTTCGCCAACTGGAAAGGAAAATTTTGAACACCAAATTTTTCACTAAAATCGTCGCAAAACATGGAAATAGCTTTAAATTCAGTTTTTTTTAGAAATTAAGGGTTCTAATAAATGTTGCAATAATCCCGATTAATCAATCCGACTACTCTATTCGGTGGGGTGACCGAATAAAATAATTTTGATCGACTATTTGACCGACTAATGACAAAATTAATATTTATTATTATATATGCTTTTCTTTAATGTAAGTAAAAGTTAGATGTGTACAGTTTGATTGTAGTTCAATTTGGTATTACTATCATGTTAATTAATGACCATACACGTATAAGTATATAAGATTAAGAATTAGAAATAACTTCTATACTTAAAAAAATATACCTAACCATATGAGTGATTGGTATAACATTTATTCTTCACCCAATGACCCTTGCAACCGAATTCCGAATATCGACTTTTGCAATATTGATTATAATGTTCTTAAATCAATAAATAAGATAGAAATACACACTGGTTTGTAAACTAGAGGTGTACAACAACAACAAAGCCTTTTTCCCACATTAAGTAGAGTCGGCTAAAATGGAAAAGCTTTCTCCCACTATAAGTAGGGTCGGCTACATGGATTCTTGCTCAAATCCATGTTGAAAGATTCGACCATTTTTTATGCTGGTTATCGACTACCTAACACAACCTCCACAAGGGAAGATTTGAACCATGTTCTTTTGGGTGGTAGGCACATTGCACTACCGCCAGACCATTTAAGTAGGCACATTTGTAAACTAAAGGTGTAAATTAAATTTTTGAAGTAGTAATAGAGTAATAATCGACGCACATGAGAAATCATTATATTTACCTCTTAAACAAGAATGGCACATGCAATAGCAACCTAATAAGATATATAAAACAAAAAAAAGAAAGAACATAAATATGATGTTAGGTTAAAAAATGAATTTAAGTATTATAGCTTGTACTAATTTAATTCGAGTTTAGTTCATAAATTTTTGGAACTAACTAGAGAAGCATGTTCCTAAATATAAAGCTCTCAGAAATGGGCAAAATTTTGCCCATATCAGCGAATATTAATATAAGAAAATGCTAGAGTCTTGATTTTTATCATTTCACAGAAATGACAAGCACTTCCAAAGAAATTTCGATAATATTTCGTTGAAAACCTAAAAAAACAAAGTACCATTTCGATTTTGTGACTTGGAGCAACAGAAAAATCGACTAAATTAGACTGAATTTCAACGAAATTTAAGGCCACACGATCAGCATAGATTGTTACATGCATTGATACCATGAAACATATATATCTTGCAATCTCTCGATCAACCTAATTGATTTGCTTGTGGGACAATGGGCAGTTGCGCATCGAATACATGTATATGATTAGTGATGAGGCAAACTATATAATGATACTAGTTAGGGAAGAAGCTGATTTTTTTTGTTTTATTCATTTTCTATGGTGATTGGATAGGCAGATTTTTGTCGTAGAAATGTTCTACCCAAAAAGGTGTTATGACATGCTCCCCTCATTAGGAGTTTCGTGTTCCACGATGGGTGATGGAACACTTTCCCAAGTAGGTTTGATCACTGATCGTGCATAGGTATTAAAGGACTTGTTTCTTCACTGGGTTGCTTTGGCATGTGATGATACAAGGGCAATGTTGGTACCATAAAAAGTTAATGAGATGTTACCTACTTTTTTATTCCTACTTGTAAAGGGAACAAATAAAATTCTTGACTAGTGAGAGGCCCTAGGGTTCTCTTATATAGGAGAGAAACCTATTGAGCAAATTATAAGAAGAGGATAAAAGAAATATAAAATAAGGAAAAACAATAATAATAATAATAATAAATATCTCAACATTCCCCCTCAAGCTGGAGCATAGATATCGATCAGACTCAGCTTGGAAAAGCATCTCTGATAAGGCCTTCTGACTAGAGTCTTAGTAAGAACATATGATGCCTGGTCTCCAGAGCTGACATACGTAGTGACGATAAAACCTTTCTGTATCATGTCACAAATGTAGTGACAGTCAACCTCTTTGTGCTACATCCTCTCATGAAAGGTTGGGTTGTTGGCAATAAAGAAAGCAGCTTGATTGTCACGTTGGAGGTGCATGGGACGAGGCACCTTTATAGTCAAGTCAGTAAGAACAGATTTGACCCACATCATCTCTATGCTATCACGCGCCATGGCTATATACTCTGACTCAGAACTCGATCTGGCAACCACAGTCTGCTTCTTGCTCTTCCATGAAACCAGAGAATTCCCTATGAACACATCAAAGTCTGATGTAGACTTCCTAGTTCCTATCCTTTAGACACCCAGCATAATATGCATCTGCACATGCGGTAACTGAAAGAGAAGTATCTCTACTGAAAAGAAGTCTCGTACCAGGTGAAGTCTTCAGATATCTCAGGATCATATAGACTGCATCCATATGTGCTTGTCTGGGCTGCTCCATAAACAGACTCACTTTGTTCATGGCAAAGGATATGTCAAGCCCGGTAATGGACACATATAGTAGCTTGCTAACAAGATCCATGTGCCTCCTCTTGTCGACCTCCTCGGTGTCATCATCATAGAGCTTCATACTCGGGTCAATAGGAGTAGTGGGAAGTCTACAATATGCCATACTTGTCTCTGAAAGAAGGTATGTAATGTACTTCCTATGGGTCATCACAAGACCTCGTTAGTTCCAGGCAAACTCCAGTCCAAAGAAATAACATAAATGTCCATGGTCCTTGATCACAAACTACTTTGGGTCTTCTACACAAACAAGGCATGATCAGCAATCGATCATATAAACCCATCTTGCTTTATCAAGTCCGAGAACTTATGGAACCATGCTCTTGAACTCTTCTTAAGGCCATAGATAGCCTTGTGTAGCCTGCAAACCTTCAGGCACTCCCCCTCAGCAACAAACCTAGGTGGATGTTACATGTAGACCTCCTCACGTAAATCACCATAAAGGCATTCTTCACATCAAGCTGGTAAAGGGGTCAATCTCGTGTCACAGCAACAGAAAGTACAATACGCAGAGTAGAATGTCTGACAACTGTGGAGAAAGTATCATGATAATCCACCTCATATATTTTGGTGAAGCATCATGCCACAAGTCTCGCCTTATAGCGATCCACGCTGCCATATGCATGGTGTTTCACAGTGAACACCCATTTGCATCCCACAACGTATGCGTCAGCTGGAGCAGAAACAAGACTCCACGTACTATGTGACCGTAGCGTGGTCATCTCCTCTTCCATAGCTAATCTCCACTGATTGTCCCAAAGAGCCTCCTGATATGTCGGTGGTATCTCCATGGCTGATATTGCCAAAGGTAAACCTCCAGAAATCCTCTGAGAGTCTTCTCAAGGGAACCTGGGCTGCAAGAGGGTAAGTAGCACACGTACGTTTATGCTTTCGCGGAGCAATTGGCACATCAAGATCAATTGCCAAATCCTGAGCCTGTAAGTTTCCCTCTGGAGAGGGCACTTGCTCATCTTGTATATAATTATGTTGCACAGACAATTCAGTAGCGCCATCAGTAGAAACAAAATGCTCATTACATACATGAGGCATGCAGGATGATGGGCAATACCTGTGAGCTGGGGGAACAGAACGAGACCTGCGAGTAAAAACTTGTGACAAAACTAAATCACAGGAGCATGTGGTGGTGGTGGTGGTGGTGTCCGAGAAGGTGGTGGTAGAGCAGGAGTAGAGGGAGGTGGAGGACTGACAGTAGGAGGTAGAGGCTTGTATATCTCATCGTTAGAGTTACATGGAGCAAGTATGTCACCTTTAGGAGAAAAATACATGACAGACTCAAAGAAAGTAACGTCAACACTGACGAAGTATTTCCAACTTAGTGGATCAAAACAGTGGTAACCCTTCTGAGTATGAGAGTAGCCAACAAACACACACTTGACAGCTCGAGGAGAGATCTTGTCACGACCTAGAGAGGCATCATGAACAAAGGCAACAGATTCAAACACACGATGTGTAAGGTAGAAAAGATCCTTCTCGAGAAATGCAATCGAGAAAGGAATCTTCTCTCCCAACACAGACGAGTGCATACGGTTCATCAAATTGCAAACAGTAAGTATAACATCGCCCCATTAAGCGTAAGGAGTACGACTCTGTATCAACAAGATTCTGGTACAACAAGTAAGTGACGGTGTTTGCGCTCAGCAACATTGTTCTGCTGTGAAGTATAAGCACATGAGGTCTGGTGAACAATGCCAAGAGATCTAAGAAATTCAGAAAGTTGTAAGGTACAGAATTCCAAGACATTATCAGAACGGAGATATTTGACAGCAGTAGAAAAATATTTTTTTATCTCATTAATAAAATACTTGAACACAAATCCAGTCTTAGACTTATTCTTCAATAAAAAGATCCATGGAAGTCTAGAAAAATCATCGACAGCAACAAGATAAAAACGGTGTCCCTAGTGATCAGGAACACGACTCGAACCGCAAATGTCAAAATGAAGGAGCTCAAATAACTGAGAGTTGCACCGACTCTGACGAGATGGAAAGGAGGAACAATAATGCTTCCCACGCAGCCATGCCTCACATTGAAAGGAAGATCTCGTAGAGATCATAGGGAGAACATGACCAAAACGAAGGTGCCACAGATATGGAAAGAGTGGTCCAATAGGTATAGTAGAAACACCAGCATGAGGAGGTTGGACAAGTCTGTAGAGCCTCTGATGCTCACGGCCACATCCAATCACCCTGCCCGTGAGTATGTCTTGAAATACAAGAGACAAAGGGTAAAAGATGGCACAACAATGCAGATCCTTAATGATCTGACTAATGGAAAGTAAATTCATCTGAAACGCAAGAGCATATAAAACATTTTGAAGGTGCATGGATGGTGTCAAATGTACCTCCCCCTGTCCTACAACAAGTAAGTGGTCACCATTAGCAATGACAACCCATCTGCCAGGTGTTATAGTCATGTAGGACCTCAGCAGCGTTCTGCATCCATAAGGTGGCGAGAAGCACCAGAATCTATAATCCACTTTGTCATGTCTGCATCAGTACTATAAGTAAAAAGCATAGGCGATACCTGAGGAGCTCGAAGAGGCTCTAGTTGCAGTTGTGGTATCTGTAGTAGTGGTACCAGCAGTAGGAGTCATGATCTCTCGAATACGAGAGGCCAAGGTGGTGGTGACGGATGCTTGTTGGATTTATTGGAGGCTATTCAGAATATAACTCTGCACATAGTTGATGCAACAGGTTGCTTATACACTTTGCGAAGATCTCGCTCCCGGTCTAGGATGGATCGCTTCCTTGTGCTACTGAGGTGTTGGAGGCCTTTCCTTTAGCGGTGGTTCAGGCTTTATCCCGATCCCGCTCGGATTAAATGCCTATTTTGTGGAGTTCGGGAGAAGAGACGCGGCCTCGATCCTTTTCCATATTTGAGAAGGCATAGCTCTTGGAAGAAGGTTTTCGGGATGCTATTTTGGCATTTTGGGAAGGATGCCGCCCAATCGGGTCGACGATGAGTCAGTTCGGGTATAAATTGTCAGCTTTGAGAGACTTTCTCATGAAGTTTAACAAGGATAATCGTTTCAAGCGCAAGGCCAAATGTTTGAGGGTGCAGGAGGAGATTTAAAGGTTGGACGAACTAGAAGATGCAAGGGAGCTCACGGTGGCGGAATCGGATGCGAGAAGTGGTTGCCTCAACGAGCTGTTGATGGAAGATAGAAAGAAGGAGGTTGCTTGGAGGCAGAGGTCGGACAGAAATGGGTTAGGGAGGGCGACGCCAACATTAAGTTTTTCCAAGCGATTGCTAATGGCAGAAGACGAAGAAACTACATCCATTCCATCCACATGGGCGGTGAGGAGGTGGAAGGCGATCGGGCAATTGGAGTGGCGCTTTGTTCTCACTTTCAGGAGTTTGGTAGAAAGGCGAGCAAGGCAGGGTGGGGATGGCAGGTAAGAAGGGTCTGCAATATCTCAGGGGACGATGCGGTTTCGCTGGAGAGGGACTTCTCAGTGGAGGAGGTCAGACACGCTTGCTTTCAACAAAACGTCGATGGGGATCCAGGCCCGATGGTTTCCGGTTTGCTTTTACCAGAAATTTTGGAATATGTTAAAGCATGATATGATGGAGGTGCTTCGCAAATTTAGAGTGGCCAACTAATGGCTTTGAGAAGTTGAACAGGGCACTCATCTTTTTGCTCCCAAAGAAGGGATCTCCCTCTCGTATTGAGGACTACAGGCCGATTGCTTTGTCTAATGGAGTTTACCTGATCATTTCTAAGATCTTGGTGAACCGTCTGAGGGAGGTTTTGGGGAAGATAATTTTCCCTGAGCAGATGGCCTTTGTACCGGGGTGAAGTATGGCGGATGGCCTCGTGATAACTTCTGAGATTGTCACGGATCGGAAACGGTGCAAGGATAAGGGTATTTTATGGAAGGTAGACTTTGCCAAGGCGTGTGATTGCATCGATTGGAATTTTCTATGGGTTTCTTTAGAGAAGGTGGGCTACCCGAAGCAGTGGATTGGATGGATCAAGCAGTGTGTTACAACGTCTTCACATACGGTTCTCGTCAATGGCAAACCGGAAGGGGGATTTTTTCAGCCACGGAGGGGGAAAAGTCAGGGTTATCCGTTGGCACCACTTTATTCATCATTGTAGCAGACGCGCTGGTGGTTATAATGACATTGGCCATGAGAACGGGATGATGTGGAGGCTATGAGCGTGAAGAGATTGTTGTTCCGCTTTTGTAATATGCTAATGATACTATTGTATTCTTGGGGACAGAGGAAGAGAAGATTTGGCAGGCATCTGACATCATGGACATATTTGGAGACCTCTAAGGCTTACGTATCAACAAGGCAAAGTCCGTGATGGTTCCTTTCGGACTGGATGAGCGAGAGACTCATATGGCAGCTGACGGTTTGGGTTGTCCTACATTGGGACTTCCAATAACATATTTAGGCCTTCCGTTGGTGGTTGGGAAGCCAAAGAACAGGGATTGGAGGCTTCTGTTGGATAGACTTGAGGCTAGGTTGGTGGGGTGGAAGGTGACGATGCTATCAAAGGGGGAAAGTTGGTGTTGTTGAAGCATGTTTTGTTTGCCATAACGATTTTCTTCTGTTCTACAAGGGAGCTCCTGGATGGAGTTCGTTCGCGTATTGAGGTGCTCATGAGGAGATTCTTTTGGGTAGATGGGAGGCAGAGCAGACGTAGGATTCATTTGGTGGGTTAGGATAAGATGATGAGATCCAAGAAGAGGGGCGGACTGGGCATTCTGAGGCTGGCTGAGATGAACAAGACTTTATGGCAAAATGGGTGGTGCGAATTTGGGGTGATTTTGACAATATGGTGTACAGATTGATCAGGCGTATATATGGAGTATCTACATCTTTGACTGTTGCGTCGTACCGCTTACCATCGTCCCTTTGGAAAGGTATTATGGAGGTCCTGCCGGATATTGCTGGGGAGTTGCGGCCAGTTCTGGGGAGTGGCGCCTCTTTCTCCTTCTGGACGGATAATTGGACGGGCGGAAGAGTTCTCTGTGAGCGGTTCCCGGGATGCTGCCACGGTTGAGGACATCTGAGACAACCAGGTACCACCAGGTGAAATGGAAAGCCTACTCAACATGTGATATGCCCCACTATAAGAGGGGTATGGTGGCATCAGTAAGAATCTGTGCTCTAGCTGCATCATACTTATAATCAAGTGCCGCTAGAAAAACTCCCGTCATCACTGAGTCCCTATATGCCTTGAGTCACTCTGGTGTGGCAGTCAAGGGAATGAAACCGTGTAACTTCTCAAACATACCCCTTAAAGAAATGTAGACGGTATGAAGAGGACAACCATTCTGCTTCGAAGTGAAGATGTTGTGCTGAAGTTGCAGAATCTTCAACTCGTTCTTCACAGGAGAATATGTAGCGGCGAGAATGTCCTACATAGCGTTCATCGTGGGCTGACTCAAAATGTCATGAGCTATCTCCGTGGATACCGTGCCAGATAGCCACAAACGTGCATAGGTATCATCTGCCTCCCATGAGGCATTAACCCCAATCTTGTCAACAGGTTCCTCCTTTGTGAGGAAAAGCTTCTTGTCATTACATTGCATCAGGCTCATGAACTGCATGGCCCACAGTTCAAGTTCATAGTTCGTTTCATCCATCTTCACAATAGGTGTTGGACCTTTGAAGGCACCCAGAGATGTAACATATGCTTTGTTATTTGACATGATGACAACAATCTCTAAAGACTGGGGTTTAGAAACAAGACAAATAATGTCTACCAGGACATATAGGAAGATGGTTGTGGGTGTAGACTCATACCAAAACCCCTTCCATTCCTCAACGATACCTTGTAGTCCGCAGCAATGCGAGCGTCACACAGAGACACGTGCAGGACTGTGCGCTGCACACTGGACAGCACGTCACACAGGGACACGCGCAGGACTGCATGCTACACGTCAAACAGGGGTAAAGATGCACGAGCGCAGGACTGCGCACGTGATGATGCAGGAGGAGGGCGTGTGATGATGCAGAAGGATTGCACGCTACACGTGTGAGGTGCGAGTGCTGGACTACATACAGCTGGAGGCGGCACGCAGCTGGAGCCGACACTCAGCTGGAGGCGGCGCGCGACGCGCATGGGGGTTTTGGTGGGGTTGGGGCTCTAAGGCACATGCTCCAGTCGAGGACCATCGCTCTAATACCATGTGGAAAGTGAAAATGAAAAGTTGTATTCCTTCTAGCCCTAGAGCTCTCTTATATAGGAGAAAAGCTCAAAGGGTAAATTACATAACACGACAGAGAAATGAACAGTATAAATAAAGACAACAAGATATGTGAATCTTAACAACTCTGAATAGCAGAATAGAAATGAATCCGTTAATAAAGAAATTATCGGGGGCGCTGCCCCCACACCCCTGCAAGGGGGGTGCGCATCTGCTCCCCCCCCCTGCCTACACACACAAGCTCATTGATCGGGCAATAAGATCCCCATCTGTTGGGGTATGATGTGGCAGGAAGGGGTGCATATTATGGTTCTCCAATTAGGTTCACCAAGACAAATGGTTGGGATTTAAGACATATTAATATTTTTAAACTTTGAACAATAAAAATTATAGTTTCTATTTTACTTTTAGTATTAAGTATGGAGTTTAGCTCAATACACATATAGAATCATTGAAGCTAGAGTTGGAACATGATATTCCTTATACTAGTGGCTTAATATTAGTTATTTTGAACTTCAATGCTTTCATCGCTTAAGGGTTGTATCTTTTACTAGTATGTAATTATTTTTAAATGTGTTTTGGCAACTTAATGTTATTGCATAGTTTTTAAAAAAATTCCTTTAATTTTAATTTTTTTCAAAAATTGAGTCTTATGCCTCAACAGTCTCGAGGCTTATTCCTCGTCTCAATTTTGGAAAAATGCATCAGACCGCCTCATGCTTTTTTAAACCTTGGCTAGGAATGAGGTTATTTTTGTGGTCAGTGCTTTTACTAGAAATATGTTTTGGAACATTGTAAGGCTCTAGGTATGGCTTGGTATGTTGTAAGATAATTTTTATTTTAATATGATTGGTAGTGGATCCCACCTCAGGATGTCACCCTCATTCTTTTCGAAAGAAAAACCAAGTTGATGACCTGCATCTAGGACAGAGGTTCAGATCTTCTGCATAGGATGGTCCACTGCTTCTATAGTGTCACATTGGCCTCTTGATGCGGATTTGGGCAGTAGGGGACGCCTTCGAACTTTTGTTCACAGTGCTTTCTCAATCTCGCTTGCAGTTTCCTCTTTCTTGAAGTCGATTGTAGGTGATGGCAATAACTTCCTTTTTTGAGAGATGACAGATTGGCCCAAGATTGAGGGTGAGTCGTACCCCACAGCTTTTCGCATGGCAGCTGATGGGAATTGCTCGATTGGTGAGTGTCGGGAAGAGGGTGGATGGTTCCCTTGGTTTTGTACAGAGTTACCAGACTAGTGCACAAACGAACTCATGTTTCTCTTGGAGACTTTGGTTGAAGTTGGCGGACCTTCGTCCAATCATGATCATTGGAATTGGGTTGCTAACCATTTCATGGTCACGAAGGCGTACAAGGCCTTATGTGCTACTGATATATTTGACCATGGATATCGTCGACAGAGTACATTACAGACAAATTTTGATATGGAAAGTGTCGTTCAGGGTCTATATTTGTGATTGGTTAATGAGAAGAGATCGGTTGCTGACTAATGAGAAGAGTGTGTGCTTCTTCCCCATCATTGATGGGACGTGCAAGTGGTGCTTAGTTGTTGTGGAGGATGTCCATCATTTGTTCTTTGGCTGCGAAGTTTCTAGGAATGTCTGGGATTCCATTGGACTACCATAGGTGGTGACGACATGTGTAGGGACCTTCTGGGTCAAGATCTGACTTGGTTTAGATTGTGACTATTCTCTTAGTCTTATCTTTGGCACAAAATGGTTCTCTTCCGAGGAGAGAAATGTATGAGGAGAATGAGGACTGAACATAACAAGTGCTTACGGGCATCTTGGTCTTTATATCTATATAATTTAAAATTGTGAATGTATACAAAGTTTTTGGTAAGATGTCTTCACGGTGTCTCGCCCTTTTTCCTGTAAAAAAAAGTTCCGTCAATACAATTGCTTAATTATAATAAATTGAAAGTGATTGTGTTCCGGTCGTCATATAACAAAAGTCAAATAAATTATTATGTGTACTCAATTACAGCAGATAAGCATAACACTGCAACACCTCTAAACAAATTGCCTGTAACGAAGAACAATTTATCTCTATGTTGGCAGTGATCATAATAAATTCATACCTTTGGCTGTCCAAGAGTGATGGAGATGTCCTCGCCATCTCTAGGACTAGGGGGGGCAGAAGCATGCTCTCCTGTCATACTGTAACTCCTGTTTATTACATCCGTATAGTGGGACGAAAAAACAAAACATACATTTTTTATCCAAAAAACCAAAACATACATGACACGTGAGACTATGTAAATACCTCTTGAGCCCCAATATGTTCACAAGAGAATCAAAACCAAATAATTCCAGTTTGATTCTCTTTGTTGTTCAAGCATTTGTATGTGAGACGGCCCGCCTCCAGCACTAGCCTCCCTGTCAGAGCTGGAGTCTGCGTCCATTTTCCTAAAGAAGAAAATATAGAGAATCAATACGTAGGCGTTTCATATAAGATCGAATACGATAATATAGACACGTCAAGTAAAACGCATCAGAAACTAAGATGGTTTTGCCTTAACAGTCTCTGCATAAATCTTATAAATAACCTCGCTAATCTAGAGAGATGCGCATGCCTAAAACATACGCATACCTTTGAATCACCCCCAAGAAAAAAAACTGAAGAACTGTTTTCCTGAATAGTTGGGTACGACATCAAAGTAATGAATTCAATTGTTAAACCCTTCATTTCCAAGAACTCCAAAAACACGGAAAAAAGTGTGGCGCGCGATGCTCTATATTGATAACCCCAAACACCATAGTAAAAAGGGGATGTTTTCCACCATTTTTCTTTCGGGCTACAAAATAAAGTATGATTAATCCCACACTAGTAAGCTTGCAGATACAGAACATGATGCATATGCATCACCTCTCCATCTGCTTTTACCCGTGTAACAAAAATCCAAAACGAATCAACACGACTTCAGAAGTGAAATGAATGGTAAGATAACAATAAATCCCCAAATGACCGACTAAGCAGTGGTACTATAGGAACTATGCCCAAACAAAAGAGTGACAAAACTTCGATCCCGTGGCGAAGGGGACGCGGGGGGCCGGTGACCCGGCCGCTGGTGCGAGCGCCGTGGAGGACCGGGATGAGGGGTCTGACAGGGCGGGGCGGCCGCGCGACGACGGCAGCGGTGAGGCCGTGATCAAAAATCTACTAATGGACGCAGATCCAACACGAACAGAGAGACGAACGATATATCTGGGCGGCGCCCGATCCGAACGGATCGCAGGAGACGAGATCTCGGTCCTCCACGGCGCGGAGGAATGGCGAGCGGCGGGCGGAGATCTGGAGATTCTGAGAGGGCGATCTGAGGGCGTAATGGAAGAGGACGACGACGTATATGGCTTTGGAGGCGATGGGAATTGGGAGCCTTCGAGCTTGAGAGTAACGCGGGGAGGAGGTCTCAATCGACTCGATGCAACTCCACCATTTCTGCCTCCAAAGGAAAGCACGGGTTTGTTTTCTTCTGGTTCAAGGGATTGATATCTTATTCGTTGCCATTCCAAGTACACTTGAGTAAAAATAGCTACAGAAAATGCCGTGGTATTTGTCGTTAAAGATGCAAGTGGTTACTGATGTGGTGGATCTAATAAATGTGTGCTTAGGCTTCATCTAATTCATCCAGGCTGAATATATCCACGTCCTTAATAATAAGGATGCCAAAACTAAATTTTGTGTCTATGTAAATTCAAATATTTAAATCAAAAATTAAGTTGGACGAGGATATGTTTATATTGAAACCGCACCCTACTTTGCAAGTCCACGTGTGGGATATCATAAGTTGAGTATATCGTACCTCGTCAAAGTTGGGCCCTGCGTAGAGATGGGGCAAATAAACTTGAAAAAATCAAAAATCATATTAAAGAAGCAGCGAACAGTTCCCTCGCATCAATAAATTAAGTCACTCGTACTTAACGGATTAAAGCGGCATCTGGTTGCAAGCACAACGTCTCCTCCCTTTGCCTCTCCTACTACAATGGTAAGGAGTCTCCTACTACATAGAAAACTATGGGATACCATACTTGTCTAATTTTTTTAAGGGAGTGTCCATAAATTATTGATCTGGCGTTGAAGATAAGGTGGAAGAGAAGATGGCGATTCAGGACTAAAGGTGGGATGTTGACAGCGGGAAGGGTGCAGCTGGTGAAGTGGGATGTAGCCGGCCCTGACCAATTCTCTGCCGTCACTCCACCATGGTCATCGACGAGATCTTCACCTGCGTGATGTCGTATGTGGGGCTCGATTTTGACTTTAGAAGAGGAACGAGCATGTGATGCTAGATTACAATTTCGGGGTGAAGTCACTGGAACTGCATGATAAAGGAGCAGCCCGTGCCTTTTAAAGAGGGTGAGTCGTGTGACTTGCACCTTTCTTCAAATGGTTAACCCACGGCGGTGAGGTAAACCTCCATTCAAACTATTCCTGGCTTCATTTGGTTGTGGAGTTGTAGTAAACTGTGATGAGGGTTGGAAGGAGGAATACACCGGTACCGGTGTACTCCAGTCCAACCTACAGCCAAATGAATAGGCCAACCCATGCCCAAATAAGCTTTCGCGAATGGTGGCACCACAAGGGAATTCCTCGTGAGGTTGTGGAGATTGAAGGGTCACGAATGCCTCCTTGCTGCGCTGTGCCCAGATAACAGCCATCTGCAGCCCCAGGGGAGCATGCTAACTTAGTTACTATCTGCAAATCAAATGGCGTGTTTAGATAGCACAACAAGAAACTGCTTGGCCTACAATGTCAAAGCGCACATGTAATTACCGCCGAGGGTATTTTGGTGAGGGACAAGAAATAAAGGGGATAAGTTTGACTTATTATGCCTTCATCTTGTTTGACTTTAAGGCCATGTTTGGTTGGAGAATAAGCCCTAGAATAAGGGGGCCAATTCTCCTCCCGACAAGGTTCCCAGTGGTACGACTATTCCCCATTATTTCATCTTATTTCACTCTTATTCATATCTTTATCCCACCTTACCTACCTTTATTTCACCTTATTCTCCTTATTCCTATCCTCCAGCCGAACAAAGAATAGACCTTTATTCTCCTTATTCTCCATCCTTATTCCTGCTTATTCCCGACCGAACGAACCCTAAGGGCATGTTCGTTACGTGAATAAGGGGAATGGAATAAGGGGAATAAGAGGCCATTTTCCTCTCAACACGGTTCCCCGTGGTACGACTATTCCCCATTATTTCATATTATTTCACTCTTATCCCTATCTTTATCCCACCTTACCTACATTTATTTCACCTTATTCTCCTTATTCCTATCCTCCAGCCGAACAAAGAATAGACCCTTATTCTCCTTATTCCCAATCCTTATTCCTGCTTATTCCCGAACCGAACACAGGCCCTAAGAGTTTATAAATCAAAAACTAAAGGCAGTCTGAAGGTACAACAATTAATGGATAATGTAATAATGATGTAACCACCATGTTTTGAAATTAGATTTTCTGTGTTAAAGTCTATTGATTTTGGGATAAGGTTAACATATCTGATCCAAACTGAAACAGACGAAGGAAACAATTGAATGTTCAAAAGGCACTTACACATTTGCATTCAAGTCAAATTACCCGTCAAGATTTTTCTCAGTGCTGTACACTTCTAGGCGACTGACATTCAAGTCAAATGTCCATTCTCTAAGAACTCACACATTATCCCTTACAATTTAGAGTACCCAAATAATGCATATATACCTGTCGGTGGGAGTTAGATTCCAATATAACGAGAATATTTCAAGAGAATA
This sequence comes from Ottelia alismoides, assembly GCA_037367405.1. Taxonomy (NCBI): domain Eukaryota; kingdom Viridiplantae; phylum Streptophyta; class Magnoliopsida; order Alismatales; family Hydrocharitaceae; genus Ottelia; species Ottelia alismoides. Next base: position 770,503 of record JAZKJV010004371.1, on the reverse strand, counting down.
AGGACCTTAGGCACCGAGGATCCACCAAATGAAGAGAACTGAAGCACAAAACCATTAGCTGTGTCAAGGAATTGTGCAATTTCGATCCAAGACCGCATTCTTATATAATCCTGTTTTCAGGGAACGAGGAGGCCAAGCCCACAAGTGCCCACATTGGATGTGGAGCTTCGCTCGATCAATCAACTAATTGGCCTTGAGGGAAAATAACATAAAAACTCCATTCAATCAATTCTCCTGCTGGCACATAGGAAGAGAAATTTTCATAATACGCCTATCAGCTAGCTTGCAAATTATCATGAGTCAAATCATTCAAACAATGTACGGGTGTCCTCGGATCAATCATTAGTATTATCATAAGCAGATCATCCATGGATGACATAGCAGTCAACCGTGCTCGGAAGATAGCTGCAAGTTCTTTTACCTGTGTCAATATAAATTGAACTCCTCCATCGTAACCTGCTCGAAGAAAGAATGATATAATCGCTATCATCCCAAATTCCCATATGCATAAGGCCGTCTTGGCAACATCACAAGAGGTACCATTTAAACAGAGCACCAAAAACAGCAAGAACCATAATTGAGAATAGACAGACAAAAGGTTTTGGATTAATCAAGTTCAAAAGCACATGAACCAGAACACTTGCTCAAAGTTACAGCAGTGACACCTTGCTATTTGAGAATTCCTCCTACAAACTATTCCCAATAAAAATGATCTCCCTAAGAGTTGGTGCCTGTGCCCCAGATAAATCTGTGACACAGAAGTTGTCTAACGTCCTCGTCCACGACCGCGTCCACGACCACGTCCTCTGCCCCGACCCAGAGGCTGCCTGATGAAGGAAAGAAACAAAAGAGAATTCAGATACTGCAAATATGAGAGTGTAATAAGAATAAAAACGTTTGAAAGACAAGGGAAAAGTTGAATAACCTGCAGTTGGTTTCTTTGGTTTAACCTTTGGAGTTTTCCTCAACGAGTAAAGTCTCAAGGTTCAGGACTGTCAGGAAGAATGTAGTACCGTATGTTGTTGCCTCGGACACTGAGATGGTCAAGGGTCACCGGGTTTTTGCCCTTCAACGTCAGCTTTACAGTCTTCAAGTGGGTATTCATGCTTATGTCCACTCCTGCACGTTGGCATACCCACGTGTCAAATGTCTAGAAATTCCAACGATATCCATTGATGGCTATCAGCAAATTCACACTATTTATAATTGGATTATCTTGAATCAGAATGCCAGAATTAGATGATTGGTTCCAGACTAACTGTGTGTTAATTTGACTTGTTGATAGACAAATAGTCCCCAACCATGTTCATGTTAAGGGAAAGAACAAACATTTAAGTCAAGTTATATTCAAGGTAGAAAATATCGTGATATTTCGGTGATATATCACCGATATATCGGTATCGACATGAGACCGATATCGGACTGATATACAGGCGATATACTTCTTTTCGGGTCCTTCCTTCACAAAAGTGTGTTGATATGGGTGATATTTCAGCGATATATCTCCAAATATCGTCGAAATATGCATATCGACACCATATCGATATGGTGTCGATATAGACATTTCCTACCTTGGTTTATAACTCCATTTGATTAGTCATAGTCCCCGCAAATCATTAGACAGAAAAACAACAGACTATTGTGAAGATACAGGCATGCCAAATCTGCTATCGTGCAATATTTTTTTACATCAACAAAACAGGTGTCCTCAAGTCTCATCCCGCAGGAGTAGGATTTTATTAGGGAGGTAATGAGTCATCCTTGGGTACGAAAATAGCTATCAAATTATCAAGAAAGGAAGTCCTTCCTCTTGACTAGATCTGACTTGTGTTCAAAAACACTACAATCCTGATAAGTCTTCCCTCTTGGGGTACAACGGCGGGGAATTTAACCAATCAACATCCGTCACCTCGTCGTAGAGAGAGAAAACGGGCAACTTCAACTCCCCCACCCTCGTAGAGCTTGAGGACATACTCGATCCAATGGAGTGGGACGACTAGAAATCCAAGTGGAGTTGGAAAGCCGGGAATGCCTTGACAATTTAGGGGGCTCAAGGGATTCCGGGGTGAGATTGTGATGTCAAGCAATCAGGAACTTGGAGATGGCATTTTATGGCAGCATGTGCTATTTACACAGAGTAGACCTGGCCAAAATGCGGGCTAGGGACGACAGGCCGAGGTTCAAAATCTCAATCCAAAGCCAGCTATGGGCCGGCCCATGGGCCCATTTGTTTTTTCTCCATTGATTTTTTTAATGTATTTAATAAATATAAATGAATTTATTAATACCATTTATACTTTATATAACTAATATAAGTAGTTTACATGTTACTTGACATGTAAACTATTACATTTATTTATAACTAGTGTCATATATGGAAACCTTGAAGTGTATCATAATAATACATGTATTATTCAGCTTATATTTATATTTTTTTGTGGTCCGGTCGGACCGACCCATGCCTCAAATCTCCCAGCCCGAGACCAACCCATGAGTAGGCTAGGCGGGCGGGCCCCCAACCCGTTGGCCAGGACTACACCAGAGCAAGGAACAAAGCTGACATAACCATGAGTGCGTACCAGACTATCATGAGAGCATCGACTTTCGATACCCTCGAGTCTCAGTAATTACTAATTCTGACTATCTCGGCCACCAATACTTTTTTTATTAGGATCTCTCTTCAACACAACTTTCTACAACAGAGAGCGGCTCATTGTTTCACATATTCAGTGTTTTTTAGAATATTCGGTGATTGTGTCAATTAGTTCCTTTCACTGATTTGGAAAAACAGAGATCTCAGATGACTAGATGCGATCAGCTCAACATCAATGATTTTCTCCCCGCATTGATCATTGCCTTGACCATTTGAAGCATTAGCTTTTCAAATATTAAAGATAACTCCTAGAGACTCGGAAGTATCACTCATCCAAAATTCAATAAATGAAACATAAAAGAAATTACCGCATAAAGTAAACCAGCATGTCACATTGTCACTTCTTGAACCCCATCACCACTAGGATCAGCAAACTATCCATATGTTTTCTTAAATTAAATTCACGCATGCGGAATTAGCTTCCTGCACACTAAGTAATGGTACCACTATATTTTCATTATTAAGACAGCAGTTGTTGAAACAGAAGTATTGTTGACCATAAGGTACCAAAAGCTTATATCATTACGTAGTGAGGTCCCCTATAGTACGGTGAATGCAAAAGGAAACTATAATTATCCCTTCACACAGATCAGTCCACAACGAGGATAGAAAGGTTACTAGTGAAAATTCATTTGCAGATCATCGCATCTGCTGAACTCATATAAAAAATCCTACCACCATTTGGTAATATAATCAGAAAGCCTCCTGTTAATCATTTTTTATATCTCCAAAATTGCAAATGATTACATCGAAATAAGAGACAATCGGACAATATGCTGCGCCGCTAGTCCTTTTTGAATTGCAAAACCAATTCTTCTAAACGCTACATCTATAGACTTAGGAACCATGACATCTTCAAAAGCTCAACAGCTTCTGGTGCTAAGAAGCCAAAAGTATCAAAACCAAAAGGGATGAAAGCATGTTGATATTTATCACTTGTTGTGTGCATCTTAGCCAATTGACCTGCATAATATTGCTTAAACCTATTGTCATAAATGTCTCATTGTGCGTCTACTTCCATCAACTACAATCACGTCAAAAACCGTCCACAAATTACCAGTCCTTATTGGGCATATGATCATCCATCCAGCACCACCAAACTTTTGCAAGAACAGCTTTCATGTGTTTTCTCAAAGTATATATGGATTGAGAATGATCTTCTGAGAGCAATTACTCTACCATGAATTTCTCAAAATGATATCAAGTTATCAACTGAAAAGTAGACGGCATAATTTTTAGAATACATCCACAGATTGCCTAATTGAATCGTGCATCTACTCTTCCATCCACCAGCCCTCAAATTTACAAGAACCTTCATATGTTTTCCCAAGTAAATTGAGATTGAGGATGACCTTCTTGGAAGAACCAATTCACCGTGAATTTCTCAAAATAATTTGACACGAAGGCTACCCTACTCAGCATAATACTCCCAAATTAACATTTTCACGGAACATGAACATTTAAAAAACAATAAAATCTTTTGAAAAACTGAAGGGTGGTTACTGCAGATTAAATTTATCTTAAAAAAATAATAAGTGCATCATGCACATTCCCTCTACGAATGAGAACATTATAGAATTTCTTAAAAGATCCACATTCTGTGTAAATTACACCATACAAGAATATCAATTAGCAGCCGTATTAAAGCCCGAAGCAACTCATGAAGAAGTCTGAATATCAGTACACTCTCTACGGAGCAATAAAAATAAAAATCTACTAGAGATTTCCATTCAACTGGACTCTCACCCCTGTATTGTTTACTGTCTACAAAAAATCGACTGAGCCACCAACTTTCTAATAAGCCATCTGCCTATTGATGTCTACTTTGTATGGCCAATCGAGCTCGATGACCACCATCTTTTTTTTTTTTTGATGTATGCAGGATTAAAACCAGGGGCCTTTGTTTCTTCTTTAACCCAAATGAGACCGAGAATAATGGCCATCCAGAAAAAGGGCTTAGATTAGATTTCTGAGAGTAAACACATACGAGATTAGGGACTCACCCGTGATGGTTCCGTGAACCACGGTGCCGTTCTTCAACTCGATCGAAACGGTCTCGTTGTTGAGCTTCATCAAAAACCTAAAAGCATGGAAAAAAATCCACCGAAAAGGGTCATAAGGATCACTTCATCGGGGCTTCAGGAACGTGAATGGGATCGAACAATACCTGACGAGCTTCATCCTCGCGGATCGAGTGCAGAAATTGGCTTCGGAGGCGATGGGATTTGGGAGCCGTCGAGCAGAGAGTTTAGCGGGATAGGCTTCGCCCTAGAGAGGGAACAGGATTCACGAAGCGGGCGGCTTTTCAGTGTTCACTTCCTCCTCCGTAAATGAAAATAGCTACAGAAAATTTCCTAACTAGGGCTTGTTTGATTTCCAGCACTGTAACCCTCTGGTCCACTCTTACATTCTTGCATTGAAATTAGTTGTATGTATCCTTTAATTATTTTGTTTTAATATATTTTTTAAATATGTTCAAATAAAAAATTAACGCGAAAAATATTATATATATAAACAATTAATATAACACATAAGCAGCGTGGAATAATATTAACTATCACAACAATCCTGATCATCGAAACAGCTACTATTCACAGGAATGTAGTTCAATCCAACCCCAAAACCAACATGATATGTGATTAAGGATACAAGTAGTTTTTGATATAGTGGCTAACAAACGTATGCTTACATTGAAACCACGTCCTACTTTGTATGTTCATATTTGTGATATCATAACATGAGTATATCATACTACGTCCAACCTTGCATGTCCATAATTTCCCTTGCATTAATAATGTCATTAACAATGATTTACCCATGTATATGAAGCTATGGGATAATTGTGTAGTAATATTTAATGGGTGTCAACGAATCCGTTGATCCGACCATGAAAGGTGGAAGAGAAGATGATGATTTGAGACCAAAGGTGGGATGGTTACAACGAAAGGGTGCAGTTAGTGCAGTGGAGTTCAACAATGAAATCTTGGCATACATAGGCAGCCAAATTGAAAGAAAAAAACAGAAGAACTGGTGTCATATTCCTTATTTCTCCTTCATTTCTTTTCCAGAATTTATAGGCATCAGTTCATCTACCACTCTTACACTTCCCCTTTGTTCGATTATTTCGAATTGAAATCAATCCAAGTATCTAACCACATCCTTACGGTACGATAACAAGCACACTGCACACAACCTCGTTGCCCTACTCTTGACAACCCCCACCACTTAACGCTGCCTGTTCCCAACAATTTAGCACATTTGCAACTTGGCGTAATTTCATCATCCTGACAGGCCGGCACGTCAGCAACTCGGCACGGCTTCATCGTTAGCACATCGACAACGTGATGCCACCTGTTCATAGTCTAATCTACCGTTTACATAACTAAGTCTACATCAATTATCGATAAATTGATACAAGAAGTATTTATCATATACTCATATTCTATATGTTACGTAAATATCCCACTATTTTGAATAGAATTTGGCATTACATATTTACTTTATATAAATCAGGACTGTGTCATTAATGATGGGAATATTATGTGCTCTTATATATCTCTCTCGATTGTTGGCATACCCCCATATCCTATTTTATCATTTTTTGTTAAGTTTTTGAAATCATATAGTTGGCATCACAGCTTCTCTTTTGATTTGAACACGAATCACACATTATGTTTTGGAGTCGCATCCAAATGTAGGAAAAATAGTTATACTTCTCAATTATCTGGAGTACATTTTGGAGACTTTTGGAGACTGCTTTCCATATATTATATAATCAAATCTAATCAAGAATTGGCTTGGTGTTTTACTTTTTGGATATGCCATTTATTTTTATACATTTAGACATTAGTTATTTTCCAAGTAATTACAAGTTTAGTTTAGATTGACATCTTAGTTATTTACATTGTATAAGGTATAAGGTGAACTTAGGTTTCATTATGGTTAAAAGAACAATCGACTTTTATTTCAAGAAATCAAGAGTTGATAGTTGTGACAAAGATGTATCGCAATCTTCTACAAGTTGTCCATCTATTTTACATGCTAGCATAGCTCCTGCCATTGATCCCTCTCCTTATGATATATACATATCCAAAAGTATATAGGAGAAAAAAAAGAACATGTTGATGGATCTTCTATTTTTCATTATTCTGGTTTACACTATCAAATTTGGGAATATCGTACTAATGAGCATGATAAGATAATGTGTGTGTGTATTAAAAGTGGACCATACTAGCATTATCATTTAGAATATCGAGCATCTGATCTTAAAAATCATCAACCTCGATTTTAAACTTCTTGATTTCATAATTATGTCATAGTTAGATATTCTCCGATTAAAGATATAGTATTTTGTTTACCTTTTTTATTTTAAAGGAAATAGCTATGAGACAATTTGGATCAAATGCTTGTACGATTGGTTTTCGCAATTGGTAAAAGATAGGGGGGAATTGTGTGGTTTTATATCGTATTGGAAAATAAATCATGATCACCTCACAATATAGTAGTACACACTTGCATAGATATGATGATTCGGAGAAGGCGCATAGATAATGAGATAGATCGACAGACATCCCAGGATACTAAGTGCAATGGATTACGATTAAAAACATCTATTGATTCCTCTATGTGAACAATAATGCGACGTGAATCTCGAATCCCTATCAGACATCACCTCACGTGGTATACCATGTAGCCTGATGATGTTCTGCACATAGAGCTTGACCAATCTGGATGGATTGTAAGTCGTGTTGACAGGTATGAAATGGGTTAACTTGGTCAACCAATCAACAACGACCCAAATGGAATTATGGCCACCTGGTGTCTTCGACAAACCTGTGACGAAATCCATAGAGAGACTCTCCCATTTCCACTCGGGAATGGGGAGAGACTACAGTAATACTGCTGGTTTCCTGTGCTCGGCCTTAACCATCTGACAGGTCATGCATCTGTTGACATGTTACGCCACATCGCGCTTCATTCCATCCCACCAGAAATGTCGGCGCAGATCATTCTTCGTGCTACCTGGATGGATAGATAACCGTGAACTGTGTGCCTTATCAAGTATGTCTCTGCGCAACTGCTCGTCGTTGGGCACAACGACTCGACATGCCTTGGGTTGGGTTGGGATGGATCGGGTTTGGACTTGGACCTGAAATTTGAAAATAAAATGGACCTAGGTCCAACTCATTAAACCCATATATTAAATGGGCTTGAGTTCAAAGCCTGATGCCCAACCCTACCGGTCCACCCCCATCTTAAACCTCCTTTACCCCCCATCTTAAACCTCCTTTACCCCCTCCTAATGACCCTGTCGTCTCGCCCCACACCATCCCACCACTCCCAACACCTGCACGCCCATGCCTCCTTTACCATCGAGCCCTCCCTCGCGCCCCAAGTCCCCATCCCTCCTCTGCCCCGGCCGTTTCCAATCCCTTCGATCCACGGTGACACCACCATCATGGTGCCTAGACTCTCCACTACACGATCGTGGCCCTAACCTATTGGAGATGCTGAAGTCGCGGAGGTAAGAGCAGATTACCGAACTAGGATGAGGAAAAAGGGGATGGTAATTAAGGTTGTATGTGCTGAAAAAATACAGGAGCATACCTGCAATATGATATTCTCTATCAGATCTTTATTGAAACACACCTTGGTTCATTCATATTATAGACGACTTAACCAACAGAGGGACAAAAGAATTAAAAGCGTAAGTATTTTTGCAGAAATTCGAAGGGACATAAGTGTAAAAATCTCCATCGTATTGTTGCAAAATGAATTTCATCATTTTTTTAATCATGTCAGCTTTTAAAACAACTTTCAACGGTTTAGACAGATAACCTTAGCTAACTGTCGGCTACAGTAAACTAACAATCAAAGTTCAAATAAAGATGTAATTTTGTTGAAAGCAACTTTTGTGATACAATATCAACATCGATTTCATAAGGATGATGCGAACAATAGAAAATTGTTAATGGACAGTCCGGAAAAAAAAAGTAGTGATAGTTACATCATGACCTCTGTAAACTTTGCTAATCATGCAACGACTCAAGGATTCTTCGTATTCCTTCGCAATCCTGGTAAAATTACTTTGGCTTACATGCAAGTTAACCACGAGTGTCGTGATGTAAGAGTTACAATATATAGGCGAGCGGTCCAAGAAAGGGGGAGATGAGGGAGAGCGTCGTGGGGAAGGAGGGCTGTGGGCGGAGGGCCACCGGTAAAGTGACTGGGGAAGTCGATGGTCATCAAGGGGAAGGGGAGACGCGGGAGGATGTAGAGATGGAGGAGCTTGCGGGGGAGGGACCCTGGAGCGCTCCGAAGACTCGACGTCAGCTGCCGAGAACCAGCATACTCGGAGATGGGAGATGGTGTTATCGTTGTGGAGCAAAGGACCACCTCTTAAAGAAATGCCTAGTCCCTGCTCCGCTTTGCTTCCGGTGCGGGAACCCGGGCCATCTTCGAAGAGAGTGCATGGCAAGGGGTGCGTGGTCAATGAAGAAGGTTTCTGGCAAAGCTGAGGCTTCTTGCTTGCATGAAGGTACACAGGAGGATGAGGTGCACAAACCCCATCAAGTTCCTTTATCAGAAGTCGAGATGGGCTGTCTGCTGAGACATCTATCAAAGGGTGCGAACCTGGAAGAGCCGCTGGATGGGCTAGTTGTTGGAGAAGGACCGGAAGAGGTGGTGCGAAGGATCAGAGAGAGGGTGTTTTTGGTGAAGGATAAAGGATCAACAATTGATGCTATTTGGTTGCCGGGTGGCATGCTTTGCTTGAGAGGCATGTCATCCAAAGGAGTGAAGGAGGTGATCGGAGGGACGTTGGAAGGTGGTTTAATGCCGGAGATGAGGGGAAGGATCACATGGCGAAGACCTCGTTTCCTAGATGGTAGTGCAGGGAGCGAGGGACCGTTGTGGCGAATGAAGGTGGCCGGCGTCCCATTAAGGTGTCGAAAAGTTGAGACTCTTCAGAAGGTGCAAGAACACATTGGTGAAGTAACAGAGATGGCATCCTCTGGTCTACGACCCGGGGAGGGATCGCAGGTGTTGGTCCTGATTCGTGGAAACAAGCCGGCATCTCCACAACGTACGACGATGATGATAGGGAAAAGACCGGTGCCGCTATGGTTGGAGGTGTTGGAGGAGCAATCTGCAAGCGATGGCCACCATGTGAGTGGCGGCGCTGCGATGGACGTCGAGCAAGCAGATGAGAGATCTGCGAGCAATGGCCACCGTGTGAGCGGTGGCGCTACAGTGGGCGTCATGCAAGCGGAGGAACATTCTGTGAGCGGTGGCCACCGTGCTGGTGGCGGCGTTACAGTGGGCACCGGAGAAGATCACAAGACGGATTTGGTGGCGGGAATCGAGGAGGCGATGACGGTTACCGATGCAGAAGGCAAAACATGCGAGACAATGAATGGGAAATTAAACGACACGTGCTTGGATGGGTCGTTGCCAAGGATTTCAAATGGGGCTTCGGTTTCGGGTTACCAAAACCCGATTCAATCGTCAAGAATGGGTCCACCAAAGCTTTACTCAGAGGTAATCATGAGCCCATTTGAATCAAGGGGGAATGAGGTTATGGTGGTTCCTGAGACCACGAAATTAAAAATCCATGATAGCATGATCATGGGATCTCCATTAACCTCATCGGTTGAGGGGTTGGTGCACAAATCTGGAGGTTCTCTGTGGCGCACAACCAGGTTCTCATCTCCCGGTCCGCTCCGGAATTTGGAACCTCTCCATGCAGACATTAGCTCATTTCGTGCTGGCGACTTTCAGCAGACAGAATTGATCCTGACGGGGGAACATCATGGTGTGGTGAAGGGAAACATTGATGGTGAAGGTGGGGGAGGTGTGAGGGAAAGTGAGACTGGTACGGGAGGGGCTCTCGTGAGAAAGGGAGCGGCGGCATGTCGACGCACAAGGCTAAAGGGGTTGCGTGAGAGGAAGGTCTTAAAAGGTGCGGTCCAAGAAATGGGGAGCCTTGGGAACGAACAACACTTGCCTTTCTTCCCACGTAAGCGGCTCCGAGCAGACTCGCAGGGGTGGGAGATGAGGGAACTAGAGCGAGAAGGTGAAGCAGAAGTCACAGTAAATTTTCAATCGCGTGAGGAAGGTTTGCTTAGCAACCAGGAGGTGGCGATATCCGAGGGAGGGGCAGATTTGGAATTTTGTGAAAGGGTTGCAGTGAGCAGGTCGGAGCATGGGGTCTTTGAGGAGCCTTTGGAAAACAAAGAAGGGAGACTCTTTGAGCTGGAGGTGGCACAGATCGTGGGCGTTCAGGTGGCGGGGGCGAACCCCTTTGGTTCTCAATGAATATTTTATCTTGGAATGTGAGGGGACTAGGTCAACCAGATAAGAGGTTGGCAATTGGCACCCTTTTGGCAGCATTGAAGGTTGATGTAGCATGTCTGCAGGAAACTAAGATTGAATCGTGGGAGTCGGTGAGATGGAGCTCCATTTCGGGTCCTCATCTCAATGAATTCAGAGCGGTATTGGCGAACGGTAGTTCGGGGGGTATTGTTGTGGCTTGGAATGGAGATCTTTTTGATATGGTGGATGAGGTTATTTTGAGCCATTCGGTGACAGTGGTTTTGCTAAGCAGAAGAGACCGGGTGAGGATTATGGTATCATCGATCTACGGAATTGCGGGGTCCTCTACTAATGAGGCGATCTGGAATGAGTTGCGGGACATTAGGATGAGATTCCCGGTAATGGCGTGGCTCGTGGGTGGCGATTTTAATGTAACACTGTATGCGGATGATAGGCCTGGGGGGAGAGGAGCACAGGATCCTGGATCTCATTTATTTGCTGGTATGGTGGAGGAGCTAGCTTTGGAGGTGCTTGATGCAGCAAACTGCAAATATACTTGGAGAAACTCATCCTCTCGCTCTAGAATTGATAGGTTTCTAATGTCTGTTGAGGAACACGAGCTATTTAATTTGGCAAGTGTTACATCTCTTCCTAGGTCAAGATCAGATCATACACCGCTTTGCTTCGACTCTTGCAATGGGAGGGGATACTCATCTTACTTCAGGTTTGAGCGATGTTGGATTTTGGAGGAGGGCTTCCGTGAGTTGGTACACACCTTTTGGTCTGAACTGGAAGTGGATGGATCAGCGACTGTTCGGATCGTGCTGAAATTGGCTGCTTTGCGGAAAAGGCTAGTGGCTTTCAGAAGAGAATCTCGTGCTGAACGTGAGCGGATGCGTACTCAAGCGCAGGAGGAAGTGACGAGATTGGACTTATTGGAGGATAACAGAAGTCTGGATGAGGAGGAGCTAGACAGAAGGAGGGTGGTGCAGAAGATCTTGGAGGAGGAGGATAGGAAGTGTGAGCTCGAGTGGAGACAGAGATCCCGACAGAAGTGGTTGAAGGAAGGGGATGCGAATACTAAATACTTCCATGCGGTGGCAAATGGGAGAAGGAGGAGGAACTTGATTCATTCGATCGAAATTGGTGGCGAGGTGTTTCATGGGGAGGAGGCGGTTGCAAGAGAGGTCACCAGCTATTTCAAAAGCATGAGCAGATGCCTACCACATTGTGGTTCGAGGTGGTTGGGCATGGGGGTGGAGAGCATAACTGATGGTGAGGCAGATATGTTGACGAGGCCGTTCGAGTTACATGAGATCCGCGAGGCTGTCTTTTCTTTGAACCCTGACGGATGCCCATGTCCGGATGGGTTCCCGGTGTTCTTTTTCAGGGAATTTTGGGAGTTGGTATCTAAAGAGGTATTAGAGATGGTTGTGGAATTTGCAGATGGAAACTATGGTTTTGATCGGCTTAACAGGTCTTTCATTTTCTTACTACCTAAGAAGGAGGTGGCGACAAGGATGGAGGACTTCAGACCAATTGCTTTGTCCAATGCGATTTACTTGATTGTGGCAAAGGTCTTGGCCAACCGTTTGAGGGAAGTTTTAGGTAGAATCATCTCATCTTCACAGAGCGCTTTTTTGCCTAATAGACAACTCATGGACAGCGTTGTCTTGGCTTCGGAGATCATTGCTGATTGGCGTAGAAGGAACACAAAGGGAGTCTTGTGGAAGGTCGATTTCTCAAAAGCTTATGATTGTGTGAATTGGCGTTTCATATGGGCTTCTCTGTTCAGACGGGGCTTCCCGGACAGATGGATCTCATGGATGAAGAGATGTGTAACTGCGGTTTCTTGTGCAGTCTTTGTCAATGGTCAACCGAAGGGCGAGTACTTTCAGCCGCAACGTGGGGTTCGTCAGGGTTGCCCCCTGGCTCCACTACTCTTTGTTCTTGCAACGGATGCCCTTTCCGTTATGATTGATCGAGCAGTGGCAGGTGGAATTTGCAAGGGATTTGTAAAGGAGGAGCTTTCGATCCCTCTACTTCAGTATGCAGATGATACGATCCTTTTTGCGGAAGGAGCAGAGAGCTGTAAGGGATTGTCAGTGGTTCTCGACATCTTTGGCGATGTTTCTGGATTAAGACTCAATAGAATTAAGTCAGAATTTGTCCCTTTCGGCTTGGAGGATGCAGAGATTGAGGCTTGTGCTGGTTGGTTACGTTCCCCTCGTAGGAACTTGCCTTTACGATATCTTGGGGTGCCATTGGTAGGTGGGAAGATGCGCTTGGCAGATTGGTTACAAGTAATTGAGAAGATGGAGCAGAAGCTGGCTGGTTGGAAATCTGTTTGTCTGTACAGAGGCGTTAGATTAGTGTTGTTGCGCTCGGTTCTTTATGCAATTCCTATCTTTTTTCTGTCATCCAGACTCTTGCCTATTGGGATTAGAAAGAGGCTTGAAAGTATCATGAGACGCTTCTTCTGGTCATCGACAGGGCGATCTAACGGATTACCATTAGTGGATTGGGAAACTGTTACATGTTCGAAGGATGATGGTGGATTGGGTGTACGTAGTTTGGAGGAGATGAACAAGGCGTTGATCAGTAAGTGGATTACTCGGATTTGGGGTGATTGTAGCAGCTTGGCTTGCACTATGATAAGGAAGATCTATGGTAACGGTTCATCGCTTCCAGAGGACGGGGTCCTTGGGCACGCTCCCTCGTATTTCTGGCGAGGAATATGTGGTGGAGTGCAGGACATTCGTCCCTTTCTGAGACCTGTCCTTGGGGACGGTACTGGGTTTAAGTTCTGGAAGGATGACTGGAATGAGAGTGGGTCGCTAAGCGTGAGGTTTCCGCGGTTGATGGCATTAGCAGTGGACCCGAACTGTTCGGTGGCGAGTGTGTGGGATGGGCAATCTTTCTTCCCTAGATTTAAATACGAGCTCTCCGATCAGAGACTAGAGGAGTTATTGGTGATGCTGGCAGAGTTGGATAATGTTGCTGGGCCATCTAATGGGCGAGACTGCTGGAGCTGGTGCGATGGGGTGTTCTCGGTTGGCAAGGCGTACAAAGCTTTAAAGAGGCCGGTGGTATTTGATCCGGGAGGATGCGTAGCAGATTGTAGAAGGATCTGGAAATGGAAGGTTCCGACGCGTGTAAAGATCTTTCTATGGCTGTTCAGAAGGGGAAGACTATTAACTGGGGATAGACTTGCGCGATTTGTTCAGTCAGCTGATCATGCCTGCATGCGGTGTTTGGGTTAGATGGAAGATGCAGATCATCTTTTCTTCGGGTGTGAGAGCTCAAAGAAGGCATGGGAGTTATTTGGGAACCAGATAATTAATGTAGATGGTGTATTAGATTTCTGGAAGTCTATTAGAGCAGATTGGAATGGCATCGAGATTGAGAGATCGAGCGTTTTGGCTTTGATTTGGGCGATTTGGCTTGCCAGGAATGGTGTGATATTCCGCCAGGAGCGTTGTTACAAAGAGAACATTGTCATGCATGCCCGAGCGTTAGCAGAGCATTGGAACTTGTGATCTTGTTTATGTATCTGACCTGTTCACAGGTGTGTATTTTATTGGTGAATAATGGTGAAGTTTTTGGGCACTCATCTATACGGTGAAGGCCCTTTTTTCTTTAAAAAAAAAGAGTTACAATATTTTAGAAGTTGGGTAAAAATGAAAAATACTGGGATTATCTCGTAACGAGTTCGTGGTTAGGAATGCAATTCCCGGCAATTGGAATGAAATTTCCTTCTATGGTTCGGACAAACATATCAAAAGTTTTTCTACGCATCAGACCCATGGAAAGCTCTCTCCCCGTGTTTTTTTCCCCGATTGTCGCATCGCCATTGTCATATGTTGTTCGCTATTAATTGCATGATTTATTGGTTGGAAATCTCCTGTATGGGACAAATAACGAAAAACAAAGAAGCGCGGTACCTGTCACGTTGATTTTGTGGAGAGCTTCGTTAAAAAAGGCAGGAAGACTTAGCAGTTTGGTTGCGCACAAGGAAAGTTCCTAGTAGCATCCTAAGGGGCTTGGGTTGTTTGTTGTAGTGCTATAATGCATTACAACCGCTTGATCATGTCGCTCGATCATGTTGTACTACATTACAACACTACAGCAGAGGATCCACACTCCATCCTGAGACGGAGATCCAAGACGGTAACTTCTAAGTCCATACCCGAAAAAGTATGAGTAAAGGTGAGGAATAAAGTATTATTTTTGTTCCGTTGGAATGATAGGAATTAAGTGGAATAAGGATAAAGAGAAATGCCTTGGGAGATTAGTTGTATAAGGAAGGAGAGGAACATCGGTCTTATTCACGGAGCTATTCTCCAAACAAACACACCTCAAGTGTTTCTTAATTTCGTTGTTTTGGGCGTAGAGAGGAAAATGAATGCGGATATATGCATATCTGATCCGTCACCGTATCCATTTTATATAAATTTTGACATCCATATCCTTTTTGAAAAAGATATGGATATAGATATCACTTTGATATCCCCAAACATCTTTGCCCGTATATTCATTTTCATATATAAATATTATTGTAGAATTATTTTTTGACATTATATTATAATCTTCTGTATTTGGTAGAATTATTATGATATACGCATATTTACTATATTTGTACCATGTGTATTCCATCCAATACATATATATTTAAGTTAGTCCATAGTGTATTTCTCGTATTTTTCATATGCGATTGGTATCCTTTTCTATCATGTATCCATTTATTAAAGATGTGGTAAAATATTTTTCATATCCGCCAATATCTGTATTCGCATCCTTATTTTTATTTAAAAACAGATAAAAGTATTTTAACACATAAATAAGTATTGCATCCCTATCCGGGAGGCATTGGTTGATTTTTTTGTACTGCAGCACATTTGACTTTGTTAGCAGTAAAAAAACAACTGCCTAATTTTATTTTCGATACTCCTAGCATGCTCGTAAGAAATTGTAACACTCCAACCTCCGAATATAGTCCCACATCTAAAATTTACGAAATGTGAGAGTGAGATCTAAGTGGTGAGGATGACTACTTGACGATATGAGCTTAAGCATTTTGAGTGGTTATTAAACATGTTCAATTGGGCTCAAATCCAACAAGTTGTGAGTGTCAGTTTTTCTCGATAATGGACTGGGGACTTAAACCCGGGACGTTACAAATGATATCAGAGCAGGTTCTCTCTGATAGTAGAAAGGGCTACTTGAAGGAACCTAAGGCATGAGTGTGCATCCACCATTGTCACTAGGAATAAGTATTGGACCATGTCGTAATGAAGACTTTGCGAATATAAGTGATGGAAGTTGTAACACCCCAATCCCAAATATAATCTCACATCTAAAACTCACGAAACATGAGAGTAGATCATAAATGGTGGAGATTACTACTTAACAATATAGACTTGCATTTTAGTTGATTGTTAATGGCTTCAACCGAGGACCGAAGCCCGAAACGTTGCAGAAATACCACCTTCGATCATGACGAAATCACACGGAAGTGTATGAGATTGTAGGAGGAATGCAAACCGATATAAGATTTATCGATATTCGATCTTCTGTTATATCTATTTACTTATGCAGATTTTTGATATGATGAGTTGTTACATTTTAATACACAAATATAAAGAATTGTTACACCTATACTTCTCTATTCTCGTAGATTTAACAACGAATTACTTTTGTTGCTGAAAATGTACGAGATAAACTAGATTATGATTTGTTCAAACTTCAAACTATGGCTTAGTTAAGAAAGATCTCGATTGCACTTCTACTCCTACAATGTTGCATTAAACTATGATGAGTTGCAGTCGAAGTTTGTAGGAGGTGGTACGACATGCAGAGGGGCAACGGTGCTGCGGATGAAGGAGGGGCAAACCCATGGATGTGGAAGATTGATAAGGCGGATTGCGGGATGGAGGGAGATGGATTTCAGCAGGAGGAGGAGGTTGCAAGGGAAGGGAAATCAACAAGTGATGGAAGAGATGGTGATTGGTAATATCACTTATATCATTTTTATAACAGTTGATTTAGGTGCAGAATTTAACGTGCTTCGTAGGGGAAATAGAAGACAACTAACTAGAGGGACATTACTGTTATTCTCTTGATTTGCCAGAGACGAATCTGTACTTGCAAAAAAAGTTACCAGGTACAAGTTTTGTTGGCAAAATTTAGAGGGACACGTGTAAAAATCCCTAAATCTAATCACCTCTATTATTGCAATTGTAACTAACAATGCATTCTATCGTTGCATTAAATGCACATTTATGCTAATTTATATAAAGCAATTTTTAGCACTTTTGATATTGTATGTATCCCATCCCTATCTCATTTTTATATGTATCTGTTGTTAAAGATATAATAACATATTTTCCGTACTCGACTTTTTTCATTTCTAATAATTTCATTTTTTATGATATTACACCTTTTTATCCATTAATTTTTTGTAATTACACCCTCGCATTTCGAAATTGGATTTAATGGGGCATCCAACATGGCTGCCCCGCCCCCTATTTTCGGTATTTTTTTATTTTTATTTTTTGAAAAATATCACCGTGTATATTCATCCCTATATCCCTCATATATGTCATTCGAATTTCGTTAGAAACAGATACTCCTACGACCTCCATTGAGATAGTGCCGATTTAACAAATCATATTACTATTACCATTAACCTCTTCGAAATTACACCATAAACCTAAACTCTTACTTCCCATACCTTGAGCATAGGCTATGTGTTAAACAGAATACGATTGTAGAGATCATGGTGTAATTAAAAGATTGCAGGGATTGGTGTAATCGAACCATATTATAGTCTTCACGGTGCCAAAATCCCTTTTGAAATATATTAATCAATAATAGTCAATTAAAAGCTCTTCTATTGAATGCATTCAATGCACCATGCTCTATAATTTATAAATATCCACGAATTTTGTGCAATATATATATGAGGAAAGGGAGCCTACTTTGTGAAGTAGGTAACCTAACCTACTTCACATTCCATTTTTGAATTTTTTTTATTTTTTTTGAAAAATGCGACTGTGGATTTTCATGACTATATCCCTCTAATATGTCACACAAATTTCGTCAGAAACAGAGACTCCTACGGCATCCATCCAGAACATGAAAAATACAACAAATATGTGACCGTTAAAAAATGACTGTCTGGATGGAGGCCATAGGAGTCTCTGTTTCTGACGAAATCTGAATGACATATTAGAGGGATATAATTATGAAAATCCACGGTAGTATTTTTCAATATATATATCAAACTTATTTCATAAATTTATCTATCTCTGAAAAGGAAATCAATCATATGAGTTTTCAGACTATCCTAATCTGGAAATACCAAAGGAGCCCATTATTTTAATTGATCAAATTTTATTATCAACAAGTATTTAATTTGACATGTTCTTCGGAACTTACTTATATGTAAGCTCCATACTTTTAGATATCTCAAACAAAGTAGAAGATACGAAAATTATAACAGACTTGAAGACTTCTGCATTTTTAATAAATAACTTGAAATATTGTAAACTAATTTTACAAGATTATGCGAGCATCATTATCTCTATATAGCTTATCACAAATGTTTCAACAAATAATTCTACCAATACAGAAAATATTTATTTATCTTATAATTTGTCTATATCCGGAGCACTTTGGACTGTCTATATAATTATGCAATATTTAAAAAACTAGTATCAATTTATTAAAAAAAACCTCCAAAATTAACATGAACTACTTAATTTGCATCCTTGGTTTTTGTCCAGAATTTTATTTTCTAGAACTAATCCGAAATCCCGCACTTAATAGGGGGTTTAGTATAAAATTACAAAAGCGAGTAGCGGACCTCCAAGTCAACAATGCCACTCCACGAAGCATCTATATAAATCTCATTGCTTTCCTACCTTCCTCCACACATTGCAGATGGAGATGGAGAGCCAGCTTCTCAACTCGACAACAGCCCTGCCGCGCACCGCCGCCACCGGAGATTGGTCATCGTCGTTCGATCCCGAAGGCAGCAGCTACGAGGCACCGTCGTCGAAATCATGTGGTGTCGTGTTCACAGTCGTCGCTGTGACGTTAGCAATGGTAGCAGCAGTGACTCCTCTTTCGATTCTATTGACGTTGCTCGTCGTCCGAGCGCCCGTCATGGTGGCGGTTGTGGCGGCGGTGGCGGCAGCAGTTACCGTTATTCTTGCCGTCGCAGCTGCTGCAGCGATGGTGGCGACGACGGTTGTCTTTTCAGATATGGTAGTTGCTGTGATCATCAGAATGCTTTCAACTGTCGATGTTAATTGTAGAACCGAAGGTTCCTAATTAAATGTGTACAGAGATATCTCTTGCTCATAATTCTCTATAAAATGTAAGGCAGTTGGTCAGGGACTGCTCATCTGCACGTTGAATAGATTTTAGTTTTTATTATTATCAGACGATATAAAGAAAAAAATAAAAAATAATACCTACAACGTATTGATCTGTACTGGGATTCGTACATGACCAGTTTTTTCTGGGGTGTACCATGCATTAAAATTAGGCTGGAAATACGAACAAATATCGTGTTTGGTATTCCAAATAAATATATCACATTATCCATTATTTTTTCCTCGAGAGAAAAGTTATGTTTGACGTAGCTTTGCTGCAAGATGGAAACAATGGGCAGTCTGAAACAAGAAGAGGAATATAGATTACGATGCACCTTCAGATTCCCGTTGAGGAGCAATTCCCAAGATAGATCTGTGCCGTTTTAATGGACTTATAGTGATGCTTGAGCTTAAAAAAAGGGTAAATTATAATTTAGGTCTTCATCTATGGGTCCGATCCTAGAATGGGTCTCGATCTTTAAATTGTAACGATTCGGGTCCCAAGGCCATTAATGTAAAGAACTTTTTGGGGCTAATGACGAGTATGCTCTTGTTTAAAAGTTGGAACCCAACCCCCATTCCCTTCCCAACAAGGGCATATTCGTCATGAACTTCAAAATTTCCATTTTCTAAATGGTTCTGGACCTCAAATCGTTACAATTTAAAGATTGGAACTCATTCTAGGATCGGACCTATAAATGAGGACTCAAATTGTAATTTACCCTAAAAAATTGTCGATTTATGTTTTCAAAAGGACCGAAGTAGTTAATACGACAATTTGTTGACGTGTAGGATAAATCTTAGGGTTTTTTTATCCTTATGTCCTTTTGAGATTCTGCAATTAAAGTTAAATCTTCATTTTTTTGTACTAACGCTTGTGCCCATGTATTTTTACGAAATTCACAGTTCTGCCCCTTCAAGAAGACAAAATACATTAATAACAGAAAGAATTAATGTATGTTTATTGTAACCATGGTTCGAAAAGGCTAGCCTCGAGGCGGTTGAGGCGTACGCCTCGAGGCGAGGCGATCCCTTTTAGCCTCGAGATTTACGCCTCAGACCAGTCCTGTGAGGCGTGCGCCTCGAGTGGTCGAGGCGTAGCCTCGAGGCGGAACGCCTCGAGGCAATCGAGGCGTTTCGTGAGGCGTTTTTTCTTTTTTTGAAGTATTTTTTATTATTTTAATGGTTTCCTTAGTAGTTTGAGAAGCTTATCAATATCTGTTTATTTAGGATAATGATTATATAAGATGAATGCCTAAATATGATGTTTATTTCATGCCTATAACTTCATATTTACAATTAATATATCCAACTATTTTGGCAAACTCTTACTATTTCACTCTTAATGAATGATTTCATAAATATTAAATTAAACAATACTTGTAACTTAACAAGATTTGCAATATATCAAGCAAAACAAAATGGATAAGATTCATGGTTTCTCATGTTGCCTTATATTATATATTAGACACAACATAAATTTCTTCGACATATATTTAATCGAACTTTTAATTAAAACAATATTTCAAAGATTTGCTCGAAATGGATATGATTCATGGTTTCTCGTGCAATCATGTATTATATGTTAGACATATAACATAAATTTCTTCGATGTATATTTAGTCATACTTTTAATTACAACAATATTGCATAGACATATATGTATTGTTAATTCTTTCACAATATCTATAGTCAATGAATTCCTCTTTGATTGGATGAAAATGTGTAGAAATGTATATGATGTTGTTCTATCTTCTATTTTGAGGTTCTTATCTTTATTATTTCATCATATCTTGTAGTGTAAATTATTATATATTGGGCAGAGAACATATAATTACATAGAGATATATATAATTGTAGTTTTATACATATTTTTCTATATAAACCGAGGCTTACGCCTCGACCGCCTCGAGGCTACGCCTCGCCTCGATTCCAAGGAGACCGCCTCGTTCCGCCTTTCGTTTTTTCAAACCTTGATTGTAACAGGCAGAGCTGTGATTTTTGTAAGAATACATGGATATATGTGTTATTGCAAAAAAGATTGGGGTATCTCTGCAATTGGAAAGTTTCGAAGGAGCACAGGTGTAAAAAACCTAAATGTTATATGAAATCTAGCTTTGCAATGCTTTTAACCGGATTCTATATTGATGCTCTGATTTGTACTAGAGAATTTTGGGTTTACAAATAGCAAACCTCTTTAGAAATTATTATTGACATTTGTTTATAAATGTTTATTTATGAATCCATTTAAATGATTGCCCTGACGGATAATTGCGTAGTATATATCTTCCATAGTTAAAACATGAAAACAGATCATATATTTTGATTGAAAACATGAAGTTCGAGTTTGCTTGCATCTTAGGCTATATATGCTAGGTTGCAAGGCCAAAGAATTGTTATTGTATAAGTAATCGTGTTGATATACCTTGAATCCTAATCATATGTTCTCCTGAACTCAAATTAAGAATGTTTTCCTCCATACTCCATTAGAAAGGGTTCTTTGTATCCTATGTATTTTGTCCTTCTCCATGTATAGTCAAATGACCATCGCAGATCGAGGACGTAACCAAGTTTAGGACCGGTGAACCATGTAAATTCATGTGCTTGTGGTTTAGTTTTTCGTGTTTGTGTTTGCTTCTGCTATTCACAACAACTTAGATGTATAGTACTGATCTACGACTTACTTTAATCACCATCAAAGGATGGGCCTACAAGCAAAATCATGTAATACTTTCCTATGCTAAAATACTACGAGTAATCAATAGAATAATGCTATGAGCAATCACACAATAATGTACAATGGTTAAGATTTGTAACATTCCGAGCTCAGATCATATATTCTTTATCTAGTAAAACTGACCCTAACAACTTGTTACGTTTGAGATCAATTGAATGTGCTCTACGCTTTTCACACTTAGAGGGCTTAGATCCTACCTCCTATCTCTTTGTAGGAGTGACTCCATCTTTCGAGTTAGTCCTTTTCAGTCTCAGAGGAAATCTGCTCTGATAATATTTATAATGTCCTGAGCTTAGGTTCATGATCCATTATCGAGAAAAACTAATACTGACTACTTGTTTGTTCATGTCCAACTGGATCCACTGACAACTATCTAAAATGTTTAAGCTAAGATTGCTAAGTAAAAATAACCACTGCTTATAACCACCCTCACGTTCCGTGAATTTCGATGTGAGAATATTTTTGTGGTTATTACAAAGATGGTTTTTGCTTCTAAGAGTAATTAAGTTATACTTTTGTTCTTGTGAAAGGCCTGCTTGAGAAAGGTGAACTTTATTTAATTAAAGATTCAACTCCACATTCCGAGAAATTGTTCATAAAGGCGTTGGAAAGCTTTAGATATATGTTAGTTGTCGATGCCGTCACGGAATGGAAAGGTGTTGCTTTTACTTTGATCTTCATCTGTAATGGATGAGGAACAAGTTAATGCTTTCTAGGGTCATGTTTGTCTGGAATATAAACATATTCTATGGATTCCCTTTTCTATGTGGACTAAATGGCTCATGAAATAAATTTAGATAATGCGATTTGGTGATCAGTGACGAACAAATAAATAAATATTTAAAATTAAATTATATAATTAGTTAGCAAATTCGAAAAACAACCTAACAAAAAATTAGGAGATTATAACCAGTTAAAACTATACAACCAACGCTAAATAATAGAATCATTTTCAGTATTTTTTTCACAGTCGACAATCCTGCTATGTAGTAAATCTTTTATTGGGATCACGAGAGAAAAAACTGACTAACCAATACAATAAAATTGTCTCACGGTAACAATAATTTAAATAATGTCGTGTTACAATGCTAAATAATATAACAATTAATTTATTCGTTGTAAAATTATTTTTTATTCTTGTAATTTGCAATAAGTCATATTTGTTGCTTGGCAATATTCAATTTGCTGCTGATCTTTTTCAGAGAAAATCTGAGTTTGGAGCGACCAACATGGTTAAAATACGAACATGCCGAAGTTTTTGTTGTATTTAATATTAATGTAATTAAGTTTTAGGATTTAATTTGGTTTCAATTGAGAAATCAAATGACATAGGATGGAAAGTTGGAAATACCTAAATTTGAAACAAGGTGAGTTTTTGGTGGAAGTTTAGTCACATCTAGTAGTTCTAAACTTTTAGTGGGCTTATATATGGCTTCACAATCCAAGCTCTTATAGCAATAGTAGAGATGAGGAATGAAGGACCACACACATGCATGTGCAAGCGCTTCGCTCCGTTTTCGACCTTGGCTCGGGAGAGTCAATTCAGATCTTGATATTTTTATCGCAGGTTTCATTAGCGGACCGAATAAATTAATTTTATGAATTAATTATTATTTGAAAGCAATGAGGAACCCGACTTAACCCCAACAGCTCTAATCTAGGCACCCATTGAGGCACGTTTTCGAAAGAACTACACCATAAGTATAATACCATTGGTGGGCTCTGTTCGTCCACGCAAACTGCGAAGCCTATGGGAAGAGTTAGATCAAAAGTACAATATCTAGGATCTCGATATTGAGAAATACTTCGTTGCTAAGTTCTTAAAGTTTTCCATAACCGAAGGGAAGTTGATTTTTTAATAGGCACATGAATTTTTACTCCTGCTCCATGATCCAAAAGATTCCCTGTTGAAACTTTCAGAGAAGTTTCAGATCATGTGCATCATAGAAAGATTTCATAAATCTTGAGAAGACTTCATTATTACCCTAAATTACAAAAAGGAAAAAAATTCTGCGTATGACTTGATGATGACAATCATCATAGAGGAGAAACACATGAAAAGAAGCTTGTGGTTCCTGTTGATGTTTTTACTAAGGTTAATTTCATGATTACGACTAGTAAAGATGAAAAGTAAAAGTGTAGAAACAATAATAAAATGAAATTAAAGGACAAGATCTAGAAAAAAGGCAAAGAAAAAATCATGCTGGCATTGTAATCAGATTGGTCACTGTAAATAAAAACTGCATATGAGAGTCCACAAATGAATATGATCAATGTGGGACTTGGGGCTAGTGAGAAGTATCCCTCTGTAAAGCACGAACTATACTATATCAATGGCCCATATGAGTGGCTTGTAGATACGGAAGCCAATGTACATATATGTTTTGACAGATTCTTTTTTTCTTCTTATCAAACTTGCAGTTGTGTGACTGTGAAGATATGCAATGATTCTGCGGTCAGGGTGATAGAGTCAAGACAAGTCAACTTGAGGTTCGTCTTTGGATGTGCATGTACTTTGTACATGGTGTCGCATGTCTCTGACGTAAAGAAGCATGTCTATCTGGCTCTATCTTAGTTAGAAATGATTTTGAGTTGAACTTTAAATGTAATAAAGTTGTTATTCTGAGACATATTATTTTTTATGGAAAAAGATTATTAGGATGATTTTGATTTGTTGTTTAGAAATTATATATGATTCGGTAAACATTGATTCGACGAATGTTTTAAGTTCTGAATGTTCTAGTCCTGCATCTTATTTTGTTAATAATTTATAATCTTGTGATATATAGCATGTTAGATTGGGACATGTAAACTTAAATTCAACTAAAAAGATGGTGAATTTAGAGTTGATCCTAAATACATTGTTGATAAAACTCAAAAATATGAAATTTATACCGAAAGCATGGGCCCGACCTTGACACAATACACCGCAACTCATGCCTGATCCATAACTGTTGTGTATATGGTATTAAAGTTAAGATCGATCCGAGTTCAAGGGTAATGGAATACCTGATGCCATTGCTCAGTCCTTTGTTGTCGACGTAGATCAAATCTTGAAAGAGCCCCGGATCTTCCTCACGAACGTATGCCTCTCAAGCTCTCTCTTGTCGATGGAAAACAATGGAGAAGAGAACATGTGTCGATTGGGGACCCTTGGCCTTATTATATTTGGCTGGACAACCAAAACGGCTGCCAATTCACCTTCCTCTTTTGTCCATCATAAAGAGATTTTATTCTCTAATTAATCGGCAATCAAAGGTGCACTAATGGTAATTGTTAATGTCCATATCAATGGGATTTTCATATCCCAATAATCAATGGGATTTTCAAATCCAACAATCTCCCACTGGACATTGATAATGACCATGTAATGTGCATACTGTATGAGCTCAGAATTATTGCCACCAATCGAGATATAACTGAACAATCTTGTCCATTGGTTATGATAACATGAGATCAAGGAGGTATTCATCGTATTGAGCACGATTAAACCCATCAATGGTCACCAATATTAACACAACCAAATGACATAGATCAATGCCAAATGAATAAATTTGGATCTATATCCAAAGTTGCATTTATGATGAATGGTCCATATTCTTAATGGAGACCCTTTAGTGAGAGAATGTGGAATCAACATCAAATACTTTATTCTGCGCAGAAATTTATTGAACTTCAAATGTTTCAAAAACGTAAAGGGTTGAGCAAAACAATACAAACTCCCACTAGAAATGGATATCTTTATTTGATACAAAACCATACGAATCATATGTTCATGAAATATATTGGGTGTCACTGCTTTGGTTAGCGGATCCGCCACCTTGGAATTTGTCCCAATATGCTCTATGGAAATTTGTCCACTTTGTACTCTCTCTTTCACAACCAAAAAGTTTATGTCAATATGCTTTGACTTGGTTGAGCTTCTGTTGCTGTTGGAATAAAGCACCGCTGAATTATTGTCACAAAATAACTGCAATGGTCTTTGGATGCTGCATACAATACGCACCCCATTGACAAAATTCTTCAGCCATATTCCATGATTCGATGCCTCATAACATGCTATGAATTCAGCCGCCATAGTGGAGGATGCTACAATTGTTTGTTTAGCACTCCTCCATGATATGGCTCCTCCGGCCATTAGGAATACATAGCCTGAAGTAAATCTTCTGCTATCTTGGCATCCAACAAAATCAGAGTCGGAATAGCCAATGATCTCCAGTTCATCCGACCTTTGATATGTAAGTCTATAGTCTTTTGTTCTCTGGAGATATCTCATGACACGTTTGGCAGCCCTCCAATGATCCATTCCTGTATTCGCCATGTATCTGCCTAGCATGCCCACAATAAATGCCAGATCCGGACGTGTGCACACTTGTGCATACATAAGACTCCCAATTGCAGATGCATAAGTGATCTTAACCATTTCCTGAATTTCAAGGTTATTCTTAGGGCATTGATTGAGACTGAATTTGTCTCCTTTAGCAACTGGGGTATCAATTGGTTTGCAAAGCTGCATGCCAAATCTTTGAAGCACCTTATGGATGTAGTTCTCTTGTGACAATCCAAGTACACCTTGAGTTCGATCTCGGTGTATCTGGATTCCTAATACAAAAGAAGCATCTCCAAGATCTTTCATTTCAAAATTATTTGAAAGAAATTTCTTTGTTTCATGTAACAAATTCAGATCATTACTAGTAAGTAGTATGTCATCCACATACAAAACCAAGAAAATGTGTTTACTCCCACAAAACTTATGATATACACAATCATCCACTGGATTAATCTCAAAACCAAATGAGATAATTACCTGGTGGAATTCGTGATACCATTGACGTGATGCTTTCTTGAGTCCATAAATAGATTTCTTTAATTTACAAATCATATTCTTTGCATCTCCCTGAACAAAGTTTTCCGGTTGAACCATATAGATCACCTCCTCAACGTCTCCATTGAGAAAGGCGGTCTTAACATCCATCTGATGAAGCTCAAGATCAAAGTGCGCAACTAATGCCGTGATAATTCTAAAGGAATCCTTACTAGAAACAGGAGAAAATATTTCATTGTAATCAATTCCATTTCTTTGAGTAAATCCTTTAGCTACAAGACGTGCCTTAAACCTTTCAACATTACCATTTGAACCCCTTTTGGTTTTAAATATCCATTTACAACCAATGGGCTTCGCACCTTCTGCAATGGTACAAGGTCCCAAACTTGATTGTCTTGCATCGATTTGTATTCCTCATTCATGGCTTCGATCCATTTTGCAGAGTTAGAACCTTTCATGGCCTGATGGAAGTTGATTGGATCATCTTCCCTAATTCCATCTTGTTCTTGAAGAAATACTATAGTCATCCGGAATAGCACTCCTTCGTTCTCTAATAGATCTCCTTAAATTTTGTGGTTGTTGATTTTGATCTTTTGTAGCAAAATCCTCTATGAGGGGTTGTTGAATATTGTCATATTGAGGTTCTTGATTTATTTCTTGCCCAATGATTGTAATGCACTCTTGTGCATTTTCAATCACAATATCAGGAATCGTGATTGATTCCTCCTCAAAGACAATATCCCTAATATGTATCTTCCCCTCCAAATCAACATCCTCAAAAAAAGTTGCGGTTCCCGTTTCAAATATTTTCTTAAGTGTGGGATCATAAAATTTGTAACCCCTTGATCGCTCTGAGTAACCAATAAAGTAGCTGCTCACCGTTTTGGAGTCCAATTTTTTCTCATTTGGCCTGTATGGCCTTGCCTCAGTTGGACATCTCCATATGCGTAAATGCTTTAGACTAGATCTTTTACCAGTCCAGAGCTCATATGGTGTTTTTGCAACTGCTTTCGTTAGTACTCTATTCAAAATGTAAGCTATTGTTTTTAATGCTTCTCCCCAGAGGGACTCTGGTAAGGAAGAATGACTGATCATACTCCTCACCATATCCTTAAGAGTCATGTTACGTCTCTCAGCTACACCATTCATGCTAGGAGATCCTGGCATAGTATACTGAGGAACAATTCCACATTCTTCTAGGAATAAAGCAAAAGCACCAGGACGTTGTTCACCTGAACCATCATATCTATCATAGTATTCGCCACCACGATCAGATCTGATGCACTTTATGCTTTTGTTGAGTTGGAGCTCAACTTCGGCCTTGAATGATTTGAACACGTCTAGAGCTTGTGACTTTTCATGAATGAGATACAGGTAACCGTATCTTGAGTAGTCATCTATGAATGATATAAAATACTGTTGACCATGCCGTAGGGAATGGACCACATATATCAGTATGTATCAATTCTAAGACACTAGAAGCTCTATTGGCACCTAATCTCCTTGATTTGGTTTGTTTTCCCTTAATGCAGTTGACACATATATCTAAATCTGTGAAATCTAGTGAATCTAGGATGTTATCAGATACAAGTCGTTCAATTCTAGATTTGGATATGTGACCCAAACACTTATGCTAAATTGATGCTGAATTTTCTTTGGCAGATTTTCGCTTATGCCTCTCGATTCAACAACCATAGATTCATTATAAGAGGCAACGGTATCAAGCAAATAAAGCTTATCACTAGAAACTAAGGGAGCCAACACCAATCATAGAAGAGTTAAAAGAAAGACTAAATTTTCCATTTCCAAAATTTAGAAAATAACCTAAATTATCCAATGCAGAAACAGAAATCAAATTTCGCCTAAAAGACGGAACAACGAAAGTATTCTTTAACTCCTAGATAATGACCAGTTCCTAATAAAAGCTTAAAAAATCCAACTGCCTCGACTTCTTCCTTCTTTCCGTCACCTACGTAGATGTATCTTTCAACATCAGTTGATCTTCGGTAGTTCCAGCAGGCCCTGCATTGAACCCTTATGTGAGTAGAGGCACCGGAATCTAACCACCAAGTGTTTCTTGGAACTGAAGCTAAATTAACTTCAGAACAACCAAAGTATGAATTGTACCTTTCTTCACGCGCCATGCATGATATTTGGCACAAATCTTTCTTGACATGTCCAGAATTTCTTACAGAAGAAGCAACTAATTGCATCCTTATTCTTCTTTATTGGACCTGTCACAGCAGCTTTACTCATTTCTTTTCTTTTCTTGCCCTTATCCTTAGAGTTCATAGCTAAATGAGCACTTTCTGGCTTTTCATACTTCACCTATCTTCCTCTTGAGCACAGTATGAAATGAGCTCAGTTAAGAGTCCACTTCTCCTTTTGGCAGTTATAACTGACCCTGAACTGGCTGTACTGTGATGGAAGTGATAACAGAACCAAATGATCTAGCAAATCATCAGATATTGTAGTTTCTAATTCCTGTAACTTTGAAGCAATATGAGCCATTTCAAGAATGTACTCCCTCATGTTTCCCTTGCCGGTATACTTCATGGAAATCAAGCGCTGTAAATAAGTGCTTGTTTCCGCCTTATCGTTTTTCGCAAAACGCTCTTCAATTTTAGCAAGGTATTCTTTAGCCGTAGTTATCTTTTCTTCAGCAATCCCTCTAAGGGTTTTTGGAATGCCGCGCTTGATGATCATGAGACACATACGATTAGACGCGCCCACCTCTCATAGTTCTTCTTTTCATCAGAAGAACTATTTTTCGTAAGAGGAGCGAGAGTCTCTATCCGAAGTGCAAGGTCTAGATCCATGCAACCAAGCAGTATCATAATGCTCTCTTTCCATGCCTTGAAATTCGTGCCCTGAAGCCACGGGAATGGAATTCAAAGTGGCAAAATAGTAGATGCGGAAGCAGAAGCTATAAATAAAGAACAAAAGAAAAAAATTATGTATGATTCATAAACATGAATTTGCAAATATAGCCATAAGAAAAGCAGATACCAAGCACAATCACTAACTATTAAGTCTTTGGACAATAATGTTAGTGTAAGTGATACTCTTGTTTGTGATTATCATCGTCAATGATAAATCCTGTCAAGTAGTGAGACCATCTTTGGATATATCTCATTACTCACATGGAACTTTATAATCATTACTCAATTATCATCACTAGTATGCAATATACTTAAATAAATATTGTCTCCTTTGGAAGGACAATATTTATAATGCATACAAAATCATACAAATATCTCTAATAATATAATTTTGACGATAGAGGTCACTTTGGTGGCTTATTCACTTCATTATGCTATTGGAGATAGTGTAATTATGTCATATGGCTAATGCGGAATCAAAAGTTTATCCGGTTATAAAAAAAAGTCTGAATAAAAAACAAAATAACATGCTATGAATACAATACACATATTATCAGGTTACTATTGGTTAATCATGTGAACTAAATATACTTCGGATCCAACGCTATGGTTGATGACGCTGCTTGTTCTTATCTTGACTCGACGATATCTGCTCTATAGTGTGCATGACCAATTTAAACCTATTTTGACAACATCATATTTAGGTATCCCTTCGATATATACGACCGCCGTTGGAATTAATTCACCTTATCCAAATGGAGAACAATCACGGCCACCACATCCGTGAGATTACCAAATCCAAATCCATAAACAATCTTAATTTTAACGGAAGTAATAGTACAAAAAAATAAAACCGATAATGGAATGAATGATTATTGGAATGAATGAATTGACATCATTTAATTCCGTAAGTGGAAATCTAGAGTAATTATACTGTTTCTTAAAAGTCCTCTTAAAGGAAATCCAGTGTATACGAGTTTATTTTTGGTCATTACTAAAACAAATAACAAATGGTAATTTGTTATTAAGCAATTCTCTAGATTATACAGAATCAACATCGTAATTTTTTTTATTAAAATAACGACAACAGTATGTACTAATACTGTTAATACAAACAACTTTGATATTTATGAAACTTAAGACTTATTGCATCAAATTCATTTGCGTGTAAACGGAGATCTGATCTCGAACTAAATAAAGAAATCACAATATCTTTATAACCAGATGTGAGGAAACATATCCATATTGAGTCACTATATAATTATATTAAAAAAAAACTTATGTTCCCTCAACCGCAAGGTGTCAAGAAGAGGAAATAGAAATACCCTTGTGATTGATTTGGTTAAAAAAAAGTGACTACGAGATTCATCGTATTATTGATACAAATGAACAGCATACGCAGTGATCTTAATGGGAACACGTCATGAAGATAATAAAACAAATTACCAGGCAATGATTATCACCAACATATACAAATAACCAATGAATCGGAATCGAGATGGCTCTGATACCACTTGTTAAAGTAAGATCGATCCGAGTTCAAGGGTAATGGAATACCTGATGCCTTGCTCAGTCCTTTGTTGTCGACGTAGATCAAATCTTGAAAGAGCCCCGGATCTTCCTCACGAAAGTATGCCTCTTAAGCTCTCTCTTGTCGATGGAAAACAATAGAGAAGAGAACATGTGTCGATTGGGGACCCTTGGCCTTATTATATTTGGCTGGACAACCAAAACGGCGGCCAATTCACCTTCCTCTTTTGTCCATCATAAAGAGATTTTATTCTCTAATTAATCGCCAATCAAAGGTGCACTAATGGTAATTGTTAATGTCCATATCAATGGGATTTTCATATCCCAATAATCAATGGGATTCTCAAATCCAACATATGGGTCAAGCTTAGGTTTCAAATTTTAGTCATTTTGAATTTGGGTGGGCTCAATCAGGAATTGTGTGGAGCCGGGTTGGCCCCACCTGGCTAGTCCTCGAATTCGGAAACTCATCTTACTTTCCTACAACCATGGAATACCACGCATACACACCTCCCTGATTCCCCACGAGACCAGATAGTCTGCAGTACTGCAGAGTATGCAGTAAAATTAGGGGAGTGCTCAAGCCACTCGATCTTGATCGAATGGTTCGTACGAATTTTCAAAGTACGGATCCACAAAAAGTACGAATTCGTACGAAATGCTCGATCAAAATCAACAATTTCGGTGATCCACGATTTTACTGCAGCTGCATTACCGTGGCCCACCTCTCGGTAGTCCCCATCCAATCCCCACTCGACTTTTCAAGCATCAAAGTCCGACGTTTCTCTACAACTGAGGCTTTTATTTATCGTAAAGAAATGCATGTATTCCTCACACAAAAATATTCTTTAATACAATGTACATTTTGTTTTGGATCCCATATTGTAGTAGTTAATTTACCTATACGCATTTGCATGTTGAATTTCTACTTGTTTACGCTGTATAATCTCCGTTTGAAATTCAAACACGATAAAACATATATATCTTTAAACTTGAGAGTAACATGTAATACCTAGGAAAAATAAATGACCAAGCGAGCTTAGAGCCAGGCTTCAATCTAGGCCTAGGTCGACACTTTCCTTATATATTCAGTCAGCGACACGACCCACGATCCAAGAAAAATGGCGGGCTCAAGTCAAGCTTTCCTGAGTTGGGTTGGGTCGTGCCCGATACTTCACCCTTGACATAAGTCTAATTCATAGTTTTCCTAACTAGACATCGGATTGAGAAAACCATGGTTATTTTTTAAAATTGATGACCATCTAATGGAATAGTACAAGTATTAACAGTAGAGGAAGATAGGAGCACAGGGTTATTCTGAAAAGGTAAGGTACAAATGGAAGGGCACAAGTGTAAAAATTCTTAATAATTATCCAATTATCACCACGCATCTAAAAAAGGTGGGATTTTCTCATGAGTTTTTCCTACTGACTACCATAGGTCCAAGCTTAATTTTTTTAAAAATAAAGTCAGTTCAAATTGGAACTTTTTGGTTGACATAGTGTGTAGAAGACATAAACATTTTAATAAACTCAATCCTTCCTTTCCCTCTAAGGTGAATTTCTCAGATTCCATCGTAATCTATATAACTCCATACCATATGTCTTCATCCTTGCTCTTTTGTGGTATTATTGATAAAATTGATCCATCACATGCTAATTTTTCGCTGTAACTCTTTTCTCGTTTTCATAAATGAAATTTTGAGGACGCAGGGTGTCACCCTATCTCTTATTGAAAAAAAGAGTGATATCATTCACATTTTGATTGTTATTCTTAATAATTGCAGAATTTCTTAAACATTTACCCCATCCGAGCTTGTTGTTGATTTTGAAATCCTCGCGTATATTTCTCGAGAGAGTAAAATCAACCCTGGTTCATTTGGTTAGGGATAGGTTGTGGAGAAAGAGCAAGATGTAAGACCTAATCTCGTCAAATTGCCGAGGGCTCTTGATAATCTTTTGGGCAAATTATGTTGTCGTATTGGTTTCTAGTGCATTATTAGGAATATGAGCCATATTAGGATTGAGATTCTAAAGCAGTTGATTTGTATTCGATATATAGTGTTGTGACTATGGATTTGTAATTGAGCTTATATAGAGGAGGATGGTAGCATTGCCTCCATTATACAACAAGAGAGAATATCACAAGAGAAAAAGAGAGTGTGTAAGAAAGAGAAGAAAGAGAACGAATGAACATTGAGAGTTATATTCATTCTATTTCTTAGCGATTTTCTTTTCCAATGTAGATGACCGATCATCGTCATATCTGGTTTCCTTCTCCTTCACGTGATTCAGATGGTGGTGGATTGCATATTTGCATACATATATCCGTTGCTTGACCCTTAACAATCGATATTCAAACGAAGATGATACCGGATCGTACGGTTGCTCCATAAAATAGACACGGAGATCACGTCCTGCTCTTGTAATATGATTTGGTTCACATCTTGTTCGGTGACATCAATGCGAGTCATGCGTGCATTTGTGTTGCTACGAATTTCTTCAAAACCATGTTACTAATCCCATCTCTCTTTGAGTTAATATTTTATTCTATTAACTCGATTTTTTCTAATTGTTGATCGAACAGTTGGAGATATTATGCATAGGAAACTTAAATTATTTTCTTATTCTAGTTTTATTTGATTAATGCTGAAATTATCACTAAAAAAGTGATCTAAGATAACGAATAAATTAATATCCATTTTCATATCTTTCAGAGTTAAATTTATAACAACGAATATTATCCCTTGCCTAGTTCTTTAAATTCGCAATGAATAACAATATTATTTGTTATATTCCTCGCAATGAATAAATATAGAATTAGTTACTCGTTGACTTTTTCTTGTAATCGTTGCTAAATTTGGCAACAATTAGTGTGAATTTTAACTAATAATTCGACGGAAAAATCATCGTTATATGAACATTTAACAACGAATATGACATCCGTTACTAATTACAAGTACAAAATATGAATTGACAACAGATAATATTCATATTGTTATATCTTTAAAATCGGAAGATATGACAATAGATATTCAAATTATTCGTTATCTTAAGTCTAGTTTCTTACAGTGTATTCACCAAATTCCCAAACAAAGTCCAAACAAAGTCGTCATCTTTGTTAATGTAATTTCCACAGATGATCCATCAACAACCCATTGAAAAATTGAAAATGTTTATTTAGTTCCTATAAAGAAACATGCTAATTTACATTTCTCAATCCCATGGTAAGAGAATTTGTGTTGTACATCCTTATATCTTTCACAAGCCCTATGTATCAATTCATTCTGTTCTGGGGAGGAGGAGAAGATTTGTTACCTTAAGAAATTGGTTCAGCCATTGGGAAATATTTTTTAGGTTCGTTTGGTTGCAGGGTTGGACAGGGTTGGGTTGGGTACTATTCACAGGGGTACCCCCTCCTCACAGTTTACTATTCACCCAGCCCTGTGAATAGTACCCAACCCTGCCCAACCCTGTAACCAAACGAACTTGAGAGGTGACCCATAATTTTGAATCGTTGGCTCACTTTTCTTTGAGTGAGAAAGGGAATGCCTCCAGATATAAATGTATTCCTTCTATACTCCATCGATGTTCACTATGTCACACACAACAAGAAAGTCTTGTACAAGTCGGAAGGGTTCCTCAAACTCATGTCCGTAGAATTTTGGGAGGAGATACATGGCGTTAGGATTGACCTCAAGGTTTTCAGTGCTTGGAGGCATTCAGAACCAGGGAAGAGGGTTCTTGATGGTTGGATTTGTATCGATTACTGATTAGGATGATGACATGATACATTCTTTGGAAGTAAACCTCATGTTTTGCTTATGCCTCAGTGGTTAATCGGGCTTGCTCAACTATAGCAGTCATGGGGTCAATATTGTCTCCCATGATTTTCAGTTTGGCCTCGACTTTTGGTTTGATTTTTGTTTCGAGTGGAGAAAATCATGATTGAGAAACTCAAGGATGATGAAAGAGACTGTACTTGAGTGGCTCATCAACTGGGCTTTCTAAAAATCATCTACTAAGCATGTAAAATCAAATACAGAACAAAAGGTCAACGTAAGATTTTTAGCTCTGACCTAAGTTTGTTTATGCATATGAAAGTGTGTACAAAGTGTAACAATTCAAGCGCTTCAATCTACTTGATGTTCGGACCTTCCGGATGTATATTTTTTATATGAGCAACGATTTTCGATGGCCTTTTAGAATTGGTTTAAGACAAGAAGATCCCCATATCAATGCAAGTAGAGAAGTTGATTTCAACAAATTTTAGAAATTGCAGCCTTAGCACTCATGATGCAAACGACCTATTATTCTATAAGCATGAATATATTCTAGACGTTTTTTTGGATTCCATAAAAAATTTTGAGGACTTTTTTTTTTTGCATTTTCTAGGTATTTTTATGAACGTTATGGAAGGAGAGGAGCCACACGGTGGTGGCAGGATGAAGAAGAGGCGGAGGTGCAGGCCGCGCCGCCATCTTTATTTGGAGAAGATGGCTCTGGTTCCCTTTTTGCCCTTTCTGTTCAGCAAGCCCATGATAATGGGCTTTAGTTTAAGGGGTCGTGGGCTTTTTCGGCCTGCAAGAAAAATAGGACTTAGTTAGCATAGTATTTCGATATTACAAAAAAGATAAGGAGAGCATTGTTTTTACAATTATTTTTAATCACCACTAAAGGAAAGATGCTCTAAGATTTGCCAGGATAAATCTTCCACGCCTAAAATATATTTCTCTCTTCATATACCAACTGCGTAATGACAGTT
This sequence comes from Ottelia alismoides, assembly GCA_037367405.1. Classification (NCBI taxonomy): domain Eukaryota; kingdom Viridiplantae; phylum Streptophyta; class Magnoliopsida; order Alismatales; family Hydrocharitaceae; genus Ottelia; species Ottelia alismoides. The sequence continues at coordinate 734,418 of JAZKJV010004371.1, read as the reverse complement.
CTTGTTTCCATCCCCCTTCTCTACATAACCACGCAAGTTGACTCAGATGTGCCCTTTTCGTTCTTGCTCCTCCTGTTTGTTTGAGGGTTATATTCAAATATCAATCGTTGTAAAATCTAACTTTCGTGCTCTTTCTGGGTCGCTTTCCTTCATAAATTATGACAGTTTTTTTTTCTAAAACATAAATTATTACCCTACGGCTACGACCTTTCTCGCTTTACTAAAAAGAAGATTATTTGGTTGTTAGACGAGCAGCGTTAGACGAGCAGCGTTAGACGAGCAGCGGAGCCATTGTTAAATATATAACAATGATAATATTCGTTGCGAAATGAGTTTTCATATTCGAAATTAACGACAAATATCATATGTCTTTATATCATTAGCAAATTAATTGCAAAATGAGTTTTCGTACTCAAAACCAGCAACGAATATCGTATCTGCCGTTATATCATTAACAATGGTCCATATAGTGACACTTATCCGTTGCTATTTTTTAAAATATCAACTATTCGTCGCTATTTTTTAGTTCAAAATTTAATGATGATCAATTAGAAGTTTGAAAAATAACAACGAATAAGTGTCATTATGTAGACCGTTACTAATGACATAACAAAATATATGATATTCGTCGCTAATTTCGAGTGCGAAAAATCATTTCGCAGTATATCGCCGTTATATATTTAACAACGGCTAATTTAGTGACGGATTTTGAAAAACCATCACTGTAGGTCATTTTTTTGTAGTGATATCATCATTATTAGAGGGTGTCTATCTAGTTGAACGAGTCGTATCAACCCGACCCTAACTTAAACTTAATTATCAAACTTGGACTCAATAAGCTTTGAGTCCAAGAATCCCGAGCTCATTGAGTCCGAGTTGGCTCACAGTCTCTTAACGAGCATTTTGTAGGTGGATTTTATGAATTTTCTTCAAAGAAGTAATTTAAAATTATTAGGAATCTTATAAATAGTTGTCATGTTTGGGATTTTTTGGACAGTATATGTAAATGTCTTTATTCATGTGCATCTAATTAAGAACTATAAAAAATTGGCATACAATACAAGTATATATAAAAATCACATAACTCCGAGTAACATTCTCACCCCTCACCATTTCTCCTCATTCATACATCATGTATGTACATATGGAATCGGAAATATATATTAAAATAACTAATAAAGTTTTAATCAAATCGTGTTATTTAGTCAAGTTAGCGAGTTGAGTCGTGCTCAACTTGATCTCGACTTGGCAGCCTTAACGAGCTACTTTTCTAACTTGAACTCATCGTCAACTTTTTGAGTATGGTTCACAAGCTGTTGAGTATGGCTCATGCGCTTGTATCAAGTTGAATTTGAGTCTAGCTCATCGATCACCAACTTTGCCGACACTTCTAATTATTATTACCATTGCGAGCATTGGCCCGATAATTGAACCATTAAAAGTTTAGCAACTGTAGTGAGCAGTGCTTTCAAAAACTATTGAAAATGAAAAATAGGAAACTATATCCTGTTAGCTACTAAATTCAGAGGGTTTAATGATTTCTTCTCTGCTTTCAATTACTTTTCGTCACATAGAAGAACTCTTCTATCCATCCATCGCCATCCCAGTATATCCAAAATGGATGGGACTGCTAAAAGGGAATTTCTTGTATTTCTGCCTAGTTTTCTCTGTATTTCATTTTTTACTATAAAAATATAATAAACATAGATGCCATTTTCCCTTCTGTTTCCATTGAACTACAAGTCACGTCTACTTATTTTTCATCACTTTAATGGTAGCCATTAACACATGAAAACTAATCAATTAAAAATTACTGAGCCTGCGCAGTTTTTGAACTAGCATTGATCGTCAGTGCTGTCTCTGCAGTATCCCGTTTGAACCGCTCAATTACGAGCCCACAAAAAGTGTGAAATTGCATTAATCGAGTGGTGCAGAATCTGCTACAATGCCACTACAGCAGACGCCGTTCCCTTTTTTGAACTGCGAATGAGATTGTAAAAAGTACGTGTTTTATCGTTGCTGACCTAGAATTTATAATTCCAGGATTTGCTTCACCTCAATCATCATCACTATAATGTCCACAGAACTGAGCAAAAAAAAGCTATAATGTCCACAGAAAACACCTCGTGACGGCAGCGATGTAATTCAAGTTATCATTTTATCGTGTAATTATCCCCAAGGCATCAGTCTTCCATTGTCTATGCAAGCCATGCCATAAAAATTCGAGGATGATCGTCATCACATGAGATACACACAAGGATTGCCATATTCTTGCCCATCCTCCCTAACTCTTACGAGATGTTAGTACATCTTAGAGGAACGATGGAGCAGAGCACTTGATTATAGAGCACCATCCATCGCCTTTGGAGGCATTCTCTTCGCGTCAAACTTCCCACAGATGTTCTTCTGACACTGAGCTCATGTTTTCATTGTGGATATATTTTATCTATCTCAGATTTATGCAATCGAGCGTCATTCCTGTCTTTGACCAATTCTGGAGTCGTGCGTGCCAAAAAATGGCACCGACGCCTCCCAAAAGTCAAACCCCTCTCATCTCTTGCTGTGAATTCCATCAAAGCAAGTGCTGCAGTCTACAGATCTGTATCATCAAGCTTCATAACTCCATGGAGGCCGCTTCCGCGGGCGTCGTACTCACCTACGTAGTCAGCAAGCTCGGCGACCTCCTCCTCACCGATGGTGCTCTTCTCATGACCGTCCGATCGGATATCGAGTGGCTAGAACGGGAGCTCCGGAGGATGCATTCCTTCCTCCAGGACGCCGGTACCAAGCAGCAGTCCGACTCGCGCATCCGCAACTGGATACGTGACGTCAGGCTTCTTGCTTACCGTGCTGAAGACATCATCGACACCTTCCTCGTCCATTTCCCAGAGCAGAATCCTCCCAACAAGTCCATCTTCTCCTGCCTCTCCCCTCACGTCCAAGTACGCTACGAGGTCGGTGAAGAAATCAGATGCATACGGGAAATGGTAGAAGAGGTTTCAAGGAGCAGAGTGGTGTATGGAATAGAGAACCCGGAGGCAGCAAGTGGATACGTTGCGGAGGACGTGGCACTGCAGGCTCGGAGGCGGATAGCACCGTATGCTGAAGAAGATGCGGATGTTGTCGGTCTAGAGGACGATGTGATCGCGGTGACGGACATGCTGCTGGAACAAGAGAGCAGGCGCTCCGTGGTGTCCATTGTTGGGATGGGTGGTGTAGGTAAGACCACTCTGGCTAAGAAGGTCTACAATGGCGTGGGTCTCTCGAGGTTCGATTGCTCTGCTTGGGTTGACGTCTCGCAGAAGTATTGCTCCAGTGAGTTGTTGAAGAGCATTGGCAGGAAGCTCACCGTGCTCTCGCTGGAAGACGTGCAGAGGACGACCGATGACGAGATTGGTGAGAAGATCCATAGGAATCTGAAGGTATACATGTATGCTATACGAATTTTGAAAATTAGAGATTTCCATTTGACAAATATCCGAGTTTAATTCAATCTATTTGTGAACGTGGTAACGGATATCAGAATTCTCATCCAGTACGCTTCGACCCATGTGCTGCAGGAGAAGAGATATCTGATCGTATTGGACGATGTGTGGGAGACAGAGCTGTGGGATCTCATGAAGAACCATTTACCGGATTCGAAGAACGGGAGCAGGGTAATTATCACCACACGTTCTATGGTAGTGGCCAGGTGGGCGAACCCGAGCGTGCCTCCCTACGAGCTGCCGTTTCTCGACGAGGAGGAGAGCTGGGCTCTGTTCACTAAGAAGGCGTACCCCAACCAAGAACCGCAACTCCGCAGTGGGGAGCTGGTGAGCCTCGGCAGGCAGATCGTGAAGAAATGCGGTGGCCTTCCACTTGCTCTGGTGGTATTGGGTGGCCTCCTGTCCATCAGGGACAAGACTCCGACAGAGTGGCTGAAGGTGGTGGAGAGGATCAACTGGCACCAGACGGACGAGGGTAGTCGTTGCTTAGCGATATTGGCATTGAGCTACAACGACCTCCCCTTCCACCTGAAATGGTGTTTCCTTTACCTCAGTTCCTTCCCGGAGGATCACGAGATCGATTCGGAGAAGCTGGTTAGGCTCTGGATCGCGGAAGGCTTCGTAGCGAATGTGGAGGCAGAGACCCTGGAAGAAACAGCGGAGAGGTACCTTGAAGAGCTCGCCCAGCGATGTTTAATTCAGGTCACGAGGAGGACAACCTATGGAAGTGCAGTAACATGCCGTGTCCACGACGTGCTGCTGGATTTCGCTGTCTGCGAGGCCAATAATGCGAGCTTCTTCGATGTATGGAGGAGCGCAGAGCATGCAAGCCCGACAGTGATCCGACGCCTTTCAATACACAGGGAAGCTGCTCAGATCAATGCACACATGCCGACAGGTAGTACGAACATCAGGACTCTCATGTTGAGCTCCAGCTTCAACAGGTCGTCGCTAGACTTGAAGAATCTGAAGTTGTTAAGAGTGCTAGATCTCCACAAGTGTACGGATTGTCTGCCGCACGAGATCGGTAGTTTGGTTAATTTGAGGCATCTGGGACTGACCAACAACCTCAATCTGGTGTGCATCCCGCATTCTGCAAACAGGCTGCGCCGCTTGCAGACTCTGGATCTGAGATGGACGTCTGTTACTCAGCTTCCCGAGTTCATGTGGTCAATTTCAACATTAAGACACGTTCTTGGGGAGCTGCTCACAATACCCAAGTCTCATACCAAGTACATGATTTCAAAAGAGCTGAGAACACTTGCTTCGGTAACGGCGGGTAGATGGATACAAACAAATTTGGCGAACTTGACCAATTTAACCAAACTGAAAATAGACAAGATTCAAGGGGATGGATCTTACGCAAAGATCTTGTCTACCTCCCTTGAGAGGCTGCAACGCCTCAATGTCCTGAGACTGCTCTTGTGGGAAGACAGTGTCCCAAGAGTGGGTACCATATTAGACATAGATGAACTGTTCAAGTTTGGTCATCAGCATCTCCATGTTTTGGAACTGCACGGCACGTTGGGTAAGTCCTTGGAGTGCACGAGATTACCTCAGAACCTCACGGAGGTAACCCTGAAGCACACAGGCATAGGCAGAAATATCATTGAAATGCTTGGCAGTCTCCAATTCCTGAAGACACTGGCATTATTAACGAGATCATATGTGGGTGAGGAGATGGTTTGCCAAAGTGCTTGGTTCCCTCAACTGCAGGATCTGTCACTACAGGGCTTGGAGATAAAGGGGTGGATGTTGGAGGAGAACAGCATGGTCTGCTTAAGGAACTTGAATATCGAAAGTTGCGTGCACTTGGAAATGCTTCCAGAGGGTTTGCGGCACTTGAAGGGACTCAGAGTGTTGAACTTGAGAGACATGACCCAGAGGTTCCTCAAGAGGGAGGTGGTGGGGGGTGAGGATTGGCCGAAGATACAGCATGTTGAATATGTAAATATCCATTGATGACGAGAAATATATTTACTTTATGGCGCAAGTAAATATGTAGAGGTGAGAGCATTGGATCATGTTAGCCTTCCACTAGGACGTTTAAAATCAACAACCTCCGTCGTATTAGACTGAAGCATCAATCATCTTACCAGTTACCCAATGTGGTAGAGCTGCAGTAATGTCCACTGGGAAGTTCCAGTGTTTAGCAACGGCAAAGGCACACCACCCAAATTCTACTAATCACGAGCATTTAGCAGAGAAGTAAAATGGACTGAAAAGAAGCACGATCCAAGAAAGAGTGCCCAGATTGTAATTGCTAAAACTTTTTTTTTTGCAAAATCGATTAAAAAATCCAACAGTACAGAGATTGAATCTTTGGTTAATCCTCTATGTATCTACCAAAATTTTGCAAAAATCCGACGCCATTTGCCGTTTTATCTCAATGTTCAACGATTTGCTTATTTTTTAATGCGATTTAAGTTGTTTAAATGTTGACCGAATATTTGACCGGTAAGATAACATAGCAAATGTCATCACATTTTTGTGAAATTTGGTAGATATGTGGAGAGATAAGCAAAAGATTCAATCTCTACCGTTGATTTTTTTCGAATCGAGTTTGTAAAAAAAAAAGGTAATTTCAACATCTGTGTTGTAACTCTCGATACAATAGAGGATCCGAGCCCCCAAGAAAGATGGACATTGGAACCAAGATGATCCTTTCCTTCAATGGAAATTGTGTACTTAGAGAAAATCACTGTGAATGAAAAGATGGGTCGAATGCTATCTTCCTAACATAATTAACCAGCACAACTAGTATCTACACAAATCCACCTATGAACCGTCCATTTAACAACGGATACTGAACATAGCCCCACCTTCTCCAAGTAACCCATCATCCAAACTCCCATCAACCGCAAGGAGGAATCCGCTACAATACAATAAGGGAGCGACAATCTTCAAATTTTCTCAATGGCAATTGCCATTAGTGAGGATCTTATCAAGAACAACTTGCTTCTCTTCCAAGACATTTCGTATCCAATGATACATCACATCAATGTGCTTCGACCTCAAATGAAATTGAAATTCCTTACCAAGGTTAATGGCATTCTGAATGTCAAATAAAGCGCGTACTTGTTGACGACCCCAAATCTACCCTTGTTAATATTTCAAATTGTTGTAGTCGGGTAAAAATCAACCACACAAATAGATATATCAATAAATCAAACAACATGTGGTTTAGTGTTTATTTAACATGGGCAAACCCCAAGGTCGATTGAAGGAAGCAATGTAGCGCGGGGTTTCAATCCAGACTGCTTAGTATATGGTTTTTGAGGGAGAAGAATATTTTTTGGTATTTTTATATGCAAAATGAAATGGAAATGCAAAGCGAATGCAATGTAACAACATTTTTAAGGTCAAATTAGCCTAACTTTGATAAATTCAAATCTTTTGTCAAATGGATCCAAATTTTAGGAGGCTATTTTTATTGAATCATTTATGCAATGACATGTCCAAAACATATTTTTATGTAATTTCCTGATTTAATATGAATGCATGAAAAATTGATTATTTTAAAGGTTTTCGTGCAAATTTTCACTTTAACAGTACTCAAAATTAATGAAACTTGATAACGAATTAAAACATGATGAAATTGACTTACACTTTAAGATCTTTCGCAGTTCATTTGACTTTTTTATGAAATTTTAACAGAAAGAGAGTGATGCTTCGATAATTATTTTTTAATAAATCCAAATAGTCAAGTCAAGCCAAACCAAAATTGTACTAAATATCAATTTCAATGATGAATCCAAGAGATTTAAAATGGTGATAAAAAGAGTTGTGTGTACCTAATTTAAAATCAAATTCTTAAATCACTCTATAATTTATTTAAGATGCAAGAAGCATATAATGGTGTTGGTTTTCGGAAAAGATTCATATCATTGAAAATCATATGCACTCTGATTTTTCTGGAATTTTAAGAACAAAATATGGATCAATATGAATTTTAGAATCCAAACGAGCAAAATATTTACTAATTTACGATAAAAGAATTTTAATAAAGCATCCCTTCATGAAATAAATCTAATAAATATTCAATACTTAAAAAATTAAATTCGAAACAAAATGCATGGCACAACCCTACCGGTAATGTCCGCTCAGGGCATGGCAGGATGGTTATTCCCTGTCAGGGCATTATTCAGCAAACGATTCGCCGATCGGCGAACCGTTTGCCGATCAACTCCAATTCCCCCATTCGAGCGTGTTTCCGAGCGTGTTTAGAGGGGTTGATCGGCGAACCGTTCACCGATCAACGCCAATTCCCCCATCCTAGTGTATTTAATGCCAAGGCAGAGGGATTGATCGGCAAACGGTTCACCGACTGGCGAACTGTTCGATGAATAATGCCCTGACAGGGAATAACCATACTGCCATGCCCTGAGTGGGCATTACGGGCAGGGCTGTACCTAATGTGGGAAAAAACTCAATTCCTGAAGATACTGACATTATTAACGAGATCATGTGGGAGAGGAGATGATTTGCCAAAGTGGTTGGTTCCCTCAGCTGCAGGATCTGTCATTACAGGGCTTGGAGATAAAGAGGTGGATGTTGGAGGAGAATAGCATGACCTGCCTTAGGAACTTGAACATCGAAAGTTGCACGCACTTCGAAATGCTTCCAGAGGGTTTGCAGCACATGAAGGCCGCTCTGTTCCTCCAGAAGATGAGAGCGGGCGGTGCCGATCAGTACAAGATAGAGCATGCTGAATTTGTAAATATCAATCCACGATAAGAAATATATCTCGCTTTTCTGAGCAAGCAAATCTGTAGATGTGATACCATTGGATAATGTCAACATCCTTCGTCAATATTAGACCGAAGGATCAATTATCTTACCAACTACCCAATGTGGTAGAGCTGCCGCAATTTCCACAGGGAGTTCTACTCCACCCAAATCCTACCAAGCATTAGCATTAGCCTTAGCAGACAAGTAAAATGGACTCAAAAGCAGCACGAACCAAGAAAGGCAAGCATTGCAACCAAGTTGATCCATTCCTTCATTGCTAATTGTTTATTCGACAAAATCACGATGAAAAAAAAGATGGCCTGGAGGCTGTCTTCCTAACACAATCACCCAATCCAACTAGCATCTGCGCAGACCCACCTCTTAACCATCCATTTAACAGAAGAGACTGAGCACATCCCCACCTCCTTCGTCAAGGATGATCACTAGAGCTTCATTATCATCAATAAATTTTAGTCGTAGATGTAGAGATGCAGACAATTAGGTATTAAAAATCTCCCTCTCACGAACTCAATAGCAGGCAACAGAAAACAGAACACCAAATCATTTATCACTAAACATAGCACCCAAATTAAGTTAAAGATCTAGATTCCCAAAGGTAACTTCGACTGATGTCTGTTTCAGTTTTGTTGTATAGGAGTGAGCAAAACTAGCCTCTGTCACCTTCAGAAGAATGACAAATGGTGTCCATTGGGACTCGATCTAACCATGATTATATTAAGCCTATGGCATACTACACTCAAGAGGACCCACTAAAAGGCAATCCACATCCTCCTACACAGTAAACGGGAGAGCAGAAAGAAGCAGAGTCTAGTGCCCATCACATTGTGCAAATCTTGGTAACTAGACACGCCATTCTGGGTAGAAAAGAATCTCGACTTTAATTTGGATCTTGACCTTCCCAATGCATCTCTGGAAATACAGAAATGGCAACGTGATTGTGATGGTATCACATATTCGGTCCTAAATAATCTCATTAGCCATTTTTCCAAAACGGAAAATGGTCCATGCCCTCACATTTTTCACCGCAGGAGGCACCCTCCTCGCCATGCTAGTCCAGCAGAAGACACCCTCGATCAGTGATGTCTTCTGACTAGCATTTTTCATATCCCCTCAAATCTCAAGTTTATGGCACTCAGATACAATCTTGCTAATTGCTTTAGGGCTAAGGATGGCAAGACGGATGTCTTTCCGGCTTTAATGGGCTAAGTCTAGTAGTAGTGGAATGCACCAAGGACTGTGTCACAACTCACATTAGTTGTTTACCTCATCCATGTGCATATACAAACCTCCTTCCACCTTCACATGGGCATAAATCACCCTGCCAAATGGACCTTCTCAGAAAGAGCAATCTTCGGATCTATGCCAGAGGGAAACAATAAAAATCAAGATAAAGTAGACGACAAGCAATAACACAGATCTCAACAAAACCATCTACCTTCAGAGAGCAACTTCAATGCCCAGCCTTTTAGTTTACGTGTTTCTCCATCCTCAATCCACAGATCTAGCTGAATGCCCCGCGAGTGTAAACCAGATATGTGATCAGCAGGCACCCGGTATGTAACGATAATTAAACCAAGAAACTCAAAGCAACTTCATCCATATTAAAAAGGTCGGACTTCTAGTCATTAACTCTTAACCATGAGGCCTCTCAAAAGATGTCTAGCAGAGTCCTAGCAGCTCGACATAATTGGCAAGCCAACCAAATTCCAGTACAGATACCAACTCCACAGGGGAACATAAAAATTACATTTTAATTTCAGCTGATAATTCCCAGCATTGAAGTAACGCTGTAGAAGTACTGATATGGATACCATCAGAAAGCCACTGATGGCATGATTTTCACTTGGCAAGATATTATCATAAGAAGCCAAGTAAGATCTTGGAATATGCAAATCAAATAAAGCACAATTAACATTAAGTTTTATAATAACATCGCCACGAAGTTCCATGCCATAGCAAAGAACAGGCACCATAAAGCAAATAGATAAATACACAAATCAATAAGATAGAAATGAAATATAATAAGACATAAAAGTCAATGGAAGATCAAATGCTGCCTTTTGGTAGATGCAATAGAACAAAAGAAACAACATGCAGATACTGCAGATTTCGGAAGGAGGAAAAAGCTTAAATTGACGAGTATCGAAATTTAGCAAGTCCCTCCCAAGGACACAGGAGTAAAGATTATTTTAAAAACTTCAAAACAGCCATAAAGTAAAAAGATCCATGTTTGTATATATCATTGTCCGATAAATAGTAACCACAAGATTTTTTGGTTAAAAGACTCTAATAGAATGCTCCTAAAACAGTTGGACTCTATCAGCTTAAATAAAGATCAATGCTATGAAAACTATTGAAATAAAATGAAAATTGTCCACCTCAATTCACTTAGAGAAGATCCATCCCCATAGATCTCATACAACATGATTAGCAAATAACTCCTAGGATAAGCCGATCCATGACAGTGATCAGCACACTTTCTCATAAAAGTCCAAGAAATCACCAGCCTGTAAACAAGTTGAGAGAACCATTTGCAAAAGGATGATAAAGCACAAGACTACATTGTGCATCCAACAAAGTGACACTTCAAGATTAATTAATGCCAATGCATCAGATATGAGATATTTCAGAGAACATGTATTATCGATCAGTTAACCATCTAGCACTCAATTTCATAATATCTCATTTTAAATTTCAAGCCAAATCCCAAATGAATATACGCCCAAGGCACATTTCGATGCTTTGATAAGATTACCAAATGTTCAAAGTAAGGTGGTCTGACATCAGGCACTGATGCTCCAAGGCTATTGCCATGCATACTATCTCATATGTAGACCGTAGATATATGAGATTCGGCATCACATAGCAAAGCTTGAATGCTATCATATAACCTCCTCATGTATCATCTTGATCTACAACCACATAACTGCCGCATGATTTCTCTCAAATTTGGGATATCAAAATTACCTTGGGCATATTACTATATAACAAACAAGTTGACCAAAGACATGTAAGTACTAGAGATTGAACCAAAGCATCATCTGGAACTAGATTGAAAACAAACAAATTCTTGGCAATGAACGGAAAAGTTGAAATCTTGCTCATCACAGAACAAGAATAGACCGAAACATGTATTAGAAATCCATTTTGAGCTCCAAGTATTATCTACACTAGAGGGTAATTGAATTAGAAAAAAATGCATTTTGAGCTCAGAAATCTCAGTTTACTTGACATGGTAAAGCCGGCAAATAGCCCGTCTAACGCAAGCCAAACAATAGATATACAACTAAAATGATTCATTCTTCTCATAATGATCACATGGTTCAATATATTGGATCGTAAACCTTAGTTTAAAGCCAACTAGCTTAAAATAATCCAGCAAATTTTCTCTGCAGCAATCAACAGTACAGCATAAAAGACAACCCTGTCATCAAAGCCTTCTGAGCTCAAACTACCCATCAAGGTTAGCATTATTGATTACTGGAGTCGTTACGGAAAAACCAACTAATGGCAAGAGCAAGATATCAAGGAAAGTGACAAAAGTTCAGGAATGAGAACCATTCAAAATGAAAGATATCAATACCATGACTGCTTCTAACCTCTAAGACCTAAATCAAGAGCCAATAACACTGTTATATAATATTGAACACCAATATCACAATCTAATCTAGAAAATGTATATAAAACAATTTTCCAGAACATATCAACCCTGTTAAACTAATAAATCACTGCCAACATCATGTACACTACATTCCATGCTATTCCCCCCTTAACACTTACACAAGTCAAATATTTATCCATGGTTCTCATGCTGCCACAAACTGAAAGGGGATACCACGTATCAGAACAGTGACCATTATACAAAGCATAAGCTAAGAAAATACTCGATCCATTGCCACTATAAATCCAATTAATAGTACTAGATATATAATTAGGAAACCACATTGGCTTTTCCTTTCCAGATAAAAAGCAAGAATCACCTGGCTTCCATTATATCAAAAAAGGTAATAATACTTAAACTCCAAGTACCAACACATATGTATTACTTCTATAACATATCATATCAGCCAATGACAATGGGTGACTGTTGCATAAGTTGTCCAGCGTTCTTGGTATGCATTTACCACAGAAAATATAAATAGTCCAACAAATGTTAAGGCATACTCGGATTAATATGGCAACCATAGCTGCTCAGGGCATCAAACTGCGTCATGCAATGCATCATAATAATACAACAAGCACTAACCCACCACCATTATGACCTTCCTATAATAACCATGAACAGAGAAGAGTTGAAGGCATATGGATTTTAAGAACTCACACGGCTACTGTTGAACATAGTAGTAACTCAGAGGGTCCGCAGGACCTCCAGCCAGAGCATGTGGCATCACCTCCTCCCTAGTGTCTTCCCGGGGGACAATGTCGACCAGGAAATCAAACACATCCGTCCGAGTGATAGCCGCGGCGATGTCGTTCTTCTGCAGCGTCCGACGCTTGTTCTCCTCAGCATGCGCCCACGACCGGTGCGTGAGCTCAAGAATGAACATCTCGCAGGCTCGGGCGAAGACGACGGGTGCCTCCGCAGCAATCATGCGGACATCCTCATCAGCCTTCATAATCTTCTTGATGCGGGCGAGGGGGAGGCTGTGGTTCTTGAAATCCGTGGTCTGTGCGATCTCGCGGTACTGGTCGGCCCAGAACATCTGGAGCTGCTGCTGCTGCTGTTGTTGCTGCTGCTGGTAGATCTGCTGGTACGCCTGGTATGGCGCCGCGGTGCCGTAAGGCACGGTGGCGGCGACGCCTATGACGGGTTGTGTTGCACCATCTTTCTGCTCCATTGATTAGGAACCTGTCAGATATACCAACGTGAGCAAATCGAGCAAAGATTGGACCTTTGCACCAAAAGAAGGGCTTCTAGTGATGCAAATCGGGGAAAGATCTAAAACGACAAATGTAAGCAATTCGATAAAAGACGGAAACTTCGCCCAAGATAATCTAAAGGGGGTTTATGGGTGCCCGGATTCTGGAGGTGGATTACGGAAATATCTGTCTAACGCGAGGAAATCGAAGAAAGGTTAAAACTTAACTTTTGCGCAACAATATTGAAGAGTGCGTTGTGGATTGGGGAAAGATAAAAAAATCAAACGAAGTGCTGGGTATTGCCCTGAAAAATCGATACAGAGCAATCGATTGGAGGCTGGAGATTAGAGAAAGGTCGAAGGGTGGAGCATGAATCGTACCTGTGCGATTGTTGAGGGTTGTGTGGATTAGGGTTTGAGGGAGATGAGGAGGACAGGATTGGGACACGGCGAGAAGGACGAGGAAATGGGAGGGGGTGGGGGAGAGACAGAGGAGGAGGGGGGGCCTTTTGATTGGAGGGGGAGTAGGGTCAGAATTGGAAGAAAAACCTCGAGGTTTGTGAGGTTTCGGACTCTTGCCGGGAGTGGATCCGAATAGGGTACCGATTGGACGTCGGTGGTGAGAAGTGGATACGTGGGGAGCTTATGGGAATTCCTCGTTGGGCCCAATGAGATGTTAATAGGTTGGTATTTATATCCTGTCGATTGAAATAAATGTTGTTCTATAAAATATGTATGCATTGTTCGTATCTGCATGGATAGAACTACGAACCATTATCGTTTTGCTTACATCAGTTGTGTGATGTTTGGCTTTGCTTTAGGTCATGTGCGTAAAAAAACGCAAAACGCAGCCATTAAAAAAATTGTGTAGTGGAGTATTTTTTTATGGAAAAATGCTTCTCACACCTAGAAAACAACTTAAAATTTCATGGATGTTGTCAACCATTCACCCCATTATCATCAACACCACGTTACATTCTTCTTTCTCCCCCACCAACTACCACCACCACATTTTCCTTCAGTCCCACATGTCACCACCACTGCCATCATCGAAACATCATTGTCAACATGCCACCACCATAGTGTGCCACCACCACCATGCACTACCATCGTTAGCGCAGACCAATACTCTACATCCTTATCACATGCATACCACTGTTGTCTGACTCCTTACTGTCGCTTGTGCACGACCATGATCTGTCATCCTCGCAGCATAGTGCATTATCATCATCGCATTACAATGCCCCACCGCTATAGCCACCAAAACGAATGGTAGATGGGTTGCTCTTAAATAGAGAAATTCGGATAAAAATTGGATTCCATAATCTGTGTTGATATTATGCATGTTGACACGATAAACATGGCAGATGCCATGTGGGACACCACTTAGTATTTGAATGGATTTTGAGATATGTTCTTGGATGTAGATACCATATCACTTTTTAAAATCCTTATTATGTTATTCTATACGTAACATTGTAAAATTATATTTGTATATCATTTTTGGATTATTAATAGATTAAGCTAACAGAGAGTCAAATTATGTATCCAAAACTTGAATAAATTTGATGGAGTCACTTACATGCTTGTTTTTTTCACATGGATATGATGGAGAGGTTTGAGGCAATATAAGAAGTACGGGCGAGGGTTTCCTACTCTCTCAATGGAAAATCTCATCCTCCTTTAATATATCTCCCTTTCGTGAAGCTAGTTGCAAGCACATAAAAATGAGTGGAGATTGTTGATAATTTCTTTAGGACTTCCGACTTGATTAGAAATATTTAAGAAGTTAATTCATTGAGATATCAATCCAAAAATTATTACAAGTTGAGTATAGGAAATGGAATATAAGTAATGTATTTTTTACTACACTTTTATCCTTCTAAAGTTTGCCAATAACACTCGTTCCCATACTTGATGGGACTGAGCTTGAGATGGCTTAAGGAGAACTTGATCCCAATATGTCCAAACCCATCATGAATAATTTATTAATGTGATCTCATAGATGCCAAACACTTAAACAAGACACTTTTTTGTTGGGTATCCTCACAAAATGGTGCGACCAGTCCCCAACTTGCTTTCCATGTAGGAAGTCCTCAATTTCTCCGCTATATACCCTTTGCAACAGCATGATTCTCCCTTATGATGAGAGGTTGCAGAGGGTGGACTGACGACTTGAGATCTTTAGGACGTCGTTGTCCTTACAGAGGGTGGGTTAGTGACCTTGCTCCTAACTTCTCTTCTACCCCTCCCTCCATTCCACCCTGTGTGGGTTTTAAGGATGATATCGAGGTGAGCACATTCCCATGAGGAGTGAGGTTCTTCCTCTCATGGTGGAGGTTCTAGGTAGAGGTGGGGAAGCTCTTATCCATCTTCCATCTTCACTTGAGGATGAGATAAAAGGCCAATGCTAAAGGTCATGTTATCTCGCCTTCTCTTAGAGCATGATGGTAGAAAATTCGTGGTCTTTCATTTTCTACTCCCTTTTCCTTGTGGTGGAGCATTAGCATAAGATGAACGACAATGTGACTCATCCTCTAACATTGCAAAGGGAGCAATCCCTTATATACGTGAGGTCTCTCGAATCAGTAGTTGATGTTCCTCTCCCTATACGAGGCATCATCCAAATTTTTGCCCAGGTGGCACTTTTTTCTCTTTGGCAAGATATATGTGGCTTTATCCAGCATGCACTATATTGCATTTATCCCTCTCTATTAGTGCTTCACAATGTCAAGCTTTTCTCGGGCTTGAGCCTTATGTTTGACGTTGCGCACTTTTGGTGTCACAACTCTATCTACCTACTAGCTTGGTCTTGGGACTTGCGACCTGATGGGCGTGTGACCATTTGTGTAAATACTCAAGCATTGATTTGTTCCTTTGTCTGTACTATTACCTTCTTCCTACATCATGTGTATCGCATTCATTTGTGGGGGATATTTCTTCCTTTATCATTTATCCTCATTTTTTAGTTGTCCATGTCATTTGTTGAGAGAGTATCCCTAACTTGCTTCCATGTTGAACATTGTCCCATGGCTGCTCTAGGTTCCTAACTCTGTATGATTTTTGATGTTGGCTAGGGGTGTATCTATGTGGAGTAGTTTTTTCTCTTAAAGAGTTTATCTTAATGGTGCTCTTTGGGCAACAACTCCTTCATGACTTGACATTTACTAAACCATTACAATCTACGCATTTTCATTTCCCTTGAGGTTTGACAATTTATTAGCTTTATATTTTGAATAGTATTCTGGTTTGATGATCAGTGGGCGGATGGCGGAGGGTTGAGGAGGCTAGCTACACCCTGAGCCTATCCCCTCCCGCACTTCCTCATACCTTATGTTAACTATGTTGTTGTGAATAGTTTTGATCTTTTGTAATTGTTCTAACTCTTCCAAGTTGGTTGTTTCGATTGCTGGAACTTTAAAGTTGTGCATGGATGGTCCTTGACCTTGTTGTTGCTTTAGTCGTGACCCTATGGTACCTTCCCTTGCTTTTGCGAGCTCATATTTGCTAGGCCATGCATAAGTATGCATATTTTGATGATAAAAAACTTGTGTATTTAGATTGAAGCTAGGTCAAAAGCAAGGATGTTGGAGGTCCAAGAAGAAACTCATGCTTAAGGAGCTTAAACATAAAAAAGAACAAGTTCAAGGCTAAGGAACTCAAGTTCACGTTTAAAGATAAAACCAATGCTCAAGGGAAAATGCAAGATCAAAGGAGTTCAAGGTTAAGACAAAGGTGAAGGCTTCTATTTTATTTAGTCGTGCACTCGTAATTCTTACAATATTGTAAAGAATCTCAAAGACTTATTGCACCATGCATGACTCATAGAATAGGTTATGAATCATTTTTAGTCGATTAATTTCCACATCATTCGACTAATCACAACTCAGTGGACTAATGACGTATTCAAGTCGACAAAATCTTCTTTCTAGTAAGCATGAATCTGAACTTTATTTTTCACTCGACTAATTTAATGCTTTAGGTGGCTTAGGTATTCTTTAGATAACCAACACTTTTCATAAGTGGATTAATTTGGTCTCCAGAAAAATTCTAACGCTGGAAAATTTAACATTCTGAAAAACTCTTTTAGTCGATTAGTCATCTTTTTAGTAGGCTGTTTTATTTTCAGTTAACTATTTTTTATTTTCAAGTGACTCATGTGAACTAGTTTGCACCATCAATTTATAGCCATTGTAATTTGATATCTAATCACTTTAATCACCTTTGACAATGATTTAGGCCTTAGGAGCCTATAAATAGGACCGTGTACTACATTAACACAGACCAAGTGAAGAAATCATACACACTTGTACTCATTTAATCATTGTGAGAGCACATTTGAGATATTGCAATGTACACCCAAATAATGCAAACAAGCCCTACCCAAATTTATTTCTCTATACCTTAAAATTTAATGGTTTTCAATAAAAAAATCCATGCAATAAAGTCCACCATAGAGCTCTAATCTACCAAATATCAAGTCAAGATGTTATTTTCACAATTGTATCTCATTTAATAAGACAAAGTAGACATTTTCAATAAAAATCTTACTAGTTACATTTTAACTCAAAAATTCCTCAAATGATATGGCATGTAAAGTTCATATATGGCTTTCTAACAAATTTTAGATCAGCTTAAAAAGTTCAGGTATCACCTACAATTTATATAAAACAAAAATGAAAATAAAATAAAGTGGATGGATGCAATCATAATTTTTGGAGGTCACATGGTGGCACATAGAAAATTCTCGTACCCACATGCATGGTGCATGCTTCAGGAGTGGCGAGGGCCTTATTGTGATTTAGTGGACACTGAAGGGCTCCATGGCAATTGATCGATTTATGTGTAGAGAGCATGCAACCTCCTCTTTAGCTTTGAAGGATGCCGATGCATCTTTGGTTCTTGGTCTGTTGGAGTACTTGGTTGTGTGCCATATGAGTTGTAGGAGGGTAAATAGATCTCTTCATGATCCATTTTCCCCATCCATATGTTTAATCCCACATCTACCAGTGGTGGGACTTGTAGACTATGTGGAGGCTATATAAGGAGCCCCAGACCTTGATGAGAAAGTGCAATGCATAAGCCGATCCTTTGAGGCCTTCTCCCGTGGTTTCATCCCGCTCCTCACAGAGAAGGGTTCCACGTAAAAATCTTCTTGTTCTTATTGTTATATCTTTATTGTATTGATTCTGCTTCTACTTCCTATTATTTAACATGGTATCAGAGCGAGTCGATTCTCAAGGTTTTCGTGTTCTTAATTTTTATTCGAGATTCGATATTGAAGATTGTTCAGAAAAAAATTATTCTGAGTTTTTTTAGTCCAAGATTGTATGTATTGTTGTGGTTTCTGTTGAAGGCATCGATTGGAAGGGATCTGTTTACAAGGATTCCCATAAATCCTAACTCTGTGCGGCGGCTGCATCTTCAGCCTTAGGCGGCACCATCAAGCAACCTCCAGGGTTGTAGTCTGCCTCACGCATCTCCCACACTCCTCCGCTCCACAGATCTGTGCGCAGCCTCCAATCTCTACATTCCAGGCCGATGGTGCGCAACTTCTCCCAACCTTCCAGGCCTCGCAACTTCTCCCAACCTTCCAGGCCGATGGCACGCCACACTATTTCCATCGCGTGAGCTCGCCACATCTCCTCCCCCTGGTGGTCCAGCAGAATGTCCCACGACACGAGCCGCACACTTCGCGTGACACCAGCCTCAGGTGGAGGTATCAGGCTTTGTCAGCGATCCCCAACGGCACCAGCGAGCAAAGGCATCAAGCGGTGGCCCTCTCTTCGATTCACACGCATCCAGGAGCTCCAGGCGGGGCCCCATCGCACGGTGACGCAACCTTGCCCAGAACCTTCGCACAAGCCGCAACTTCAAGGGCGGCACGATCATCTCTGCAGACAACTCCCCCTTCTAGACGAATCCTCCTTCTCGGATCTCGTGCAGGTGACGCGAGATCCCGCTCCTCGTGCTCCAGATCTTTAGCGACGGTGTCCACGGCACCATGAGACCCTCACCGGGGGGCGTGATCTATTAGGCGTTCCCAGGGAGCCCTAAAAAGGGGTGCACATTCAAGGAGCCCGAGCGGGCCGATTTCGTATTAAAAAAAACGGAAGCCCAAGGGGAGTTGCGGCCGATGATGAAAAAAAGGAAGCCAAGGGGGCAGTCCATTCATTGAAATGACTTAAAAAAATAAATATGTTTTCAAAAAAATGTGTTTGGACGGCTTATAAAAAAGAGAGGAAAAGAAAAGGCTGCAACAATTTTTTTGGGTATGTTTTATTTTCTCCCCATTTATGTTGTCTTCTCCCAACTATTGATGTCTTCATTTCGACTAGTATGGGAGAAAGGGGGAGTATATATGTACAGTTACAGGTCTTGCTCCAGATTCAGATGTCAGTCTCCAGACCAGCCAGATGATCAGACTCTACAGTTCGGTTTCAGACTCGACAATCATGGTACCGAGTCTGCAGTCCAGACACGTACGAGTGTGCGGTCTTCAGTTACTTGGTCCCCATCATTCTTCTTTTGTTGTCAGGTCAGAGTCTTCATGTGAGCCATAGGGACTCCAGAGTAGAGGATCATTCTCTATGCCATGTTGGCAAGGGTTTTCATGTGGTATCATAGGTACTCCAGAGTAGTGTGCCATTTTCTGTGCCAGATGAGAGAGACCCAATTCTCTGACGAGGAGACTTCTTTCAGACTCCATTCTCCAGAGATCGTGGACTCCGACGAGGTGGGTCAGAGTACTCCGAAGAGATGACTCATTTTTAATTGCAGTGGCTCTGATAGGCGCAGTTCAGAGCACATGCTCTCCGATGAGGAGATTCAACAGACTCACACTCCAGCCTGTTCGTCCTCCTCACCTACACGGCATGAGAAGCAACATTCTCGACAGCAGCCTACAGCTGTGCGCCTTGAGTTGATATTGTTCGTAGTGTCCTGTAGCGTGAGTTGAGTTTCTTTCTGTTTGTTTAAGTTGAGCATTGCATGCTCAGCTTGAGGGGGGTGTTGGAGTACTTGGTTTTGCGCCATATGAGTTGTAAGAGGGTAAATAGATGTCTCCAGGATCCATTTACCCCAACCATATGTTTAGTCCCACATTTACCAGTGATGGAACTTGGAGGGTATGTGGAGCCTATATAAGGAGCCCCAGACCTCCTGTATCTGATGAGAAAGTGCAATGCATGGTCTTTTGAGGTCTTCTTCCGTGGTTTCATTCCGCTCCTCGCGGAGTAAGGTTCAACGTAAAAATCTTCTTGTTCTTATTGTTCTATCTTTATTTTATTGATTCCGCTTTCGCTTCCGCTTCCTATTATCTAACATGGTCCAATGACTATAAAGTGATGTGCTTCACGGGCTAAGATGTGTTTATAATGGGTTGATCGATGGTCCTATATAGTGGTTGTTCGGGGTGTGGAGATGCGATGATGATCTTAATTTCATGACTGTGCTTATTCTCTCTTCCAAGATGAAAGCCAATCGGGTCAATCGACAGACCCAATGGCTATCCTCCTCCACCATTCGAGCTCCAAGAAAAGCTGCATGCGCTCAATACTTCGTCAGTAAATAGTTCTAAGACAAATCCCTAGGTGTTTAAAATACAGCGAAGCCGACAAAGATGATTAAGTTCCCAAGAGTATCTATCATAAAACATGAGACCTGTAAAAGATGTCTATCTCGATTATCCTTCGATTTGAGTGATGGGTTATGTAGGCAAAAGTATGAACTGTATATAGTCCCTGGAGGAGTTGAATGAATAATTAGAAACATATGCATTTTCTGCTATCATTTTATTTGTCCTTCCTGCCATTTCTATTATGTATGATCGGCATCTTCTCCATTTAAAGGACATCACATGTAACCTGGGGTCTCAAATCATTTGAGCCTCACTATTATCCTATCATGGTATCAAGACCCTGAGCCCAATTTTAGCTCCCACCCGCCAACACCATGTTCACCATTTCCGATTCCACCTCACTTTCACCCACCCTCACTGTTCCCTCTAACCTTTATAACTTGGTGTCCTCTAAATTATCATCAATCAACTATAGTTTGTGGCGTGCCCAGATTGTTCAACTTCTTCATGCCTTTGATCTCTATTACATCGTTGATGGCACATGTCCTGCTCCATCACAAACAACATGCAGCCATAATGATCAGACCTCTCCAAATCCCGACTGCCTTCCATGGCATCTTCGGGATCAGCTTGTGCCGGGGTGGCTGCTTACTTATATAACTGACGATATTGGTTCCCAATTAACTCATCTCTGCTACACGAGATGTGTGGGCCTCGATAGAATTGCTACTTTCTAAGCAAACAAAGGCCAGAACATTCCATTGCACAGTGGAGCTTACAAATCTCAAAAAGGTGATATGTTGATCCGTTCGTACACCAATCATGCAAAACTTCTAGCAACATATCTCGTTCTTGCCTTTAGAAAACCAATTAACAATGATGAACCATTCTTATCCATGATCAATGTCTTTCCTGTTGAATATGATTCTGTAGTTATAGTTATTTTGTCACACAAACCATAATCTCTGTTAATAATACCATCCAAACTCGAGCTCCATACTGTGGCGGGGGCCGATGGGCCGACAGAGGTCGCTCATCATTCTCTCAAGGTAGGGGATTAGGCCCCTATCCCTCATATGCCCAACGTTCTTCTGGATGTCAAATCTGTAGCAAGACTAACCATACTGCCAAACTTGCTACTTTCGTTATAATCAGGATGCTCATATTTCTTATCCACCAGCAATCAATGCTACACTACAGATGTTGAGAGCAACAATGTATTGTGGTACCTGGATTCTGGAGCCAATCATTACATTACACATTCCACCGCTAACCTTGATCTATCCTACAAATATTAAGGCAATGATGAAATCAAATTAGCCATGGCAAAGGTACGCCTCTAACTCTATTGTCTTCACCAAATTTAACTCATCCACTGCTAAAAAATCTACAGATGAGTGATATTTTATTTGTTCCTACTGCTAATAAGAATCTCATGTGCAATAAGAAGTTTTTTAAGGCAACAACTGCTACTTCAAACTTTATCCTGATGGACTTCTTGCAAAAGGATATGCAGAACAATAGAGTTCTCCTTCAAGGCATAGCTAGGATTGGCTTGTATCAGCTCTAGCTACTTAGAAAGCTCTCGTCTAAAGTAAATGTCTATTTAATTTAATACATACAGATATCTGGTTCCCTCTAACTACATCAATAGAAGGCTACAAATATGCTCTTACTTGCATTGATGATTGTTCTCGGTTCACCTGGGCCTTTGCCATGAAGTTAAAATCTGAAGTGTTTGAAATATTCAATCAGCTCTTCATGCTTATCAAAACTCAATTTAATGCCACCATTAAGGGTGTTCAATCAGATGGCAGCAGTGAATACTTCCAACTGCCATAGTGTTTCAAAGATGAAGGAATCCATCACTGTATATCAGCCTCGTATACCCGACAGGAAAACGGATTTGCTGAACGCAAGAGTTGCAATCTTGTGGAAACTTCAAGAAGTGTTATTTCAGAGTAAAACAGCTATTGTTCACTGGTTTTCAGCACTCATACAACAGCTGTCCTGATAAACTTATGCCTTCACTTGCTGCAAACCTAATTCCCTACCCTCTGCTAAAAGCCTAGAATAGTCACAAACTAGAACATCAAACCGTAACTCATGTTTTTCTGGGGTACAGTTCCCATCACCCTGCTTATCAGTGCCTCAATCCTATTACAAATAGAACCATCATCTCCAGATTTGTCACATGTGATGAATGGAAATTCCCCTTAGCCACTCTCCTACTTCACCATCTATACAATCCTCCCCTACACTCATACCTCTAATACCCCCTACCATACCTATACCTTCCCTATCTCCATGTCACACACCTTACCATGTACCTTCAGAACTACCTACCACATACCCATCTTGCCCCATTCAATCAAATCCCAATCATAAAACTTCCAAACCCATCCACCACCAATTTAACACCAATTCCCAAACAATCCTCCCAAATTTTAACCACAATTTATTTACCATGTCCCATTCCACCGGATCTAGCCACAATATCCCCAACAACATCGCCATTTGATGGGTTGGGAATGATGAGGTACCTAACGTCTGTTCTTGGAGGGACTACGGTGTCCGAGAAGTCTGATCTGACAATTGTTGTACTGATGCCTCTCTCGGCTCTCAGCACTCAAACAATCCAAATCAATCAACAATTAACCCACGTGATTGATTAAACAAAGTAAAAAATTGAGCTAAAATTTATTATACCCTACATAATGTGTATAAATGATAAGTCGTAGGGGTAAAACCACAAAGGAGCACAAGAGGAAGAGCAACAAAAATGAATAGAGAACTTAAGGATTTTTTGTATTTTTAATTTTGGGTTTTTATCATTTGTGCCCATATGAGATATCACAATTTCAGTTATGCCCCTATCTTTTGGTAATATCAGTTATGCCCCTCACTTCTTTCTCCGTTATCATTTGTGCCCTTCCGTCAGATTGACCGTCAAAAAATTAAAATAACCACGGTTTATTCAAACCATGGTGTGGTTAAGAAGGATATTATGGTCAAAATAAAGTTAGGGGTCTATCTGGGGAGGAGGGGCAGAGCATGGGGCCGGAGAGGTTGGGCGGAGGAGGAGCTCGGGGGAGGAGCTCGGAGCGGAGCTCGAGGATGACGGGGTCAGGCCAGGGAGGAGGGGCGGCGGGCTGGGGAAGCCACTGGAGGCGGGAAGGTTGCGGTGTTGTTGCTGGTGGGTGTAGGTGCCGGGGCAGGCTGGGTAGAGGTGCAGGGGCCGAGGGAGGAATTCAGGGCTGATGGGGAGGTGTGTGGGCTGAGAGAGGTGCGGAGGCATGGGAGGGAGGTGTGAGGACGTGGCGGAGGGGTGCAGGGGTGAAGGGGAGGACATCGGGGCAGAGGGGGATGTGTGCACGGTGGGTAGAGGTGCAGGGGCAGGGGGATAACCTTGGGCGGGGGGGGGGGGGGGGAGGTGTGTGGGTGGGTGGGGAGAGGTGGGGGCATGGGAGGGAGGTGTCGGGGCAAACCTTGGGGTGGGGGAGGGGGTGCAGGGGCGGAGGGGAGGGCATCGGCGTAGAGGGGGAGTTGCGCAGGTGGGGTGGAAGTACAGGCACGGGGGGATGACCTTGGAGCGAAGGGGGGGTTGTGTGGGTGGGGAGAGGTGCGGGAGGGCAGGGGAGAGAGGTGCCGGTGTAGACCTCGGGGGGCAGGGGAGGGAGGTGCCGGGATGGACCTCGGGTCAGGGGAGGGGGTGCATGGGAGGAGGGGAGCTAGGCGAAGGGAGGAGCTAGGAGGGCCTAGAGGGGGAAGGGCGGCGATGGAGACGGGCCTGGAGGGGGAGGGAGGAAGAAGAAGAAGAAATTGGATGGAGGAAGAAGACGAAAGTGAGAAGAAAAATATTTTTTACCCTTCATTTTTAAGTTAATTACCTATATATCCCCAAAATTAACGGCTGTTTAGGATGAGGATTGACGGCAACTAACCCGAGGGGCATAAGTGATCATTGTGAAAGAAGTGAGGGGCACAACTGATATTACCAAAAAGATAGAGGCATAACTGAAATTACGATATCTCAGAGGGGCACAACTGATAAAAACCCTTTAAATTTTAATGTTTTTGTGGGTTTTAATTTATGTGTATTTTTTTTATGTTTTTTATTTTGCAAATTTTTATTTTTATTTAATTTTGAAAATAAAATATAGATTAATATAGATAATAATTACACTATATAGATAAGAGACATAAAGAAGATGTTTTTGGATTTTTAAAATAAATTAAATAAACTCATATTTTCAAAAACAAACTATTTTGGGGTTTTATAAATTTTCCTCTTTTTTATAAATTTTGGTATAATTTTTAAATATTTTTAAATAAGGAAACACATAAAATAAATAAAATAGAAAATTCAAGAACTTGAAATGGGCTTAATAAATATCTATCAAATCAGATTGAGCTCAATTTTTTTTAGATACAAGATAATATAAAAAAATTCATAACTCAAGTTATATTTTTGCGATATTTGTGTGATTTTTTATAATTTTTATAGGATTTTCTGTATTTTTTTATTTTAGGGATTTTAATTAATATTTTGTAAAAATATTTGATTAGAAGTTGAAACACAACTAAAAAACATACCAGAATTTTTTTTTCAAAATATTCTGTAATTTTTATATATTTGTAAATGCTAAATAGGAGAAAATGTAATGTTTTTTATTTTTTATAAATAGGAAAATAATTTTAAGTGCCATACGAAAAATATATGTGATAATACATGATTCGAGCACTTGGGATATTTTTCCTTGATAGATGCAAAATAATATTTTAATAACTAAAATACAAATACAAAATTAAATCTGCAGTATTGGGACCTAGTTGCATATTCTATGAAGTTTCATAGCATTTAATAAAACTTTAACAAACTCTAGGGGCATACATGCAATATTCATATATTTAAATACAATAAACACCTAGCAGGGGTATAAATGCATATAAATAGAACGACATGACCAAGCTTGAAAATCTTCCAAAATATATTGAATTGATATTTAATGTTTATAGACCAAATAATAACACAATACCCGGAGGGGGTCCACAGAAAATACACACCTCCTCACATGCACAAGCACGCGAGGGACATGGATTTGAACTAAAGTATAAATATAAACAAGTTCATGGTCCTTAATGAAAATATTATAGAAACTTTATAACTACAGATGGAAGTTTATAAACTAAACATTAAATACAAAAAGGCGGAGGGGAAAGTGTGCAAAATATCCCTCATTGTGCACTGACGAACGACGGAGATGGATCCACTTATCCACGGTGCGGTTGCAGGATGGTAAATGATGCTTCGCTAAGGTGTAGTTGAGATTAGATCTCGACGCTTGATCTGATGGTGCTAGATCGATCAATCCAATGATGGCTGTACGCCTTGGCTTTTGTTCTTCATCCAACGGCTGGGAGAGGATCTGGAAGAACTAGGAAGAAGCCCTTCTTGGGAGAACATAGATCTGAGAGATCTCATGATTACTTAGGTCTCCCTGGCTGCTAGCATGCTCAAAATGATCGTTGGTCAATTCTGAAGTGGTATGAGGACTCAGTGGGGTCCAAACCTCGGTGATGGAGGTTTGGAGGCACGATGAACTTCGATGACCTGGGGCTCCTGTTCAGGGGTCAATCATGCCCCACAAAAGATTCTCTTTGGTCCTCTCCTGCACGGGAAGACCCATGGGTTGAGGGCGATGCTCCCTAACCTGTTAACTGCTAAAAATGAAGGGAGAATGGGTGCGGCAAAGGTGCTCCAGTGAAGGGAAGAGAACAAGCACTGAATCCTAGATATGTGCAAGATATGGGTTGAAGGATGCATTGAGGCTACATAGGATGAAATCGTGAAGATGTGTAAGTGGTTAGCAGGTCGGTCAAAAGTCGGCAACTGGGTGAAAAGAGGCCGGATCTCAAAGCTCCAAAGAAATACGAATTTGATTTTTACGCTAAAATAGACCAATTCAAATGAAATAAAAGGGAAGATTAAACTACTGATACTCCTAGGAATTGAAAGAACAAGAAAATAAGGGGCTCACATGCATGGGAAGGCTATAATCATAACCATCAGGAGAGGTCTCCAGTGTTGGTTGAATCGCTGCCTCTCCCCTTCCTCCGCATCACCAATTAGAAGACTCCACTTCCTGTCATGAAGGGCAAGCTCTAGCAATGATTTTTAGGGAGAAAAGTTGGATTGGAAGAATTGAATTTCAAAAATGGGTGAAGGAGATATTATATAAAAAGTTGTCTGCAAAGGGATCTATGCCAAGGGTTTTTGCACGGATGGATGGTTGACTATAATCAAGCATTGATTCGTGTGAATATTGATCATCGGGTGAAGAATGTTGCTGCAGAAATCAGGGCAGATGAGATCTGAGGTGAGCCGGAAAAATTGGCGAAAATGGGGTAAACACAAGGAACGGATCGGTCCAAAGAGGGGGTGAGTCAGTCGTCTTTCAGGCCATGACCAAGAATCATATACATATGACCCGCTATCAGGAAAAGAACTGCAATAGCTAAATGATGGTGAGTTGACCTAGGTCAACCAATGCTGCCTCCTCATTGGTCCACGTCAGATGCAAGAAGACAAAATGGAAATAAAAATAAAAATGAATTGAAAATAAAATAGTAAATGATTTTATTAAATGAAATTTAAAACATGAAAGTTATTTCTTATTTTATGTACTATTTTAGGTGATTTCTATTTACTTTCATCGACCTATAATTTATATGTTAATTTCTACAAGTATAATTATAGGTATAAATACCTATGTATTATGCATTTTAATTTTATTTTATATTTTAAATTTTATTATTATATATAATTTATATATTTATAATATATATTATATTTTTTGAGTATATATATACTTAAAATAAATAGGTGTATGTATATTATCGGTATAGTATACATATATATCTTATTTTATTATTTATTTTAATGTATTTTATTGGTTTCTTTTTATGTTTATATTTTTAAAATATTTAAATAATATTTACAAGTATTTAAAAATATAACAAAGAGTAAAAGATGTAAAGAATGAATTAAATGCATAAAATATATATGTATAGAATACAATGGGACCCAAAGAGCTAACTTTTGTATCTTACCTCCAATTTTACTGAAGCTTCATTAGATAGATAATTTAATTTAGAGTACAATAAAGGTGAGATTGGTCAATTTTGAGTTCATATGGAGAAGATATTGATCTATAAAATTTTGTTTACAACTTTTTCATCTGTATGTCCCAGTTTTATATTGCATTATTTCCTTGCCTAATTATTTTTTATATTTATATACAATAATGTGTACATGTTTTGTGTTGAAAATATCTTTATTTAAGGTGTGTAAGAGTGTATAAATTAGTGTAAGTTTCAGCTATATATGCAGTGTATTGGTCACCTAGAGCTTCTAAGTTGTTTGTATTATTTTGTCTGTGTGTAATTGCCCTTATCTTTCCCTATTTTTTATTTCTTGTCGACCAAGTCAATATTGAGTTAGTCTCGGGATTTAGGATCAGTTAGTATTTACAATATTTCCTTTATTTTTCTTTTATTTATTCATTTATTTTGTTTTTAAATACAATGATTTAACATTATTTGCATACAATAGTCAGTGTGTTAATTTATACAAGCTAGATATATTCACATGCATTTAGCTAGGATTTTAAAGATAAAATAAAGGAATAAAAGTGCACGAAAGGGTATTCATCACTACCCCATTCCCATCTTGCCCCATTCAAACAAACCCGTCATAAAATTTCCAAACCCATCCACCTCCAATTTTAACACCAATTCCTAGCCAATCATCCCAAAATATACCCACAATTTCTTTACCATGTCCCATTCCACCAGATCCAGCCACAACATCTCCCAATCCAAACACCAATTCAACAACAATCCAAGACAACTTGCTCACACTATAACCAGGACTCATACTATGCACCCTCATTCAATGAGTGACATTTCCAAAAAGAAACAACCAAATATCCACTTCCCCAAAACCTATGCTTACTTGTTAATGAAATTTAACCCACCTTTTTCACATAAGCCACCAAACATCCTCATTGGCTAGTGTTTGCAAAATGCAGACTACGTCTGGTAAGTTTCATGCCTTGATTCAAAATAAAACATGGGTACTCGTACCACCAAAAACAACATAAATGTTATTGGAACAAAATGGGCACATCAAATCAAGAGACGATCAGATGGTACTCTTTATCATCACAATGCTCGTCTTATTGCAAAGGGATTCTGCCAAATTGAAGGACTAGACTTTCATGAAACATATAATCCAGTTGTTAAACCAACAACCATATGCATGCTACTCTCGCTCGCAATGACCAACAATTGGACAATCAAGCAAATGGATGTTCGTAATGCCTTTCTCCATGGAGATCTATAAGAGGAATTATATATGTCTCAACCATAAGGATTTGTTTAACCTAAATTCCCTGATTATGTCTACAAATTCAGAGATCACTTTATGGCCTAAAGAAAGCGTCGCGAGCCTGCTATCGTAAACTCTCTATCTTACATCTGCGGCATTCTACCCATCAAAGATGGATACATCTCTTTTCATCAAGAAATGTAAAGTCTATATACTATATTTCCTAGTGTATGTGCATGACTTACTCTTGTTTGGAACAAACAAGTACCTTGATCAGAAAAATCTTTGAACAGATGAGCCAAGTTATTCCAATTCAAGACATGGGTTTTCCATCTTACTTCCTTGGTATACAAGTACAATCAATGCCAAATGGTCTTCTTCTATCCTATAGCAACTACATTACAAAAACTCTTCTACATTTCAACCTTGATGGCATTAGACTAATGTGAACCCATATCTCCAAAATAGAACCGAATGCATCTATATATCAAATCCAAGAAATGCAATGGCTGAGCCTACTGATGAATATATGATTCATTGCATTAACTTGCTACGATTTTACGAAATCCAATTATTGCATTTGCATTTGTTTCATCACATTTTTTTTTCATATTTGCATCTCATGCATGATACACACAGTACATATAAATTATATTAAAAATGCAATTTAGTAATCACAATTTTTACATAATGTATTAACACATCTCTTGGAAGCACATTTCCTTTTAAAAGTCCATGTTACCTAATCACAATAGATAATTAACATTTGTTTCTTATATATACCTATATTGATCTAAGATGTATAATAAATATCCATAACATGAAGATAAGTTTAAGTTAGGCAAATATTAAGCCCATAATATGCCATCATATCTTAGATATACCACAATAGCTTTTATTACATTATGTGTGTGTGTGTATGTATGTATGTATATGGATAATATTTATATCATGTACTCTACGATGACAAGAGTTATTACATGTCAGCAGCATCCGGTTTGTTTTCATCCATCCGCATCCTCCACACGCATCGTCCCTGCCTTCAAGCCACATGCACCCCTTGCACTCGCAAGGGCACTCGGGAGCCCCCCACACCCCAACCCCCCCCCCCCCCCACACACACACACACCCTTGGACGCCGCCTACTCGTGTGCATGCCCTCCTCACTCGCATGCCACTGTCCAGGTTGCCCACATCAGCCTTGTGTGCCACCGTGCCTCGTGCGCCCTTGCCACATGGCTCCCGCTACTGGCCCTGCACTCGTCGCTTGCCTCCACCGCTGGCTTCGTGACATTTGGTCATACGCCACCTCCGCCATCTGGAAACCATCTCCACCTCCTCCATTTTTAGGGCTCGAGCAAGAAAAGAGAAGAACAACTCTCTCTTTCCCTCTATTGTTGATTGATTTTAGTTTGAGTTGTACTCATTTACATTTTTTAAAAGAAGCAGAATATTTTGCTAACTTTAGTTTTAAAGCACTTTGTTGTAATTTTCTCATTTATTTTATTTTATTTTGAAATATTCCGAGTATGTCCTCGGCTTCAAGATTAGTTCTATGCAATGACAAACCATTCCTTTAGTTTCCTTTCCAATTGAACTTATACCCTTTACATGTTGTTTTAGGCATTAAAATTGTATAAAAATTCTAGAAAATCCCAAAAAAATGTTAGGAAGCATTTTGATCATTTTAAAAGTATGGTTCATCTTATTTTAAGGTTCTTTAATATAAAATCAAAAAAATATACATTCTCATTTTCTTGCATTATGAATCAAATCAAGTTAGAAAATCAAATAAATTGTGATTAGCTTGCTACGTCCTTACAGATCAAACCTTGACTTTACATTTTAGGGATTATTTTGATTAGTAGTTGTATTAGTTTATTTGAATAGTCAAGATTAAGTGTGCACACAACGACTTGATAAAAATCAACTTAGACTGCACAAAATCTCTTCCATCATTTTAGCGTCGTTGTTTGGGATTCAAGCAATGTCTCGCAATTTTTTTGTTTTCTTTTCTTGTTTTGATTACTAATCAATTCTCCTCATTTCAGGTACAATTGGTGTGAGGCTATCTTAGTCTGTTTTTCGACAAGATTGACAACCTCATCCATGAAGCAAATTTGCATCCACATCCCAAACCAAATTTTTTCTTGCAAATGAATTTTATTTTGAGTGTATAAATATTATTACTGTGTCGTTTAATTTTTTTGTAATAACTCTCTCTCTTTCTCCCCCCTCTTTGTCTTCTCACCCTCCAAAAACTTGTACTTATTAATTTCTTTTTCTTTATTTGCTTTTATTTTGCTTGTTTTTTGCTTTTCTCACTTATGCTCTTAGGTTAATCATTTAAAAACAAAAAAAATACATAAAATTGAACAGAACACCAAATATCATGTCACGCATATTTGGAACACATATATGCTAGATTTCAAACTTCTGTATCATTTTTGCTTGAAGATTATTGGAAGCAAGGTATGATTTCCACATGCATCACAAGCACCGCTTTCACCAAATAATTTGAATAATATTAAATCTTATTCGAATCAGTTTTCAAGAGGAAATAAATTGTTATTGCAAATAATGCAAAAATGATCATAAATTTGTTTGCGCAACTTATTTTGGATGGTTTGCTTGACACAAGTCACCTCACCACATCACTTACACATTAAGGTAGAGTTCAAATCCTTGGTGAAAAATGGGAGTACGGAGAGGTCCTAATTTCTCAACGTGTTGATTACAGGTTCTTCAGGGAATATATGATATTCATAGGTCTGAGTACCCACTCTGATTCCCCTAACCAGATTAGAACATCGAGCTCACAATCTTCCATAGGCTACCTCATTCAGTGAAAAAATATAATTGTACGCAAAATTATGTATTCACAAAAAGAGAAAAAGTCTCAAAATCAAAATATATAAATAGTGACATTGGATTGTGTTTCCGTATTGTATTTGTTTGTGCTTGAAACTTTTAAAACCTTAATCATTGAAAGAATCCAAGTTGTCCTCAAAGTTATGCACGCGAAATTGAGGTTAAATTGGGTTGTTGTGTTGAATCATTTGGAGGATAGGAAATAGTTTTCTCAACCCATCGATCCACATATTGTATTACCGATCGAAGATGAGATTGATGAAGTTGTGCATCTAGTACAAAAAATATCAAGAGGATCAAGAACACAAAATGAAAGAGCCATTCAATCAAACATCGAAATCGACCAATCCGCTAGACACCCTTTGTACTTGCAATCAGATTTTCGACAGTCCTACGTGGTAACCTTGTCTTGGATGAATTTCTTACATCATCTTCTCCACCATGTCCTTCCATGGTCCCTTCCAAGCCGCTTTCACCTGAGGAACGCTCATTCATTTTACGCATTGAGCTACTATCCAACTCTTTGATAAACTGCTCAATCACCTCTCTCCTATCACCGGCCCATCCCATTGACTCTCGGCACAATCTTCATGAACTAATTATCCAAATCCAAAAAAATCATACGGTATTTGTGGATGATTATAATAAGAAACATGAGGATGTCAACATACAACTTATTGAAATTCGTGCTCACTTGATAACTTGACCAAATACTTTGAAGGAAAGTGGAAAATATCTTGTCAATATTTTGTGAATCAGGAAGAGGGAAATCTGATAATTTCAAAGACTCAAGAGAAGAAAAGTTGACCCCAATATTAGTGAACCAAACAATGATAATTCCTTTTGATGAACAAGATAAGAGATGTATAGAAGAAGAATATATTGATGAAATATTGTCACCTCTAGATTACCTCGGTCCCATATTGGAGAATTTTTATGATATCCCCATATTCTTCGCTCCTTTTTCAGACCATGTAATGGTTGAGATGTCCAATGATTTAATAATTGAATCTTGTCTCTTGGACCGATTCGAATATTTTACGCATGAGACTTCATTTTGTGATCTTGAGGGGCCTATCATGGAAAATGAATCTGGGGATAAAATTGAAGAGGAATGTGATATAATCTCAGAATTCATGAATCATGTTGATCAGAATATTCTTATGAGTCAAATAAGGAGATTTTTGAAATTGGAACACATGGTGAAACTATTCCCCCGATACAACTCGTTCATATAGTAAACACATCTTATCCCTGTCATTTGTCGCTTGTGGAACCACCCTTGATGGAGATATGTACGGATGATAACATCAAGCCTTATGCCACAAACTACTTTGAAAATTTTGAATACATGTTAATTAGTGTTATCAAGTGGTCGGAGATAATAGTTGAATTTAAGGATAACAATAATATTGACTTGATCAAGAGCACCAGGTTCAAATCTTATCAAAATGACTTCTTATCTTCAGATCCTTTTTGGAATGAAACCGAGGAGCTACACAAAACATTCGAGGATGATCATCAAATTATTTCTTCAATTCTGTCTTTATCGGATCCAACTTCTACACGCATGCTTCCTCATTCGATGGCTAACATTCTTACACTATTGCCCTACGATTTCCCTAATCAATTTTTCTTTGAGGAAAATACTTTGTGGCCCAAATAGAGAACTGAAATGGAATTTATAATGGATGCCAATGGAGGTATCTCTGATGATTATATAAGGGTAAATGATTGCTTATCACAATATATGTTTGGGTACAACATGCTTATAGTTGACCAACCTTCTTCACTCAAAGCAGAATCGATTTTTGATCCCTTGGAGTTTGGTTCTGACCCGTCATACCGATATATAGTTCATGAGTCCATCACTAGTTCACCCCTTCCCCTCCCACCCCATCTAGTCCAAGATCAAACATCATCTCCCATTCTTTTTCGCCAACCAGTCACTTTCTTCACTATGTTAGATTCAACTTTGCGACATTTCATGATGATGATGCCACACATCTATTAGATCCATCAACCATACTCCCACATATCTATCATGATATCCATATCAAACCACTGGTTTCATTGGGGTTTTCGGAACACAGCTTTTGCACCCATATGTAACATTGGATACCCTTGAAAAGCTGGTCGTCGGATTGGGACGCTAAACCAACTGCATTTTGTGGGTCCATACCCAAAGGTATCTTTCTTTTCTCTACATTTTTTCTCTCTTTTTATTTTCTTTGCGTTAGATAAGTATGGGGTAGCCTTTTATAAATCACAAATCCAAAAACATTAGAACAACCATCAAAATTATAAAAAAAACAAAAATACCATGATATGTTCTTATATCACTCCACTCACATGCTCTTTTGGTCCTCTACTTGTTTCTGCATTATTTTTACCATGAGGACATGGTTTTTTTTAAGAATGGGGCATCTGCATATTTTTTTTGTTTTCAAAATCTGCATACTTTTTCAAAATATATCTTTATTTCAAAAAATCTCAAAAATCTTTTTTCAAAAACATTTGTATAGCCAAAAATCACATAAAATTTGTAAATTTCCTAAAAAACTTTTTCTAAAAATAACATTAAAAAATCTCTTCAAAAAATCCAAAAATTTGTAAATTTCCTGAAAAACTTTGTCTAAAAATAACATTAAAAAATCTCTTCAAAAAATCCAAAAATTTGTAAATTTCCTGAAAAACTTTATCTAAAAATAACATTAAAAAATCTCTTCAAAAAATCCAAAAATTTCTTCTTTCTTCCTATTTGTGTCCTAGCCTTTTGAGAAACTAGATCTTTATTGCATGGGCCATAGATTGAGGCTGAGTCGAGCCTAACACACGTAAATCTATCATAATTTCACTAAACATGAGTTTTAGTGTTCTTTAGGTCCATCATGGACTTTATTCTTTAGGTTCCACTAACTCTAGCAGACAATGAACTTCTTTATCTAACTAGATCACTTGAGTAACTAGTAGCACTTTTAAACTCTTCATTAGATATTAAACTATTACACATTCCACATAGCTTGATTGAGTTGATTTTACATGATATAGTTACAATCTAGTTGGGGTGAGGAGTTGTCCTCTTGGTTATGCCAATGCCTGGACCTTATCTATGGTTAATGAAGGAACTTGATTCAGGACACATCATAAATTCTCTAGTCTAGGTATGCCGGTAAATAATCCTAGTATCATGTATCAGAAGTCAACATTAAACCGGTACTACCTTGATGCTAAACCCAAAATAAAAACTCCACAAAAATAAGAAGATATATCATAAAAGGATGCTTAAGCCATCAAATATGTACAAATGCGCAAACCAAAGCAAATAATGAAAGAAGATCTACCAAATAACTCTACTCCGCAAAGCAAGCCACAGTAGTTGTCCAATGATGCTACTTAATTTTTTAAATTAGGTCAATGAGGATTAGGGTTATCTCTACAAAAAGAAAAGTATAAGAGCAATGGGCCAAAGTGGTCTACAGAAAATCCAAAAATTAAGTCCCACTCTCGGCGTGAATCGCTCCCAATTTTTATGTTGGCATACTTGGGTAAAAAGAGAATATTCCTAATTGAGGTGAGGACTAAGACTATAAACTTAGAGAATCATTGGGTAACTCAGTTACATTGTACAGATGTCTCGTTTCCTCAACTCATGGAAGCTAAAACTTCACTAACATTGTTTATGTCCACTCAAGGTCAAAGAGTACGCTTTTTTATTAGAGTGATCATACTTCATCAACTTTCTGAAACCATTAGAGTTTATCGGAGCTCAAAATCTGTTGAACATCAAAATTCATGTCTTGTCAATATTTCGAACAAATCATTAATCTATGGGTTGACTCTACCGATGCCTCTATATGTTTGTAATTAGGATCTAGAAATTCAAGGGCTTTGTGGGTGTATCTGCTATAAACCCTCATTATATCTTTTTTGCATCTAAGAAATTCAAAAACTTTCTGGTTTGTGTCTGCTAGCAAGATTTAAGCATGAGAGTGTAATGAATATATGATTCACCGCATTAACTTACCATGATTTTCGAAATCCAATCTCATTTGCATCTGTTTCATCACATTTTTTGCATATTTGTATCTCATGCATGATACACACAGTACATATAAATTATGTTAACTTACCATGATTTTCGAAATCCAATCTCATTTGCATATGTTTCATCACATTTTTTGCATATTTGTATCTCATGCATTGATACACACAGTGCATATAAATTATGTTAAAAATGCAATTTAGTAATCACAATTTTTACATAATGCATTAACATATTGGTATCTCTCTTGTGAACGCATTTTCATTTAAAAGTCCTTGCTACCAAAGCACAATCGATAATGAACATTTGTTTCTTATATATACTTATATCTCTCTAAGATATATAATAAATATCCATAGAATGAAGACAAGTTTAAGCTATACATATCTCAAGCCCATAATATGCCATGATATCTTAGATATACCACGCTAGTTTTTATTGCAATATGTGTATGTATATGTGTGTGTATAATATTTATATAATGTACTCTACGATGACAAGATTTATTACAATGCATTAAGTAAATAAATATTGAATCCTTATGATAATAGTTGCTACATAGTTTTTTATGGTGTATTAAACCCAACACATAAAGAATTCCAACTAAGTGGTCCCTCATTCCCATTTAGTGCAATGTATTGAGTAGGAGGAACAATGGATTGGATGGATTCGATGTAGGAATGGATGATGATGAAGAAGAAAAACAAAGGAGGAAATAAGGATGAGAAGAAAACACAAAGAATAAGAAAGAGAAATAGCTGAAGCAACATAATGATGATGATGATGATGAGACTGAAGAATAGAATGCAAGGAGATACCATGAAATATGATACATTCTCCGAAGTTGGATTAGTGCTCAGAAGCGCCAGGTCTTCGTCTCAATGGCACACCTCTTAAAGCTTCTGCAGAACCTTTAGACCTGTTATATTGGAAAGAGGGTCCACATATCACACCAAGGTTATGATCCTTGTCTCATTGTCGCCCAACTTTTGTGATGGAGCTATCCTCCCACATATCGCACCAAGGTTCTGATCCATGTCTCATCGTCGTCCTATGATCATGGTGGAGCTATCGCCTCGTGCATAGATGGAGTCGGGATGGCGGATGGCTTTCAAAGCACATGAAGAACTGTTTTTATATGAGGGGACTTGGATTAGGATTAAGCATCAAGGAGGACAATGTTTAGAGTTCACACGTGTGAGCTCAGACGAGTCTGCATGAGAGTGGTGGCGCAGTTGTGCGTGGTGTTAGGCGATGTGGAAAGGGACGAGGAAGGATGAGTTTCAGAGAAACCTCATGTTTGATGCATGATCAACATTGGAGATAAAAGGATAAACATAGCTAGCATGGGATGATGGGTGCACTCCACGCAAGCACTTGACCAAAGTGGTGGATCGAGGATTGGACTTGGTTGGGCCTAAGTTTGCCAAAGTCAATAGAGGTCGACTAAGATGGCAAGAAGTCTAGGCACAAGCTAATACAAGGTCAGAATGTGACTTGATTGACATGTTGACCGTGCCACATGCCAAAAATAGGAAATTCACAAAATATAAAATAAAAGAAACTGTAAATAAAATAAAAAAATAAGGTCAAATAAAAAAGTGATCTAAATGAGATCTATAAATTTTAAGGAGTTTCATAATCAAAAGAGGTAATTTACACATAGTTAGGAATTTTGGTTGAATTTTTTATGTCTAAAATACCTATGTTAAATATATGTATATTTTGTATTTTGATTTCTTTGGATAATAAAACTTAATAAAGATTTTATAAAATAAAGATAAGGTGTAGACAAACATATAAGATACCAATTTAGCTCTGATCTTTTGTTTATGTTTTCTAGGTATTTATGACGTTTTTAAAATTTTTACTTTTTTAAGTTAGTTATATTACATAATAGAAAACTAAAAGGGCTATTTTTGGGGATTTTTTGAGATGTGTACAATTGATAATAAAAATAAAAGGTATAAAAATGGGGAAAGTATCTCTATTTTAACCAATTTAATTTCCATTAGTCCCACACATGCATAAAATTATGTAAAAAATATAATAGAGAATTAGGTGCTCTACACTATTTTTTGAAAATAAAATTGACAAGTAAAAGTAGTTCAAATAGGAGCATGAAGCGTCTATATGTGAACAGAAATTAAGATAAAAATAAAAGAATAAATGGCACACAAATATCTAAATTCGGAAGGTTTGAGCATAAATGAATCAAGGCACCATGTGGCATATAAATATCAGCTTGTGGAGGTTGGCGAAGTGTAAAACTAAATAACTATATGGGTTTGGTTGCTAAATTCACACTAATTGGATGCACGACTAATTAGGACTAAGTCATGTCCTGACATGATCTGGGGAGTCCATGTATGCTACATGGCAGGGCATGTGCATTGACTTCATGTGTGCATTTGTCTCTCTTTTGCAGCTCTAGGTACAATGACTAACTAACAAAGGTCTGGTGTTTCTACTGTTTCCCAGCACATGTCTCCTCCTCCTACAATGCAACAAGGGATGATAAATCAATAAAAATTAGAGGAACAAGAGGATAAGAAATGAAAAATGGATGCAATCATGGGGAATGGATTCCTCAAGAACCCTATTTTTTTGCTCTAAAGCCTGACTTTGCTAGAGCTCGACGCATGAACGCGTTGAATCCTTGTGCATGACTTTGCTAGAATCCCTCCTTGCGTTCCTCAAGAATCCAAGGAGGGGATGTCCCTCCTTGGATTCTCTATGCCTTCTGTGTTGTGCATAAGGACTACCAACCATATTTGTCGTCACATGCAGGTGGTTCTTTCAGAATTTGGAAGTTTGATGGACATTTTCGAGAACGAAGATCTCGTAACATAGATTGAAGCAAAGATCATGCAATGGATCACTAAAAATAGTATTCCATGATCTCTAACCTTTTCGTCAAGGAATCGAGATCGACAGATTAGCCACGCAACAACAAACCCAGAAAGTGGTGCACTGGACTATGTTTTCAATGTCTCCAACAGGTGGCTAGAGGTTGAAGGAGAGTGAGGGTGTCATGTGTCACTCCTCGATTGGCCTATGGCTTGAAAAATAATGATTTAATGAGAACAACATGCTAAAGCCAGTTTTTAGAAAAAAAAATAAATTACAGAGGTTGTTGAAACTCAATTTTTCAAAACTTTTACGAAGACATTAAGACCCAATTTGTCCTAGGACTCGAGATATGAATTTATTGAGTCAACTACATGTTTAGGATACATGTATTAGAGCGATTTTTATTTTTATTTTTATGTTTTAGGACAAATTTTCTACTTTATTATTTTAATATACATTATTAAGTGCATTTATATAATTTTATTTTATTGGATGTGCTGCAATTCTATAGAAAATAAGAAAATATTGAACAAACACACACGCACACATACACACACATATAAAGTACCTATTACATTATATTCTTTGTTTATATTATTTTTTGGGTTTCTTCATTTTTATGATTTTTATATTTTTAGTGGAATATCTATACACAAAACCAGAACATAAAAATGTGTACACAAGTAAATGTATGCATGTGTGCCTGGATAAAAATATAAAACGTTGAATCTTAAGAGCATAGTACAATTGGGTTGAAAAAATCAGCTTTCTACATATGACTCATACTCCACAACTAGCATATCCAAAAAAGTATATTTTTAATGTTCAAATTTAATAGTGATTAGTGAGTAAGGTTCAAGCTTCGTTCTTAAGCCCATGATATTCAGCTTTCAATTTTGGCATATAGGAAGTTAAAAGGCATATTCTTGATGTCATGCATGTTGTGATTTTGACTTATTTTTGCATGTTTATTCATATTTTTATTGAGCTAATCCAATTAGAATCATATCAATAAAAGTTAGTATGAGATCAGTAGAAAATTGAGAAGATTCTCTGCTTATTTGGATATTGTTAGGGCTTATTATACATATACAAATGTCAAATGGACCTCTTTTTTTATTATTTTTTTATGTAAACTTATTTACATATTAATGTAACATATTTAACCCATGATTGTTTGACAAGTGTTTTATAAGTCTTATTACTTTATGCGATTTTTTTATTTGCTCAGAAATTTGGGTGAAGATTTGAATATTAGGTCAATGAAGTGCTTGTTCATCAACCTCCTATAGTTAAATTTTGCTCACCCCTTAGCAAACACGTATTTGAAAAAAATAAAAAACAAGAAAAACAAGATTTAAAAAAACCCAAATAGTATAAATGAAGTACAAACTCATTATACATGCCTATCCATTCCAGAACTCATAAAAGTTGGATTCCAGCCGACACTTACCCAAAAGAAATTCAATGTTTCTGAATTTTCAAATCATATAACATCCCTCCTCTGCAGGAGCTCATCTCAACAACCAAATCATGGTACCCAAGAACAATCACAAACAACCTACATGATATACCGTTAACACAAAATATGATAAATTTAAAGGCCCATTCATATAATAAAAATGCCCACAAATATCAACAAGAATTGTTTGAAGTTCTTGTTATTAAATCATATAGAGTGAAAAGGAAATAGATAAGAAAATGACATGAATTTCCATAATTTACATTATTGCACAATATCCTACTATTACTAGAAAAAGAATCCATCACAAAGTCTAGGTCATCAATTAATGAGAATGATCCATAACAAGAACCGGGTTGCGTGCAACAATAAGGGAAAGGATTAGTGGCAATAACCATGATTACCAACAACAAAGAGACGATCCGGGAAGGATCGAAATTGAATATTCACCATCAAAGAAAAAGGGAAGGCTAAAGATCCATTACCTACACACGAGATTTTGATTTGTGCACACGATCAACGATCTGAGTGTTGTGATGCCTTGCTCTTGCAATAATGCTCTTCCTCCTCTCCTTGTAGTGAAGCTTCAGAGCTTAGCGACTCGTCGATGAGATGCCTAGGTCGCCCTTGTCTCTCTGGAGAAGATGGATGTAAAAATCAAATTGCCAAATTGGAAAGGATGAGAGGATATTTAAAGGAAATTAAAGGGTAAAATAAGGAATCTATGGTGTCAATTTTAATGCAAAATGATAATAAAAATATCTCCACCCATTTATACAACATTCCAAATACGTATGTTTAATTTACATAAATGCCCCTAACCATGCTTCACTACTAAGATCATAAATCTCCCATATAAACTTGGATTCGCTAGTTCTTGGTCTCATCAGAAAGCTTGCGATGAGACACTTCTTTAGAATGTGATATTGAATAGATCCTGAAATTTTGAAAAAAAATCCAAAATTCCAGGTCGTTACATCGTAACATCTTAAAACTAGTCTCGTCCTCAAGACTTATGATCGAGAATATAACAAAACGGTGTTAAGAGATTGAGCCCCACTATAGCAATAGATAAAAATCTTAAGGACAACCCTAGGGTTTAGATATTACCTTAAAAAATGTGGATAGTCTCGTTGCACATGTACCTTAGATTCCCAAGTGACCGCTTCATATTTTGTCGTTGCTAGAGGACCTTCACCAAAGGCATCTCCTTATGCCTCAACTACTTCACTTAGTGATCAATGATTCGAACCAGCTCCTTAGGATAACTCAGGTCTGTGTCTACTTGAAGATCATCATAGTTGATCACATATGTTAGATCATACATGCATCTTATTAAGTTGGAGGTGTGAAAGACGTTGTGCATGCCCACCACATGAGCAGTAAGCACTAGCTTGCGTGCAACACTGCCGATCCTTTCAATGATCTCAATAGGCCTAGCAAACCATGGTTCAAATTTCCCCTTCACTCCAACATGTTGAACTCCCTTCATGGGAGACACTCTCAAGAAGAAAATATCTAACTTCAAAGCTAACATCAGTCCATTGCCTATAGCTATAACTCTTTTGCATACTTTGTGTAGTAAGCAATTTCTCTCGAGTCATCCTAATAAACTTATTAGCCTCCTCCAAGTATTCCACCTTGTGCAAAAGGTTATGCCCGACCTATTTCCAATTGAAAGGTATATCACATCGCCTCCCAAAGCGATGATGAGGGAGAAAATGGCGGCAAGGAAGGTTAATGGTAAATGGTTCTTCTAAGATCCTTTCCACTCCAACATGCATGCACAAAAGAAAATCCTCTAAAGTATATATTGTCCTCTCAGATTGTCCATCAGTCGAGGATGGTAAATTGAACTAAGGCACAACTGCACTTAAAAAGAACCCATTAGCTCATGTCAATAAGGGAGGTAAACCTTATATCAAAATTATATACAATCTGCTTCAGTTAACCATGAAGCTTGACAATCTCCTTGATAAAGACCACTACAAGCTGTATTAGAGTGGAAGCCATACTCACATGTATAGAGTGTACTAACTTCACGAGCCTATCAACTGCCACCTAGATGGCATCATGCATTGAGCAGTAGACACTTTAGGAGGTCATATCACAAAGTCTATAAATATGTCCTCCTACTTCCACTCAAGAATTAGAATGGGTTGCAGGATCCACATGGCCCTTTATGCTTGGCATTAATATGTTGGAGCATCATGCACTTCACCACAAACTTGTCCACATCCCTTCTTATCTACTTCCGCCATATTTTTTCCCTTCAAATCATTGTATATCTTGGTGCTACTAGGATGTATCGATAGTCAGGAGTTATGCACCTCACGTATAATCTTGTTCTTTACTTTTATATCTGTTAGAGCACATAACGATTACCATTTCATAGTACGCCATTTGATATGAAAAAATGACCAAGGTCTTCACAAGGGCCTTGTCCTTGAGCCTTGTAGACTCTCATCTGCAAGTTGTCCTCGAACAATCTGCTCAACAAGCTCGGGTTGAGAAGGAGAAGGGATTATGAGTGTTTCATGACTACTCTGCAAGGGATGTTAATCACTAAAGATGTGAGAAGATCCCATGTCTTAAGATGGGGATGGGATTCACTTGAATATGGACATGCGACTAAGTGCATCGATCACCACATTTCCCTGATAGGGATGATATGATATAGTGAACTTGTACTTTTCAAGAGCTCTGATGAATCTTTTATTCATTACAATTTTAAAGAAAATCACAAACATAAATAAAGGTTATGAACATATCTACAAGTTAAAAGAAGTGCATTACATGCATCATCTTCAAAGATTTTATGCATTCAACAACTCATGTATACTTCTTGGAAGCAACATGCGTCAACCTTTTTCTCTTGCTCCAAGGTCCGATTATGGTTGTTTGATAATGTTAATTGTTGTATGTTGACATGTAACACCCCAACCCAAGCATAGTTTCACATCAAAAACACACTAAGTGTAAGAGTGAGTTATA
This sequence comes from Ottelia alismoides, assembly GCA_037367405.1. Taxonomy (NCBI): domain Eukaryota; kingdom Viridiplantae; phylum Streptophyta; class Magnoliopsida; order Alismatales; family Hydrocharitaceae; genus Ottelia; species Ottelia alismoides. The sequence continues at coordinate 691,126 of JAZKJV010004371.1, read as the reverse complement.
AGTGTAGGGGATTACCAGTTGAGAACTTGAGCTTAAGCATTTTGAGTGGTTGTCAACGAGTTCTATCGAGCCCGAATCCAATAAGTTGTCATGGCTAGTTTTCCTCAGTAACAGTCTGAGTTCAAGCCCACTACGCTAGAAATGGTATCATAGTGGGTTCCTTCTGATAGTGGAAGGGCTACTCGATGGGACCTAAGCATGGAGCATGCAACACCCATTATCATTGGAATAGGTAATAGGGTATATATCAACGAGGATGTTGCAAATATAAATGGAGGTTGTAACACCCCAAACATAGTCTTACATCAGAAACTCACAAAGTGTGAGAGTGTGTTCCTATTTGACATTTGGGCTTAAGCATTTTTAGTGGTTATCAATGGTTCAATCGGGTCCGAATCCAAAAAGTTGTCAGACCAGTTTTTCTCGATAACGGTACGATGCCCTAAGCCCGGAACGTTGCATGACATGTGTACGTATATGCAATCTATTTTGATAGATAATCATTTACATCGTTGTTGCATTTGCCTTGTCATTTATCATTGTCTTCCTCTTGATATACTCTTCATTTACAGATCACCAAAAATCTAATTTACCGGATCATTTGCTATTTTTTAGTACCATGTAGACTTTAGTATTTTATTGGATTCCCATTACACGTTAATCGCTTAATATTATGTTGTAAACCATTAGCATCTAAGTTCTCTAGTGCCATCATAATATTGTTCTTTGATTCTCAATAAATCATGAATATTGTGATTACAGAGAATTTGTCTCTTCTGTGTGAATACATGAAACCACACTTTGTACCCTTTTGGTTCTTGTTAATAAACAGCTTGGTTTCTCAAATATGAATAAAGACTTTACTCATCTATTTCAATTCAAGTTCCCCGTCATTTGAGATTCATATGTTGGAGGATGTGGAGATTCAAGTTCCCCGTCCACTAGTGGCCCCTGCATTATTAAAAAAAAAAAAAGGGAAAAGGATGGCCATGAAATCTTATAATAAGAAAACTAAAAGAGAATTGAAAAGGGAATATTTCATCATAGCAACAACTAAATTTAAAAGAATCCGGTGAAACTAAGGGAATGACGACCTAGGATGGGCTCTTCTAGGATCGATAATCAAAAATATTAGTCCCTTTGTATGGCAATCGCATTCAATGTTGATATCTTCCGACAACCACCTCCTTGCCTAGAGCCGTGACCTTAGTTGAGCACCTCTGTCATCCTACCAACCACAGAGTTCCCAATCATGCACTAACACTGGTGGCATCCGCCATCTCCACAGATTTCGCCTTAAGCACAACACCGATAAACAACTCCAAGAGGTGCGACCAGATAATGGACGGTCTCCCTTCCACGCATGCCACCATGGCTAGACCTATGTGCATGGCTGATGTGCATCCCTTCCTCGCAAGAGAAATGACCCATTCCAAATGATGCAATCATATTGTGCCTCTCCATCTTGGCATTGATGTCGCTCCATGAGGGGATGTGTCCCTTTCCCAACAGTGCCCTAGATCAACACCCATTTTTTGTTGATATAAAAGTGGATGGGAGGAAAGTTAGGGGATGGAAGTTCATCAACCAATACCAATTAGGGAGAGAAATGGAGAGGTCCATCTAAGTAATTTCCACCACATCAATCTTCACTCATTAAAAAACTAGTTCCCTTAACCTTCCACCATAATCCCGAAGGATAATATTAGCTGGAAATTTTAAAATTAAAAAGAGGGATGTGTTATTCCAACTCATACTCCCATTTACATACCATATAGCACAATACCCCTCCAATCCATTTGTTACTTTAGTGACGAAGTTAACTTGTATATTCAAACCCTATGTCAATTGACTCCAAAAGCTCTGTCTCGAGTGGCATAAGATAAATTAAATACAACCACAACCTTCTTGGCCCCCATTGTCTCCTTAACCCTCTGCAAAACTGACTCCAGAAGCTCCTTCTCGAGCTGCTGGCGACTATATTTTTCCTCTATTTATTTTATCTTGCTTCTTTGGTAATTTTCATCAATTTTAATTTTATTCCCTTTTTGGTGCAGATAATTGTCACGACTATCACGATGATCCTAAACCTCATTTGTGCAATACAAAACAAACAGTTATGAAAGACCTAAGACTATTAATAAGTCCCTACAGCTCATTTGTTCGGCACTCAATAAAGAGCAACACATGTCTTATTTCTACTTTCCACTCTATACTCCGAGAGAAAGGTCTAAGAGTTATTTTTTGATATGTGATTCACGCCTACATCTCTAAAGCTTTGTGATCGTCTTACAAGAACACGCCTTGCTTTGTAAGATCATTTTGAGTTTGCCTTATATTTTTCATTGCATATTTATTTTGATATTGAGGTAGTTATGTTTGTTTACCTGTAATACGATTGAGTTGACCACACAATCAACTCAGGTTTTAATAAGGTTGGGTTGCCCATGTAAGCAACTTAGGCTAGTGGAAAGACCTGTGTGGGTCAGGTTGAATCCAGAGTCGAGAGATTGTGGTCGAAGTTGTTTTAGGATTTTTGTGATTGCAGCGATCCAAGTTACACGATCCAATCCACGTATACCCCATCAACCAGACAAAAACCAACATTTGGTATCCGAACCTTTTAGTGCAGAGAAAGTAACACACCAACAAACACATGGTTGGCATCTCAAGATTATGTAAAGGAAATTAAGTGACTCATCCACCTTTTATGGGACAAAGTATGCAAGCTGGAAGAAGAATGTGTATGTCTTCCTGCAAACAAGCGACTTTGCATTTTAGAACATAGTCCAAAAGAAGTTATTATATATCGAAGAAAAGAAGTTTGGCTTCACGAAAGATGAGATGAAGAATATAGCACTAAATGCAACAGCCGTGAATGCCGTAATTGTGCCCTGTCCGATGAGGAGTTTGGTTGTATCTCTTACTTGGAAACAACCAGTGAGATCTGAAGTTGTCTTGCATCTAGACATGAAGAATCTCCAGGCGAAGAAGCATACGATGGAAGCTTGGAAACATCTTAATAGTGAATATGATAAAGATGAGCAAGTAGTCATTGGGATAGTTGAGTCTGACTCTTTGACTCATTCGACTCCGATGACGACATAAGTAAAATTTATGATAATGAACTTTATAATATCTCAAGATCTCTTTAGACAAAACATGAAGTATGAAAAAGAAATAGCTTCTTTGAAAAAGGAAAATTACTTATTGAAAACTGATCTTAGAAGTTTTAAAGTTGAAATTACTTGCTTAGAAAAAGGATATTTCTGAACAGAAGATGGATATGGAGAAAGAAAGGTATAATGCAATCTAAACATGAAGGATCTAAAAAAGAAAGTGTACCGAAACCAAACTTTGCTTCTACCAAAAGCATATGGAAAAGAAGATAGAGGAGGCGATATCATGTAAAGCCTTGAACTCAGCATCTCTCGGATCATATATCATAAGATCTGGCTCGTCAAGAGGAAACCAACAGAATTTGTTTCAAGTGAATCGAACTTTGTTTCGATTTATTGTGATTTTCGGAAGAAAGAGAAGTAAGGAGTATTAAGACGTCATTAACCCATAATGACTGTCATTAAGACTAATTAAACATTTTAAAGAAACTAATTATAGATTGAAAACTGCTAATGACCATTAGTGAACACTAATCAATAGTTAGTAAAATATAAGCGTAAGCCGTGAAAGTTAAATCACGATTAGTGAAAGTTAATCACGATTAGTGTTAATTAAGTATTATTAGCGAATCTAGAATATTATGGAAAGGTCTAACTTAAGCCATAAGTTACGGATAAACTTTGGCCAATACCATGGGCCAAAACCATGGGATGTTAATCGCGGTTAAGGACTAAATCATGGTTTACTAACCATGGTTAGCAGTTTTCTGGAGCCTAAAAAAACCCCCTACCCATTCATTCTATATGATTTCCACTACTACCACCACCTCAAGGGCTAGGGTTGAGAGGTCGGGAGGAGGAGTGGGAAGCGGGGAAGGAGCGCCAGCGAAGCGTTGTCAGGAGAACGAGGAGGAGGAAGGTACAATCGTCTCTTAGTTTGCTTCGTAAGTTACGTTTTCGATTCATATTCTTTTTCTAAGCTTTGTTTCGATTCATCTTTCTTTCTGATTCATTTTCTGTTGTGGTTCAAGGAGAAATCTGTGTAACACCCTACTTAGGTGTGGACGACTATGCACGTCAGTAAGCCCTGTGATTCGTCACACTTTCACTCACCTAATTATATTTCTCCATCACAAGAGTATTGCAAAAAACTTTTCTCCTTTTGAATGCAAGAAAGTTAGCATTCGTTTTACTGCATAATTTTTTAAGGAAAAAGAAGAGTAAAAGTGATCTTCTGCTTCAAACTAGATATGTACACATTATTGATTGTCTTATATATTAGGCAAGATGTTGCATATGTTGTTGAAAGTTATGCACGTATACTCCAAATCTGGAAGAGAGCAATGAGATGCTCTGTTTTGAATGCTTTAATATCTCAAAGAAGAGATAGATTATTGTTTAATATTTTATGGAGATCCTACAGTTATTGAAGGATATTATGGTGCAAATTCACTCCATTATTCAGATGAGTCGAAAATTACTATTGGGTATATTCTTATCCTATAAGCGGAGATATTTTTTGAAAGTACTCTAGCAAGCACGATTTGCTCGATATACATGAGCTTATTGCATTAGAGAATGCATGCATTCGTGATGTGCTCGAGAAACTTCTGGGCAGATCCTTCCATTTGGATGAAGCCAATGCCATCAATATTTCTACTGTGAAAGCCATGCTGCTAAGAATATTATATAATGTGAAAAAGCAGGCATATTTGTCCAAGAGACAATATTATGAGATATCTCATGGCATAATATCAATGTATTATGTGAAGTTAGAGTTAAATTTGATTGATCCTCTAACTAAACCATTAAGCAAAAAGCTTGTGGAGAGTACATCGAGGGGAACGAGATTGTGCCCAAATCAATAGTCGAAGTGATGGAAACCCAACCTTCATAACCGGAGATCCCGGGAAGGAGGTTCATATGGGATAAACAATTCACTGGCGACTAAGAGGATACTATAAATTATTCCCTATTCCTATGGTGTACAATATGATAGTATCATAAGTGGTGAGGTTGAACATACATGTTCTTAATGGACATCATAGCCCAAATTGGGTGGTGTATAAAAGTAGTATACACTTGATGATGATCCACCTATATGGGTATGGAGGTGAGGCCGCTTCCTATGAGATTTTTGAGCAAAATCTCTAGAGCACTCATGAAAATCCAGGTAGACGCATGGCCGAAACGTGTCAACCCGCATGAGCAACATAGATAAAAAAAATGTAATGTGAGATATGAGTCAATGATTTCACAAATAAAGGATTGGTTCATAGGAATTTTAATTCCACCAACCTTTAGAAACCACATTCATATTCTCTAAGTCTTGGTTCATAGTCGGTAAGACACCAAGTCTAATGCGTTACATTTTTTAGTTCCTTCAAGTGTCGTCTTCGAGTTTCTCATCTATCTTTTAATATTTATTATCCTTAATTTCTTTTTTGAAATTGTGAGGGATGAAAAGAGATAGTTCAAAAAAAGTATTTGAAATAGTGGGGGATTGTTGGTATTTTATTATATTTCAAATACTTTTATTACTTTGTTAAAAACATAAAGATGTATTTATTTTATATTTAGCGGTGCATGAACTTTATTTGGTTAGCATCAATGAGCATGTGATTTATAACATACGTTTTTTGCATGATAATTTATTAGTGATATTATATCACTATCATGCTTTCTAACGTCTTTACATGGATATGATTTATTGTCAATGTATTCATAATAATATCATTAATATATTACTTAAATCTTTTGTGTAACTCATGCATGTTGTATGTTACACATATTACCTTATAATACTAAGGATGGATGTTGTGCACATTATGAGAATATTGAATCTTCTTTATTGTATTTTTAATACGTTATTTTATGAATGATTAATATTCAAATTGAATGGAAGATTTAATTGGTTGTTTTGAATGTGTAACATTCTCTTATTGTGTATCTATATAAAGGGACCCATAGCATTGCTTTGAGAACATACAACACACAATCATTCTATCCTTCTTCTCCTATTTTCTCATTTGAGTGAGTTTATTCTGAAGGAACGATCTATTGTTGCGCAATAGATCTTGATGTTGGTACATGCATACCCATTGAGATCTTATCGTTGTATCCTGGAGAATAGTCGTACCAATACCGATTGCACCATCGGAATCTCCGTAGGGGTACGAATCTATTCTTAAGGTCAGTGCATTTTGCACGCCTCGGTAAGTTGGTTCGTCTCATCAAATCTGGTATTATCCAACCCTCCTTATATTTTTATACATTCATATTTATATCTTATTATTTAACCTACACCTATGACGCGTGGTGTCTACCTATTCTCCATGGCTTATGGTTATATTCTTTAAATTATGCTTTTATAGTTATTTTGATGGAGAAATCTGTGTAATACCCTACTTAGGTGCGGGCGGCTATGCACGTCAGTGAACCCTGTGATTCGTCACACATTCACTCACCTAATATGCGTGGTGTCTACCGATTTTTCATCTCTTGTTGTTTGAGTATATCCTTTCAGTTTTGTTATTATTTTCCTCTCGATGATTTTATAGAGGAAACTCTTTCTATTTTTTTAGAAATATGTCCCGATATAAGGGAAAATTCTATCGAAATTTCTATAGAAATATGTCCCGATATAAGGGAAAACTCTACCGAAATTTCAAGAGAAAATATGTTCTTCACGTTCTTCGTGTTCTTCATGTGTTCTTCGTGTTCTTCATTTCATTCTACTTGTCTATCCCTCTTCATAAACTTGTACGATCGATGCCACATATACCGTCAACTCGATGATCGAAGAAATCTAGAAATAGGCAACGATTTGGCACCAGATATCCGGACAAGTGGAAAGAGCAACAGTGAGAAGCGAAAAAACCATCAAAAAACGACGATTGTTCGTGACCACTGAAAGACCCCTTGGTTCTGGCAAACGGATATTTGAGGATTTTGGATAGTCTTAGTCTATGCAAGACTAGCTTTCCCAACGCGTCAATCAGGCCTCTCCGAGTCGACCAACTACCCCGCGCTAGTTAGTCGGCTATCACAGGTCATGGAAGAAGCCCTAAATCCTTGATTTGGTCGGGATGCACTGCTTTTAAGTGTCTGGATCCGTGAGAAAAGGGAAAACGGACTCTTCTTTGTGTTCTTGGCTCGTTCTTAGCGTTTTTATATGAAAATGAAATTCGATTGTTTCATGAGCTATAAATCATCATTTTTGAAAAAGAATCACGATAAAGCATTGCATACATAAGAGAGAGCTCGATTAGGTAACGAAATCTTTCCTTTTTGCTATTGGGTTTTCATATGAGATCGTTGAGATTCCTTATTTTATGTTCTTCGCTACGAAGAACCCTAATTTGGATATTTTAGAGAAAGTATGAAAAGTTGATTTGTGTTTTCAACTAAAATAAGGTTTAAGCATTGAATGGATGTAGTGTCTTGAAACATTAGGGCTTGGAAGTTAAAATGTGCATAAATATGAGTAGATAAATATATGAATTAATATATATATGTAAGTCAATACTCAGTATTTATGTTTATGCAGATCTAAGGCTTAACGGGGGAATTACATCATGGGAATTGATGTGCTTTGAGTTGGATCCTGAAAAGGATTGTATCTTACGTTAAGAATGACTGGGAGTAGAACTACATGTCGGGCATGCAACCTGTAGGTTTGTCGAAAGGAACTCCTATTGGTGTTTCCCTGCCTAGGTGGTTGATGAACGTCATTTTCACCACTTTAATCGTTGTATCTTATTGTAGTACATGTGGTGAAATTGGTTCAGCAAAAACCACAATCTTTGAATGTTGTGGAGTATTTTTAATCTGATAAGTATACCAAGGTCGAACACATGAACACGAGCTATTCTATCTATTTATCGAATTTCGATCAATTAAGAGCAAGTGTGAATTATTTCTCAGTTTCAGGCCTTCATGCAGATGCACAAGGTAAAATGCAGGACAATGCAGAAATATGATGCATGCAATTTTTTTAGTTATTTTTCAAGCAGGAGTGTGCATGAAAATAACGCAAGGTTAAATGTATGCAATTGACTATTACAAATATACCCTAGAAAGATCAATAAATTGAACAGCATAATGTAGATTGAAATCAAGGTCATTTTGAGCATAACATCACGAGAAGACATCTATTTTATGACAAGGCAGTGGAGCAAGAGACATCATCTAACATTAAAACTTCAACATATTAAATGGTGTCAGATGAGAAAATTAAATTTGCCATAACATAGATGAAGAAATAAGGATCAAAATGACACTACAATCATGCAATTTGGACCTACGATGCTCAAGTTATGCTAAAAACAATGCGATACATAAACGTAATAAAATACAAGAAGTAAAAGATAAATAATTACACATAGGTCCCTAGAGGGACCTATTTGTAATTTACAAAAATCGACAGGGGTCCTTTGTAATTTGTAATTTTTCCATTGTGCGCAGGGACCAACTTGTAAATCTGTAAATCTGTGAAGGCCTCCCTGTAAAATACCCAGGCGCGCACATGTTGGCACGTACTAGGGGACCAAAATGCAATTTCCAAAATAAGCGGGGTCCTTTCTGTAAATTACCCATCCCCCCACATACGGGGCACGTGAGTGATGAATCCGCGATTCATCATCGCTATATCTTGATCTTAGCAAAATCCACGAGTAAATTCCCTAATAAATATCCATAAAATCAATAAATTAACAAAATAACTCTTGTAAATAAAACTCACTAATTACTGTATATAAGATTGTACAAAATAAATTAACAATAAAAAAAAGCCGCAAAATCGAAGGAGTTTTATACTTGTAAATAGCCCAAAACTTCATGGATTTTTAATAATTTCATTTCAACTCCTTTTTGGCTAATTCTTTCTCTAACCTGTTCATAATAATGTATATAAAAATACAAAAATACAAAACAAATTTTACCTTAAATAAATGCTCCTAGATCCCAATGGGAAAAAGCCGTAAAGTCCAACTTCCAAGCTAAATTCCCGCTCCGTATGAACTCCAAATTCACCAAACTCACTTTTAAAGTTCAAGTTAGAAAATTATCTATCCAACGGAAGTGGTTTCATTAAAATCGGAGCTCATTTGCAAAAGTTGGGTTTCGGGACCTAGATGTACATTGTACATTATGTATATATTCATACTTTCTTCATTTTTTATTATATCTTTCTTAATTATTAAAAATACAAAAAAAATCATACTTGTGTTGTATTTTAATTATACTATTTTATTGTATTTTTTCGTTGTAAATATCTCTTATTAAAAAGACAAAAAAATTACATATTAGAAAAGTAAAAAAATGTACATGGTGTTTTGTCTTCTTTTGTAAATTCTCCACTATTTCTCTTCTCTTCTTATTTTATTGTATTTAAAGTAGACAACTTTATTTATTTATTTATTTATTATTTAATTTCCATTCTCTATAATAACCACCAATTCAACTCCATTATTCCACCATTTTTTCCCAACTTCCCATTCAACTCCATTAATAAATCAACCTCCCATTCAACCCCACCACTTTAATAACCTCTCATCCCATTCTCTTTATATACATGTCATTCTCCTCATTTTTGCCTTTGATCCATCTTTATGTGAGGAGAGCCAAGTTCCCAGAGTTGAATCGGTGACAGCGACGCAACCGCGGTCGAGCGACGACGGCCCTCTCTCCGGTGTGATCCGTTGGCTTTTTGGCCAACATCGCAGCCGCAACCGCGTGCTGCTCGAGCTCATCGCACGCCGGCGATTTGAGCGAAGACCGTGCTCACGTGAGCACACCATAGGCGACCTTCCATCTTAGGTAATTTTATTTTCATTTTCTCGTCATCATTTGTTTATTGGCAATTTTTTTTTCACATCACATTACCACCCATACACCCTTCATTTGTTCCATATCATCCACTTCATCACCATCATCATTATATAATTTTGTTCTCCGTATATATGTGTTCTTATTTCCTGTTTAAAGAAAATTAAAAAAAAAAGTTAAAAAATTAAAACAAAAAAAATCCCTTTTTTATTACAGTAAAAAATCAAAAAGAAAAAAAATTTAAAAAAAAAACAAAAAAAACCATCCGCAGCAGCGGTGGGGGAACACCCACCGCCGCCGCCCCCTCTCCTCCAAGCGGCTCACCGCCGCCCCCTCTCACCGCCAGCGGCGCCGCCGGCCGCCGCTCCCTCCACAAGCCGCCGCGCGGCCTCCGCCGCCCCCTCCTCGCCGACGCAGCCGCGGGAGGCCCCGCGCCCTCCACCTTCAACCGCCTCCACCGACGCTGCTGCCCCCCCCCCCCCCGCGGCCACCTCCGTCGCGTCTCGCCGCCGCCTCCAGCCCCCGGGCCCCTCCGCCAACCAGCCGCTGGGTCTCCAGCCGACGCCGACCTTCCACCGCCGTCCCCTCGTGCGGGCGGCGCCGCCACCGACCACCCCAAATGTTGGGTTCATCCCTGATGAATCTGTGATTCATCACATCAAAAGTCAAAAATAGAGCCTTGTTCCCGAGAAAATAGAGGCATATTTCCCTTTATCTTGCATAAATAGCATTCATGCATGCATCCATAATTCATGCATTTTAGGAGCTCATCTGCATTTAAATAAGAAGCCAAAAATCACCTGTAAAAGACCTCTTCATCAAATAACTCCTTCTCTATAATATATGTATATACTCCTTAAGAATATAGGGAAGAAAGCCACAAATCACCCTTGTAAAAGAGCCTAAATACCCTGAGCACCCTTGTACATTAAAACACACATAAAGCCCGCATACAAACTCCTACTTAGGTCTACTCACTCTTAGAATACTACATATCAAAAGACCTTCAAAATGAGACTAATTTCATTGAAATTGGAGCTTGTATGAGGAACTTGGGTTTTTGGGTCATTTTGTATACTACATATGTATATTTATGTAACTTTGTATTTATGTATCATATTTGACCTCATCTCCGTCTTTGGTCAACATGAAACTTGTAGATCTCATCAAGATCTACAACTTTCATGTTTTGAGTTTTTCCAAATTCGGCCTCCTCCTCTTTCTACACGTGTCTTTCCCTTCGACCACTCACAGCAGGCCACGTGGCGCCCTCTGATTGCGCCACGCGGCCCGCTGCCCTTTGTCTGCGCCGCCCGCGCCCTCCATCGTTGGATCGCACCTCAGATCCAACGGCCCAGGCCTGACCACGTCCGCTCTCTTCTACAGCCATCAGATCCACCCCGCATTCCATCTGGACCGTTCCTTAGCGCCGCATCCTCAACGAGCCACGTGGCGACCTCTAGGCCGCCCGATCGCGCCCCCGATCCCTTCATCACAACCGCTCGTCTTCCAGCGGATCGTGACCCTCAGATCAATCACCTAGACCCGATCCTAGCCGCCCGCTCGCACTTCGCCCGCGTCACGCCACGTGTCACCCTCATAGCCCTTCATCTGGGCACTCCAGATCTAATCTCACCCGCCCGCTTCGCGCCTCCATCTGGCCGTTGGATCACAAGATCCAACGGCCAGGACTTCGTCCCCTACCTCGGGCAGCCCCTCTCTCCCACGATCTCCGCCTTGCGGGAGGGGCCGCCCCTTTCTATTCTCGGCCGCACTCCAGCCCCCCTCGCCGGCCACTGACTCTCCCACGATCTTCCCCACTCTTCCCTCTCCCTCGCCAACACCCTCGAACATCACCATCTCCGCCACACTCGCTCCACCACCTCCATGAAACTCGCCACTCACCCAGCTCTGCCGCCACCTTCGACCTATAAATACACCCTCTCCGACCACATTCAAGCCCATCCGCCACTCCAGGAAAGAACCCCGAGCTCCAAGCTTCCTCTTGGTGACAGCAAGCGGCCGAATTGTTGAGCGACGAAGGACCTTCTTCTCCGGCGAGATCCACGGTGCACAGCCGTGCCGCAGCCGCCCTCCGCGTAGCTGCACGAGCTCGAGGCTTACCGACCTCTGGAGCGACGACCCCTGGAGCTCAAAACCGAGCCCCAAACCCCAGGTAACCTCCTTCATCCCCTCTCCGATCATCCTCTTCTTTTCTTCCGATCTTCTCCGATTTTATTCGCCTTCCACGGACATCTCCACACCTCCTCGACATCCCGACGAGCTCCGCGACGGTGCTAGCATCCTCGCGGGCTTCTCCACTTCGCCATTCACCGCACTTCGACCATCGTCGACTAGCAGCTCCGCCGCTTGTCCGGAGCCACCTCGCCCGATCACCTCAAGCACCCGCAGGCCTCACCGACCACGCCATCCTCTCCACGATCGTATCAGCACGCTTCGGCTATCCACATAACCCTTGCAGGTACCCGATCATCATTGGCCGGAGCTTCATCGGATCCTTCTTCGAGCTTCATCGACCAGGTGCTCCAGCCCTCCTCCAGCCAATCCGAGACCACCGGAGGCTTCGCCGTCCTCATCCGCTGCTTCCGAGCTAGCTGGGAGCTGACAGAGCTCACTGACGGAGCTCAGCGAGGCAGGCGGAGGTCAGCCCCCTTCACCGGAGCACAGGCCCCTCCTCCGCAGGCGGCGGAGGAGCGTTGAAGGAGAAACAGCAGCCACCGTTCGATCTTCTGATCGAACGGCCCTCGTCCCGCCACGCGTCTCTTCACCGCCTTCGTCCTCGACCGTCGATCGCACCAAGGATCGGACGCTCCACCCGCTGCCACGCGTCTTCACCTACCACCCTTGGATCCATCCAGATCCAAGGGCCCTCAGGCCGCCACGTCGCCCGATCCGAGCCTCGGCACCCAAGCCTAGGCTCGGGTCCCCCGAAGCAGATCCGAGGCTAACCCGAGCCTCCAGAAGCCCCGACCCTCGATCCGAGCCTCCGACGCCTCCGAGCCTAGGCCGCCCCACGTGAGGAGCACGTGCGGCCTGGGTAAATTGCACCGACACCCCTGGAGGTTTCCAAAATTGCAGAAAGGTCCCTGTGAAGCAGACATCACGTGAGGCGCACGTGATTCGTGGAGAATTTGCATTCAAGTCCTGCATAGTCTTGGTAATTGCACTTTAGTCCCTGTCAGCATGTTTATTTCTTGAACATTTATTTTTCAGTATTGCATTTAGACCCCTATGTTTGCACGTGTCCATAGCATGCATTTTTGATTATTTTTGAATTTTAAAAGTTGCATATTGTTGAGAACTTTGTCCTCTACCTGTTAGCACACGTGTTGTATTTTTGTTGGTTTTCTTGATTTATTAATGAATTAATTGGTTGATTTGAGTCATATTTTGCCCAGAGATGCCATTTGATTTTTAGTAAATTATCTGTGCCTTCAAAAATCACCAAAAAAATCACAGTAGCTTAAGGACATTGTTTTTAACATCCCATAAAAATTTCACATCATTTGCACGCATAACGAGGCCTGAATAAATAGTTTAGTGATTTCCTTTGATTAATTTTAATTAATTCATTTCACAACATTTTTTTAGTTCTGTCAATTTTCCTAGGTTCCTGATCATTAGACCTTCCTAGGATAATTTTAGTTCCGAGAAATATTGTGTTTTGATATTTATTAAAAATTAAACATTGAAAATCACACTGTTTGTTTAGTTAATTCATAGAATATTCATTTTGAGTCAAAAAATTCCAAAAAAAATTAGTGTAGGTCATTTTCATCATAAGCAACCTTCTGGCCAATTTTCATAATTTTTGGACTGAATTTGATATATCAATTAAATCTAACTTGAAATTGGCTAAGGATTGTCTGCATTGTCTACATAGTAATTAAAAAGACCAAAAAAAAAAAAAAAAATCGTTCCCCGAATCTCGAGCACTTGTGAATTGATGTAATCAACCTAAGGAGACAGATGCCTCCCTGAGATCGACCTTGGACTTCACCAAGTAAAAAAAAACTACATCACTTAACATTAATAGCTAAGTGATTTTTGATTAATCCCTCGTATCCGACTGCAACGAATATCATTAATTGATTTGGACATTAATTTGACCGGATTAACTAAGGGTGCGGGAGGCTTATCAAAATGGCGCCGTTGCCGGGGAGGCACGGCTTAGGTTAATTTACATCACATTTTGAGTGTTTGATTTTCTAACCCCCGGGTAGTCTGACCCCCGGTTGTTCTTGTAATTATTTCTCTCATTTATTTTTGCTTTATTTTATTTTTGTGTCACTCTCTGACCTTATCTTAATTTTTGTGCGAGGAACGCGAGGAGTCGGCGACGCTTCGAAGACTTAGCACTTAGATTGTGTGAGAGAAAGAGAGGCCTTGTAATTTTCATTTTATTTTATTTCTTTTGCATCGTTTCCAGCGGTTCCCGTTTGGGTTCTCGCGCGTGTAAAAATAGTGGAAACCGTGTCCCGTGTGCTGTGTGGTTGATTGGTAACTTAGCTTGCACTAGCGGCTCCTCGAGCCAATCTAGGACTTGTTTGTGCTCGTAATCAATAGGACCACACAACACATTTAAAAGACGCACTTAGACCGCAGGACTTAGTTCAAATCAATCTGTTCTTCACGCTAATAGAACTGCCTGTCTAGGAGCGGCTTTTATCGCCTGCATTTGCATATAGGATAGAGTTTTCAATTCTGTATAGCATCCTGCATCGACAAGCGAAGGGATCACTGTAAGTATTCTCTACTTAGCATACGCATCATAGATTTTAACTTGCATCGGCTTTTCTCGATTTCCCCCTCTGATTTTCTCACTTAATTAAAGGAAATTGGGACTGTCCGATAGGCGTGCTTTGTGGTGATTAAATTTCAGTGATAACCTACTTTAAAACTGGGACTGCTAACAGTATTGACAATAAAAAGGGAATAAAACTGAAAATTGTTTGCGGGAGAGTAACCCCGACCTTGTTTTCAGGCTGAGTGAGGGTACCTGAGTGTGTGTGAACACCCTAAGGTAGAGCCCAAATCCCCGTCTTCCATATCATCGTTCTGACTGATCCTAGCAAATATCACAAGCCGGATACTTTCAGATTCTTTGACTAGTACCAAGTAGCCTCCGCCTGTCTCAGGTAGATAGGGGCGAAATTGCGGTACTTCGCGACAAGCTGCCAGTAACCCCCCGGGGTGAAGTTCCGGCCTTGTCAGCCTCCGCCTGCTTGCAGGTAGATAGGGGCGTGGTCACTGAATCCCTCGGCTTGGGATAGGAGCGAAGAAAGGAAGGAGCGGCGGTATCTTAGACGACAGGATAAACAGGGAAGACGCATCCGGCTCTGAGCCGACTTCCCTCTAGGCCGCGTAATCCTTGCTAGATTTGCTTGAAATTCACACTTAAAAATTACAAGATAAATTGGACTCAATTTGAGTCCTTCACTGTGTTGAGTGTGAAAACCAGGGTCTTGGATTGTTCTTCTTGCTTGCTTCAGGTAGGAGTAAAATCCTATCTTCTTCTCGCTTATCAAGATGAGTCAATGGGGAGATCTCGACACACAATTCACTGATCCCTCTATGAGTCCCCCAGATAACTCGTCTTTTTCGGTCCAAACGCACTTTGGACCACCCAGGACTCATGACCCTCTTGAGTCCTGGTTCCCTCCTGCTCAGGGTGGTTACCCTCAAACCAACCCTTTTATCTCCTCTGAGAGTACCGAGGAAGAC
This sequence comes from Ottelia alismoides, assembly GCA_037367405.1. NCBI lineage: Eukaryota > Viridiplantae > Streptophyta > Magnoliopsida > Alismatales > Hydrocharitaceae > Ottelia > Ottelia alismoides. The sequence goes on along the minus strand of JAZKJV010004371.1, from coordinate 675,434 downwards.
CATTGCCTCGGTAATCCATTCCTTGATTTACCCTCTAACACCGGACCTATTTTCCATATCCCAGAACTGGAGGGAGAAATGCCGCCAAGGATGCCGCCCGACGAGGACCAGATGAGACAAATCCTTAGACGTCTGGCAGAAGCTGAACAGAAGAATGCCGATCTCACTGCACGAATGGGGCAGATTATAGTAGCAGAAGGAATCGACCGGCCCATGGTCGATACATATAACCCGGCGGAGAACGAGATCCAGAATTGGCTAGCACCTGCAGTTCCCGACCAGGCATTCGAGCTGAAGCCCCACTTCCTTAGCCTGCTGCCGAAGTTCAACGGAAACCTCAGCGAAGAGCCGTACACCTTCCTCCGTGACTTCGAACTAGTCTGTAATAATCTGAGCCATCCCAATGTTGGCCAAGACTATATCAGACTGAAAGCCACCCCTTTTGCCTTAGGAGATAAGGCTGCACATTGGCTGAAGAACCTAGGGGTGGTTTGTACTACCTGGATGCAGTTCAAGGACCTCTTCCTGAAGAAGTTCTACCCACTCAGTAGAACCAATCAGATGCGTACGAAGATTGCCAGCTTCGCCCAAGGACCCTGCGAACCGTTCCACGAGGCGTGGGACAGGTTCAATGATTTAGTGCAGAAATGCCCATGCCACGGCATTTCAAAGGCGATCCTAGTCCAGACCTTGTTCTGCGGCTTAACCCCAGAGATGCAGGGGTTAGTCAGCGCCGCCTGCGGAGGAAGCTATCTGAACAAGAACGAACACGCCGTATGGAAGATCCTGGAGCAGATGGCAGAAACCGGCAGGTCACAGGCCACAAGGGCCTATCAGTTGTCTCCCTCGATTCTATCCAACGAGACAACTAAAAGGACTGTTGCTGATCTGACAGAGGACCTCATCCCCAGCATGGGGATGATTGCAGACAAGCTCACCATGGTCGAACAGATCCACAAGCGAGTCGCGGAGATGGAGTCTCTTTCGAGCCTTCCCAAGAAGGTGGAGGAACTCTCTGAAAAGGTAGCCAAGATGAAGCTACCCACCCCTTCTGCACCACCTGTACCTGTACATCGAGTTCATCTTGTACAGGAACAGGCACCGGGGTCTCAAAGCAGCTGGGATCAGACTTACACCCAGCAGAACCATCAAGCACCCCCACCAGTTGAGACAGCATACGAGGAGCCTCCGCCCGTCTACGAGATCAACGGGCTCTGGTATAGCCGTGACCCACTAGTCCGGCAAATTGAGATGGGGAAGGATCAGGCACACCGCCCAACCCCAGTATACCAGGAGACCAGACCCGTCACAATCCCGCGATACCAGTCCAGGCCAGACCAGGGGTACCAGCCGCAGCAGCGAACCTACCAGCAGGGGCCAGCACCACCCCATCAGCAGCAGTATCGGCACGGCCAGCAGGGCCAGTTCAGGACGGCATCCACGCAGCAGCCAGCCCAGCCCACCGAGTTGGAGTCCCTCACCTTGGCGATCCAGACCCTGTCTGATAGGGTCCAGCAGATGCAGAACGATTACTTGGACATGAGAACCGACATCAATCGGGTCTCTCGTGCTCAAGACCAACAAACGGCGCCAAGGACTCCACTTCCCGCACAGGTTCAGGCCAACCCGAACAGCATACACCAAGGCCAGAACCGACCTAGAGATCAGGTAGACTATTCAGATAATTATTTATCTGAACATGAGATCCTTTCGTATGATAATGTTAACCATATGTCCCTCAGGAGCGGAAGGACCGTGACCATACCTGATCGGGCACGGGCACAACAGGAAGGAACCTCCGAAGTTCGACCTGAGGAGAATTCGGAGGAGGAGGAAGAGGAGCATCACCACCACCACCGCAAGCAGAAGAAGAGGACATCTGAGTCCTCGAAGCAGCACCCCCGCATCCACCTGGAGTCCGACGGCACCGATGAGCCCGCACCTCCATCTGAGGAGGACCAGTCAGAAGAAGCGGAAGACGCATCACCGGTTTCGCCCAAGCATTTTCCCTTTCGTCAGAGTCAGCATCAGAGTCTGTACAAAAGTCCGAGTCAGAGTCCTGTCCAGAACTCAGTTTCAGTTTCTAATGAAAATATTTCAGTTCCAGATCCTGAGTTAATAATCCCTTTCCCCCAAGCTCTTAAGGGTGGGAAGAAGAAAAACACAAAAATCCAAAAAGATGACCCTGAGATGGCTGAATTTTGTAACAAACATATCAAGGTCACAATCCCTTTCGACAAGTTCGTGGAAATGACCCCTGCATTCCAGAAATACCTTAAGGTGCGATGCACACCTACTAGGGTTAGCAGGAAGACCAAAAGCCGTGTTGAGAAACACGTTCTATCAGTAGCCACGACTTGTGCAATAAAGAACTCGTTTCCTCGGAAACGAAGAGACATGGGTGCACACTATGTAGTGAGTCATGTTGATGACATCGCGTTTGCACGCACTCTCCTTGACAATGGTTCCTCGATCAATTTGATGCCCACAGCCCTCTATGAGCGGCTTGATCTCGGACCTCTTAGGAAATCTAGAGCTATTCTGCAGTTTGCAGATAAATCCACTAAGAGGTCCCAAGGAGAATTAAGGAACATTGTGATCAAAGTCGAGGGTCAGGAATACCTGGTGGACTTCACTGTCCTTGATATGGAGACCCCTCGTAATTGGAGAGATTCCCAGATTATCTTGGGTAGGCCCTTCCTTAGAACAGCAGGGGCCTTATTCGATTATAAGAATGGGAAGATTCAGTTCCAAACTCCAGGCGGAGATGAGGAACTAGAGATGAAGCAGACCAGATGGCAGAGACCGGACTCCGAATCCAGCACCGAGTACTCTTCGATCGAAACAGACAGTGCACATGTAGACTTAGTTGGGCCATGGAGACAGAACCCAGCCAGCACCGATATGTCCATCTCCTTTGAAGATGATCCAGTACATGAGTCAGTCTGCGAGATCATTAGGAACGAGTACAGCTCTGAGCCTGCATCACCCTACATCTTCGATGACATAGAGGCCCAAGAGGGCCTGTCAGTCCTTACATCCTTAGGACAATCGGAAGATGAGGAAGACGAGTCGGACGAGGCGTTTGCCGATTGCATGGAGACCTTTGACGATCCGACTCCAGAGCCAAGCTTGGTGGCAGCCACTGCAGATCAAGATCCAGCCACTTCCAACACCGAACCAGATCGGATTGAGCCAGACTTCTTAGATGATCATACCATCCCTGAGCTCAAACCCTTACCCACAACCCTTAAGTATGCCTTCCTTGCGGGCGCAGCCAAGAAATTTCCGGTCATTATCAGTTCGCAATTGACCGAGGAGCAGGAATCTCGCTTGCTAGAGATCCTGGAGAAGAACCGCAAGGCAATAGGCTGGAGCATTTCCGATCTCCACGGGATAAATCCCGCTCTGTGTTCGCACCATATATATTTGGAGAATGAAGCCAAACCCTCTCGTGAATTCCAACGTCGGTTGAATCCAAATCTACGAGAGGTTGTCAAGAAAGAGATAGAAAAATGGTGCGACGCGGGTTTTATCTACCCAATCTCCGACTCTAAGTGGGTGGCCCCAATCCATGTTGTCCCGAAAAAGTCGGGAATTCAGACGACCACCAACGAGGACGGAGAGGAGATCGTGACGAGAGTACCCACGTCGTGGCGCGTCTGTGTGGATTACAGACGCCTGAATGCCGCGACGAAGAAGGATCATTTCCCCCTACCGTTCATTGATCAGATCTTAGAGAGACTAGCAGGGAAAGAATTCTTCTGCTTCCTTGATGGGTTCTCGGGCTACAATCAAGTAGCCATAGCTCCAGAGGACCAGGAAAAGACCACGTTCACATGCCCCTTTGGTACCTATGCTTTCAGGCGCATGCCTTTTGGGTTATGCAATGCTCCAGGTACTTTTCAAAGGTGCATGATTGCTGTATTCGCCGAAATGGTCGGCGAATTCCTGGAAGTCTTCATGGATGACTTTTCGGTCCACGGCGACTCTTTTGATTCCTGCCTTAGGAATCTGGACCGAGTCCTCAAAAGATGTTGTGAGGTCAATCTGGTGCTCTCCTGGGAGAAAAGTCACTTTATGGTGACGGAGGGCATAGTGTTGGGGCACGTCATCTCCAAGAGAGGAATGGAGGTTGACCCTGCCAAGGTGGATGTGATCAGACGACTCCAGCCACCAACCAACGTACGGCAGTTGCGGTCGTTCCTCGGGCATGTCGGATTTTATCGGAGGTTCATCAAAGATTTTTCTAAAATTGCCCGACCGCTAACTGAGCTTTTAGGCAAAGACGCGGAGTTTATTGTCGATCACAAGTGTCTTGCGGCCTTTAAGCTATTACAAGGAATGATTATGGACGCACCCATTTTACAAGCCCCAGATTGGTCTCTCCCTTTTGAGATCATGACGGATGCATCAGATTATGCTGTTGGGGCTGTATTGGGACAAAGAAGAGATGGCGTCCCGTTTGCAATCCACTACGCAAGCAAAGTGCTTGATTCTGCTCAGCGTAACTATACAGTTACCGAAAAGGAAATGCTGGCGGTAGTGTTTGCCTTGGACAAATTCAGATCGCATTTAATCGGATCCAAGGTGACTGTGTTCACAGACCACACGGCACTACGATATTTGATGGAGAAGAAGGACGCGAAGGCGCGTCTTCTTCGTTGGATTCTACTTATCCAGGAATTTGATTTGGACATCCGTGATAAACCTGGAAAGAAGAACGTAGTAGCTGATCATCTCTCTCGTCTCGAAAATATTAATACTTCCGAGGTTTCCCCAATTCGAGACTCCTTCCCTGACGAGTCGATTTTTGTTATCGACTCACTCCCATGGTATGCCAATATCGTGAACTATCTTGTCTCCAAGAAGGTTCCCGAGGATTGGCCCAAGAGCCAAATTGACCGACTAAAGTCGGATGCTAGACACTACCATTGGGAGGATCCGATCCTTTTCTTTGAAGGACCGGATTGCGTCTGGAGACGTTGTATTCCTCAGGAGGAATACCAGAGTGTCCTTTCTTTATGCCATAGCTTAGAGGCAGGAGGACACCACTCCGGGAAGAGGACCGCATGGAAGGTGCTTCAGTGTGGCTTTTACTGGCCGACTCTGTTTCGCGATGCCACCACCTTCGCGAAGTCGTGCCCAGTATGCCAGAGAATGGGAGGAACCGTTGGTTCCAAGGATGAGATGCCGATGCAGCCGGTCATCATTTGTGATGTCTTTGACGCCTGGGGCATCGACTTCATGGGCCCATTCCCTGTCAGCCACGGATTTGAATACATCCTTCTTGCGGTGGATTATCTGTCAAGATGGGTGGAGGCTATCCCGACCCGAGCCGCAGACAGCAGGACTGTCTGTAAGTTTATCAGAGAGCACATAATCTCTAGGTTCGGGATCCCCAAAATGATGATATCAGATGGGGGTAGCCACTTTGTGAATCGGGAGGTGAAGAAACTCCTGAAGGATTACGGCATCGAACACCGTGTCGCTAGTCCTTACCACCCACAAACCAATGGTATGGCTGAGGTGTCAAATAGGGAGGTAAAAACAATACTGCAAAAGCTCGTCCGCCCAGACAGGAAGGACTGGTCTCAGATCTTGGATCAGGTCCTCTGGGCGTATAGGACGGCTTACAAGACACCGTTAGGTACCTCCCCATTCCGAATGGTATTCGGAAAGCCGTGCCATTTGCCCGCAGAGTTAGTGCATAAATCAGAATGGGCAATAAAGAAGGTCAACTGGAACACACACCTGGGCCAAAAACAGAGAGACATGGATCTGAATGAGCTTGTGGAAGTCAGAAACCGCGCATACGACAACAGTGTGGTGTACAAGGACAAGGTGAAGCGTTGGCACGATAGATTTATCAGACGAAAGACCTTTGTTCCTGGACAGAAGGTATGGTTGTTCAATGCCAGGCTGAAGACCTTCCAAGGCAAGCTGAAATCCAAGTGGACGGGACCATTTGTAGTCCGAACGGTGCATGATAGTGGATGTGTCGAGATCTCAGATCTCGCGGATGACGCACCGACATTCCTGGTTAATGGGCAGCTGTTGAAGCACTTCGTTGAATCTAATGAACAGTTAGTCCATGTGGAGGAGATTGTATTCATGCGCGAGACAGATACAGCAGATACATCTCAAGCCGTGCATGAGACCTTGCAGCAATGAACTCCAGCCATCAGCAGCATCTTCAGAAGATTCAGACCGACTCATTTGTACATATATCATCATTCCTGTATATCCTTTCCTCTACCTCCACGATTCTAGTAACCCATCCCCACATCATCGAATCATTATCTCGGACTATACTTAGGATGACCAGATCCTAAGTATAGGGGGAAGGGGTCACCCGAGTCGTTTCACTGTACATTCTCCAGATCACATCGGTCCTCATACGCATTTCTTACCAATACTTAGGCTGACCTAAGCCTAAGTATAGGGGGGACCGATGCCCATATTGTATATTCATCCATTCCCATCTTTCCTCGTCCGCCCCATTTTTGATCTTCTTCTACACTTAGGCCGCCAGAGCCTAAGTATAGGGGGGCAAGACGACTTCTATACTTTCTATTCCTCTTTGGCTCTCCTATGCTTAGCACGAGCTATGTCTTTTTCCTCGCTCTCTGTGCTCTGAGGACATAGCACACGCTAAGTATAGGGGGGCGTGTATATATTACATATATACTTTACCCATAGCTCGTACTTTCGCATATTTTTGTATATATATATTTGCAATAATTATGGGTGGGTAAAAATTGAAAAAAAAAAATTGTACACTTGTATACTACTTGTAAACCTTTTGTAAAAATTAAAAAAAAATTAATAATAAATTAATGTACAAATTATATCAACTAAAGATTGTTGTAAATAATAAAAAAAAAAAAAGATTGTTGTATACCAGAAAAATAAAACAAAAAGGCTTCTTATTTACTCTTGCATATTATCTTGCATTTTCAAAAAAAAAAAAAAAAAAAAAAAAAAAAAAAAAGTCTTGCATTTCATTCATAGCATGTCATCTGCACATCATCTGCATATCTTGCATATGCAAAGTGAAAAGCTAGTGGGTTCTGAACCAAGTTATGAGTAGATATTGAGGATGGACTTGATTTGACCTTAACCCATCTAATTTCAGAGGGACCTTATAGGAACTGGAATTAAGATTTTTCAGGTCAAGTGACTTAATTCTTTGAGTCCGCAAGTCTATGTTCACATGTCATCTTGATTAGTCTAAGTAGAATATTTCGTGCATACGCAGGATTCTCTTAGATAATGACCTAACTTGGACAAGCACAATGCACGTAGCTCTTCATTGATGAGGTGGTGAGGAGGTAGAATCCTTTAGCTTGGAGTAGCACACGGGTGGAAACATCCGTCCTCCTCTAGGGAGGGTAGTGCATCTCAACCTAGTCTAGTGGTGTTGACATCTAAGGACGGGATGCTGTGGGTTGCAATAATGCTTCAAAAGAGGGATAGTCTACTGGCTCAAGAGGAAAAACTCCTGATGTACATGCTGCACATTGTATATAGTGAAAAAAAAAAAAAAAAAAAAAAAAAATTGCAAGAAAACTCCAAAAAAAAATCAGACAGGTCCAAGTCAAAGAAAAAAAATTTTTACCTGTCGGAGTACGAAGAAATGCAGCTGGATGACTTGGCTACACTGGTCAGGCATCCCGGGATAGGTGGCTACACTGGCCACCGTCCATTCTTTTCTCTACCCCCTCCTCTTGAGTTGGTCGCACTTGAACTTAGAAGGGAATACCCCGCTCCTCGAGGAAAGAGTTACTGGACCGGGTTATTGAGTTACCTTGTTAGAGGAGGCTGGTTCCGAGTCATTTCTGATGTGGAGAGCTATATCTCACTTACACAGTACAAGTAAGAATCATAGTCATCAGAAATTTGCGTTTGAGGATTTGTTCTGACCTGGCTATTGAGGCGTCTTGAATAGAAGACTTGTGGAACTTGAAGTCTGTTAGCTCTTAAGTTCAGGTCCAAATAAGGTTCCGCCACACAATTAATCCAAAGGTCGAGTCAGGCTCCATTTTTAACTTTTGTTCATGACCTTGGTATGGAACCCAAAATCATTTCACTCTCGCATTTCATTTAGTTGCTCGGGGACGAGCAAGGTTTAAGTATAGGGGGTTGATGAATCTGTGATTCATCACATCAAAAGTCAAAAATAGAGCCTTGTTCCCGAGAAAATAGAGGCATATTTCCCTTTATCTTGCATAAATAGCATTCATGCATGCATCCATAATTCATGCATTTTAGGAGCTCATCTGCATTTAAATAAGAAGCCAAAAATCACCTGTAAAAGACCTCTTCATCAAATAACTCCTTCTCTATAATATATGTATATACTCCTTAAGAATATAGGGAAGAAAGCCACAAATCACCCTTGTAAAAGAGCCTAAATACCCTGAGCACCCTTGTACATTAAAACACACATAAAGCCCGCATACAAACTCCTACTTAGGTCTACTCACTCTTAGAATACTACATATCAAAAGACCTTCAAAATGAGACTAATTTCATTGAAATTGGAGCTTGTATGAGGAACTTGGGTTTTTGGGTCATTTTGTATACTACATATGTATATTTATGTAACTTTGTATTTATGTATCATATTTGACCTCATCTCCGTCTTTGGTCAACATGAAACTTGTAGATCTCATCAAGATCTACAACTTTCATGTTTTGAGTTTTTCCAAATTCGGCCTCCTCCTCTTTCTACACGTGTCTTTCCCTTCGACCACTCACAGCAGGCCACGTGGCGCCCTCTGATTGCGCCACGCGGCCCGCTGCCCTTTGTCTGCGCCGCCCGCGCCCTCCATCGTTGGATCGCACCTCAGATCCAACGGCCCAGGCCTGACCACGTCCGCTCTCTTCTACAGCCATCAGATCCACCCGCATTCCATCTGGACCGTTCCTTAGCGCCGCATCCTCAACGAGCCACGTGGCGACCTCTAGGCCGCCCGATCGCGCCCCCGATCCCTTCATCACAACCGCTCGTCTTCCAGCGGATCGTGACCCTCAGATCAATCACCTAGACCCGATCCTAGCCGCCCGCTCGCACTTCGCCCGCGTCACGCCACGTGTCACCCTCATAGCCCTTCATCTGGGCACTCCAGATCTAATCTCACCCGCCCGCTTCGCGCCTCCATCTGGCCGTTGGATCACAAGATCCAACGGCCAGGACTTCGTCCCCTACCTCGGGCAGCCCCTCTCTCCCACGATCTCCGCCTTGCGGGAGGGGCCGCCCCTTTCTATTCTCGGCCGCACTCCAGCCCCCCTCGCCGGCCACTGACTCTCCCACGATCTTCCCCACTCTTCCCTCTCCCTCGCCAACACCCTCGAACATCACCATCTCCGCCACACTCGCTCCACCACCTCCATGAAACTCGCCACTCACCCAGCTCTGCCGCCACCTTCGACCTATAAATACACCCTCTCCGACCACATTCAAGCCCATCCGCCACTCCAGGAAAGAACCCCGAGCTCCAAGCTTCCTCTTGGTGACAGCAAGCGGCCGAATTGTTGAGCGACGAAGGACCTTCTTCTCCGGCGAGATCCACGGTGCACAGCCGTGCCGCAGCCGCCCTCCGCGTAGCTGCACGAGCTCGAGGCTTACCGACCTCTGGAGCGACGACCCCTGGAGCTCAAAACCGAGCCCCAAACCCCAGGTAACCTCCTTCATCCCCTCTCCGATCATCCTCTTCTTTTCTTCCGATCTTCTCCGATTTTATTCGCCTTCCACGGACATCTCCACACCTCCTCGACATCCCGACGAGCTCCGCGACGGTGCTAGCATCCTCGCGGGCTTCTCCACTTCGCCATTCACCGCACTTCGACCATCGTCGACTAGCAGCTCCGCCGCTTGTCCGGAGCCACCTCGCCCGATCACCTCAAGCACCCGCAGGCCTCACCGACCACGCCATCCTCTCCACGATCGTATCAGCACGCTTCGGCTATCCACATAACCCTTGCAGGTACCCGATCATCATTGGCCGGAGCTTCATCGGATCCTTCTTCGAGCTTCATCGACCAGGTGCTCCAGCCCTCCTCCAGCCAATCCGAGACCACCGGAGGCTTCGCCGTCCTCATCCGCTGCTTCCGAGCTAGCTGGGAGCTGACAGAGCTCACTGACGGAGCTCAGCGAGGCAGGCGGAGGTCAGCCCCCTTCACCGGAGCACAGGCCCCTCCTCCGCAGGCGGCGGAGGAGCGTTGAAGGAGAAACAGCAGCCACCGTTCGATCTTCTGATCGAACGGCCCTCGTCCCGCCACGCGTCTCTTCACCGCCTTCGTCCTCGACCGTCGATCGCACCAAGGATCGGACGCTCCACCCGCTGCCACGCGTCTTCACCTACCACCCTTGGATCCATCCAGATCCAAGGGCCCTCAGGCCGCCACGTCGCCCGATCCGAGCCTCGGCACCCAAGCCTAGGCTCGGGTCCCCCGAAGCAGATCCGAGGCTAACCCGAGCCTCCAGAAGCCCCGACCCTCGATCCGAGCCTCCGACGCCTCCGAGCCTAGGCCGCCCCACGTGAGGAGCACGTGCGGCCTGGGTAAATTGCACCGACACCCCTGGAGGTTTCCAAAATTGCAGAAAGGTCCCTGTGAAGCAGACATCACGTGAGGCGCACGTGATTCGTGGAGAATTTGCATTCAAGTCCTGCATAGTCTTGGTAATTGCACTTTAGTCCCTGTCAGCATGTTTATTTCTTGAACATTTATTTTTCAGTATTGCATTTAGACCCCTATGTTTGCACGTGTCCATAGCATGCATTTTTGATTATTTTTGAATTTTAAAAGTTGCATATTGTTGAGAACTTTGTCCTCTACCTGTTAGCACACGTGTTGTATTTTTGTTGGTTTTCTTGATTTATTAATGAATTAATTGGTTGATTTGAGTCATATTTTGCCCAGAGATGCCATTTGATTTTTAGTAAATTATCTGTGCCTTCAAAAATCACCAAAAAAATCACAGTAGCTTAAGGACATTGTTTTTAACATCCCATAAAAATTTCACATCATTTGCACGCATAACGAGGCCTGAATAAATAGTTTAGTGATTTCCTTTGATTAATTTTAATTAATTCATTTCACAACATTTTTTTAGTTCTGTCAATTTTCCTAGGTTCCTGATCATTAGACCTTCCTAGGATAATTTTAGTTCCGAGAAATATTGTGTTTTGATATTTATTAAAAATTAAACATTGAAAATCACACTGTTTGTTTAGTTAATTCATAGAATATTCATTTTGAGTCAAAAAATTCCAAAAAAAATTAGTGTAGGTCATTTTCATCATAAGCAACCTTCTGGCCAATTTTCATAATTTTTGGACTGAATTTGATATATCAATTAAATCTAACTTGAAATTGGCTAAGGATTGTCTGCATTGTCTACATAGTAATTAAAAAGACCAAAAAAAAAAAAAAAATCGTTCCCCGAATCTCGAGCACTTGTGAATTGATGTAATCAACCTAAGGAGACAGATGCCTCCCTGAGATCGACCTTGGACTTCACCAAGTAAAAAAAAACTACATCACTTAACATTAATAGCTAAGTGATTTTTGATTAATCCCTCGTATCCGACTGCAACGAATATCATTAATTGATTTGGACATTAATTTGACCGGATTAACTAAGGGTGCGGGAGGCTTATCAATCCCCCATCGCACAAGGAAGAAGAAGAGGTTTCCTTTTCTTTCTATTTGTTTAATGTAAAAATTGCATTATAAATATTTCATGTTTTCGTAATTGCATCATAGTCCTTGTGTATAACTTGCATTGTAATTTCATTTTCTGAATTTGCCAAGACACCCATGTGTTTGACTTTAAGTTTGGACATCTGATTTGCATCTTTTTATTCAATAAAAAATATTTTCATGTAGAGCAACTCATCCTCTGTCATATGATTGTTTCTTTGTATTTTTGTGAGATATGGGTAATTATTTAAAAATGATTAATTGAAACTTTGCATATTTTACCCACTCAGTGCTCTTAAATTTATATCTCACATTCCGTTGCTCTAAAAATTCCACAAAATTTATATGTGATGCCTTGATATGTGATGTAATTACTGTCCAAATTTCACATCTATTGGAGTTGTCTTGTGCCTACAATAAATTATTTAGTGATTTTCGTATTTGATTTTTAATTAAATCCACAGACATCTTTTTCACGAAATTTCAAGTCTCCTGGATTGCTCATCTATCTACTTGAGATAATTTTCTTTTTGAGTAATTTGATAACGTGGATTTAATAGGAATTAATTACTCACTGTCACTCTGTTTCTACTAAAAAATACATAAAAAATTCATATTTTGTCAACAAATTCCAAAAAAATTACTGTAGTCTTCTTGCATCATGTTTTCATTTCAGTAAATTTTTCATAATTTTTACTTACTGTTTGTGTGAGAAATTGCGAAAAAACTTATAAAAAGTGTGTATTTTTATTTATTGCATTTTAACCCATAAAATTCCAAAACAATATGTTTTGTGTTCATCACTGGACTAGGATGCTAGGAAAAATCTAATTTGGCTGAATTGGATTAATTTAACATTAAAATTAATTTGGCTAAGTTGTGTGATTTCTTAGTGTTCTTATTCAGTTGCATTTGTATTTGCTTCGGTTTTTTGCATAAAAAAATTCTAAAAAAATACCACTTGGAAATCTAAAACCTAATTTGCGAATTAACCCCCAAGTTGTTCTTTTGCCTCCCTGAGTTCGACCCCGGACTTGCCCGGGATATAAATTAAAGCCGAGACACTCTTCACGGAGATCTTCTCTCGGTTCTGACCGAATCGCTAAGTACACGTATTACAACGTGAACGAATTAATCAACGTATCTAGCGACCCGTCAGTGAGGGGGCCATGTTAGGGAGTCGTCGCAGGCGTGGAGCTGATGTGGCACACATCTGTGGCTTGGTGTGAGGTTCGGGACCTCCGAGGCTACAGGTTCTGTACTAGGCTCGGTAGGGACACATGTCGACATCAAGACCGTCCGATCAAGCAATCGGACGGTAGCTGCTCCTCTTCTTCCGTCGTTGGCTGTTGGACGAGGCTGTGCTCCGGCAGCCTATATGGAGCTCCATCGTGCTCTAGATTGTCTCCTAAAGGCCGGGGAAAAACGTTGAGGGGCTCGCGAAGATCCTGGAGCAAAGGCGGAGCTTCATCGTCGCTTGGAGTAGCACAGCGGATGATGGTTGTCGGAGGTCGAGTTGGAGATCGACAAGGGGATGCAAACTCCGACCATTGAGCACCTACATTGTTTAGTGTATAGCCGAAGCAACGTGCGATGGGTTTGCGTGAATGAAGTAAGTGCGATGGGGTCCCGTGGAGGTGATCGGGGCTTGGGACCAATGCCTTCTTCTCCGACGAGACAAATAAGAAGTTGGGTGTAGTGTCGGGGTCGTGGATAAGGAAGGATAGGCGTAAGGGGGCCGACAAAGATGAATGATGGTTGGTGGAGGTGGCCGAGGGGTCAAATGGCAGTGACGTCAAGTGAGGATGTCGGGAAAATTGAGAGAAATAGGAAAGAAAAGAGGTAGCAGGTACTTGATAGGAGCCAAGCGATTGACAGAGGAGGAGGCCTGTGGTCGACTTCTGTTGGAGCTCGGGGTCTTCATCCGACGTACCCGATCGATGCACGGAGCTCGAGCGGAGCGGAGCCACCGCAGCATAGCTGCTTTAGCTCTGCGTCGACACTGGGGGTGAAAAGTCATCATTACCTCGACGATCCACCCCTCCGTTGTCACCAGAGGGGTGGGGGAAGCTGGGCTAATGCCTAGAATGGTGGACGAGGAGAACGGAGGGCGGAGGTTGGCTATTTGTATGTGGAGGAGGTGGGAGTAATGGAGGGGAGCGTTAGGGGTTACGCGAAGAAGGTGGAGGTAACGACGACGTGTCGGTGGCATTACGATGAGGGAGAAAGGTCGGAGGTGGCAGCTACAATTGGAAGGGGGAGGATGTCCTGCGAGTCATAACGCCTGGAGGGGGGGTCTAACGGGAGGTAGGAGATGAAGTCGTCGCCGTTGGATCTTGCGATCCAACGGCCTAGATGTTGGCGCAGATGGAAGGCCATGATCTGATTCATCGGATCATATCCAACGGTGGCTAGGTGAGTGGTGCTGAGCGGTTTAGATGGGACCGGGGGTCCATCCTACGATGGATCCGAGGTAGTTGAAGTGGCGAGATGGTGGACGTAGGTGTTGAACAGGAAAATCGCAGAGGTCGTGTTGACTCACAAGGCGAGTCAACAGTCGTTGATTTGACCTCCAACGAAATCCCGATTCAAACAACAATTAACCCACGACAGATAAATCAAGCAATGAAAGTAAATGTGCGGAGTTAAAATTTATTATAACTCTACAACAAGATGTGTATAGTGCAAGTATGTGTAGAGGTCGAACACAGGGAGCAGACATGTAGATCGGGGCACAAGTGCTCAAAAATGTGTGAGTTGTGATCAAATGCCTATTATGCTATTTTTTTGTGGGTTTTGAATTTTTATATTTTTTTATTTAATTTTTAATTTTATATTTTTTGTATTTTGATTTTTAATTTACTGATTTTTTGTTTTCTTTTATATTTTATTTTTTTTTATATTCTTTTTCAATATTGGAACATAAGGACAATGTAATAAAAGCAAGAAAGGGAGATTTATAAAAGTGGATAAAAATATTCAAAAATTAGTAAATAAAGTCTGGTCTTTTTATACTTTTTTACTGTTTTTGTGATTTTTGGGTAATTTTAGAATGTTTTTGGTATTTTTAATTAGCAAAATAAAGCAAACAGTGAATAAAATGCAAGGCTGAAACTAAAATGGAGAAAATAAAATAGAAAACAGTAGAAAAAATTCTCCACTTTAATTTTCACTTAAAGATAATAAAATAAGGAAAATTCAGGAAAAGAAAACACTATTTTTGGATTTTTATGAATTTTATAAATTTTTATGAAGGTTTTTATGGTTTTGCAATTTTTTGGAGTTTGGTTTTATATTTTTTAATGATTTTTGGCTGGGAGTTAAAACAAACTAAAAGACACAAAATATATTTTTTTTGGAATTTTTCTGGAGTGTTTTTATATTTTTTAGGTATTTTATAAGCTAGACAGTGCTGAAAATGACTATTTTTGAATTTTAATAAATATTAAAATGCATTAATTATGAAAAATAAAAATATGGCATGAATCTACAATGCAACAGGAAGTTTAATGCAATTTTTGTGGATTTTTTAATGATTTATAAATGCATGCAAAAATTTCTAGAAGCAAAAAGAAAAAGATACACAGCCAGGGGTATATGCGTGATTAGCAGAAAATCTAGGGGCCTAAGTGTGAATATTCCAGAAAGTTACAACTAATTAAGAATGTTCCAATACTGAATACAACAAGCAAAAAGATTTGGGCTAAGAGTGCAAAATTTCCCGAGCCCCCGCGTCACTCACGTGAGCCTGGCAGGGGTTGTAGCGTCATTATAGCAAAGTTTGGAGGCCCACACGTAAATTGCCCGCAAAATAAACAACTGGATAACAACTTTATAAGACCTATTACAAATATTTAAAGCCGCAGGGGTATGGGAGCAAAATTACCCTCGCAGAGGTGCATCCAATGGCGGGCGCACGCTCACTTAGACGCGTGGCGCGATCCTGAGAGGAGATACCCCTACGCAACCTGCGGCCCAGATCAGAAGATGGGTGCAGATCGGATGGTGCGGGCCACAGGGGATCCGATGGGTGCTGCTCTGCCTGGGCGGACTGCTTGATCCAACGGCGTGGAAGCGTGTTGGAGGAACTCACGAAGAACAGGCTCCAGACGTGCTTTGATTGGATGATGTACTCTCCTCCGCCTGCCTGAGGCCCAACCAAGGGGCGCTTGACGTTGCTGCGGCTCCAGCGGAGCTTCCAGGTGGCCGAAATAGGACTGAAGACCAACGGATGGTCTCTAGCACGTTGGAGTAGCTCCGGCGAAGCCTGGGACAGTTCTTGAGCAAAAAGTGAGGCACATCTACCTCCCCCGGGACCTGCAAGTGACAAACAAAAACGCAGCAGCTCAAAAATGCAAGACCCAAGTATTTATTGGCGAGAACTTGGCGGGTGATGTTGTTGATGGTTGCCGGAGTTCGTGGAACTCCGGCGAGATATTTGATCGCGGAGTGGGGATGGATTAATCGATAGAACCGCAAAATAAAGGCGTGAAACAAACCCTGCTACTGTCAGCTAACTACGCGATAGGAAAACACACTAAAGACAACCTCAAATTGGTCGAACAAGCCAATGAGATGTAACCTCAACGCCGGAGTCCGGCGAAGGTGGTGGAGCCGCTCCTCGGCCGCGCGCGACCCTCCCAAGTAGCTGGAGGAGACCCTGTCACCGTCTCCAGTCCAGAGCATCCAAGGAGAAGGGATTTGCTAGGTCAAAGAGGGTTCAAGGGGAAAATGGAGTTTTTGGGTTGTTTTTGAAACAAGGCCGAGGGGGCTCCTTGATCGAGGCATGGCTCGCGCATCGATGGTCAAAAGACCCATCTAAGAATAGGGCGAGTAGGATCAGTCATAGGGCTACAAGTTTCGTGAAGACCGCGACCCCAAACGGTGAAAGATGAGGCCGGGAAAAATCCACGAAGATGGGACAAAACCCATTCTGACAACAGCAGAGAGGGGGTCAGACAGTTGACCGGAGTCAACTGTCCAAGCTCTCTGGTTGGTCCACGTGGACCAACCAAAAAAAACCCTCTGGAAAAAGATTTAGAAATTAATTAAAAATAGTAAATGATTTTATTAATTTATGATTATAAAATAAAAAATGTTTGTTATTTAATAAATTATTTTATTATGATTTTTATTTATTTTTATGAGACATATTTTTACCAGTTTGCATTTATACCCTTATAGGTATCTATATCTATGTATTTAAGTATTTTATTTTTATTTAGGTATTTTATTTTTATTATTTTTATTTAGTATTTTATAAATTATAGAATACTTTTATTTACACAAATATATTTTTATTTTATTTTTCTGATTTATTTTGTATATTAAATAAAATATAAATGTATAATGTATAGGTATGTGTATCAGTAATGTATCTATGTATTGAATATATGTTCATATTTATTTTTATTTTTCTTTGCATTTTTATTCTGATTTTAATGCACATAATTATTATAAGTAATATTTACAACATTATAAAATATAAAAATATAAAAATAATGAATAAATAATAAATTGAATATTTTAATATGTACAAGTATACAATAGGGGTCCAAAACTCAACTTTCAAACCGTAGCTCCGCCAAATGCGAAACCACCGCCATTAAATAGCTTATTTTCTTCTATATACAATTAAAGGTGAGTATGCTGCATTTGGAGTTTTTATTTGTGAGATACAGGTCTGGGAAGTTGGGATTCTGGATTTTTATTCAGACCATAACTTTTTATCTGTGTATTATTTTTCTGTGAAATCAATTTTGTATTTTTCTTTATAAAATTATCTACAACTTTCATGTACAAAGTTTCTTTATTTGATGAATAAAAAGTGGAACCAAAAATAGGTCCCAAATGAATAAAGAATCAATAGAATGTATAGGTATTTTATCTGTATTTTGGCCCTTATCTCCCCCTACTTTATTCCTTGTCGACCTATTCATCAATATGCCTAGGTCTCGGGGTTTCGGGTCATAAAATATTTACAATATTTTATTCTTTTTCTTTTCTTTTCTTTATTCTATAATTTTGGCTTTAAAAACCGCATTTTATACAATATTTATACACATATGCATGAATGCTAAAATGCCTATATTAAGCCTATATACACGCATTTACTAGGGTTTTTGAGGCCAAAATGATAGAATAAAGATGATGAAACGTGGATTCATCATCCCCCTATACTTGCCTTTGCTAGTCCCTAGCAAACACTTATGCAATAAGTGCAGAAAAAGAAAAATAAAGAAAAGAAAAAGAAGAAAGATAGACTAAATTTAATTATCAAACTTGTCTTCGCAAAATCAAAGTTTGGAGCTTAAGTCGGACCTTTGGAATTTTAGTGCGGGCGGAACCTTAATGAGAACCGAATTTGAAATCCAACAGTCCCTGAGAATCCCAAAACTCTGCTCAAGTCTCCTCAATAGCCAGGTCAGAAATATCTCAACTCATACGCAAACTCTTACGACTATGAATCTGACTTGTACAGCGTAAGTGATGGTGGCTCTCCCCAACTAGAATGACAAAGAAACTGACTTCTCCAGTACGACAACCCAGTGATTCCCCAATCCAGCAACTCCATTCTCGAGGAGCGGGGTATTCCCTTCTAAGTTCAAGTGGCAACCAGCTCAAGAGGAGGGGGTGAAGAGAAGAATGGACGGTAGCCAATGTAGCTACCTATCCTTGGATGCAAGACCAGTGTAGTCAAGTCATCCTGCTGCAGGCTCACATGATATGACTTTGGAACTCAAGCTTGCTTATTGACTTTACAACATATGTACATACTTTGCAGGCTTTTTATTTTTGTACATGCCTGAACCCTTTTTTTTCCTTTTTTTTTGAAATACTATTCACAGCAGCATTTACAAGGGTAAGTGATCAATTTTATACATATATATAGGTAGTGGATTTTTGGTGTGATGTAGGTATTCCTCAAACTTATTTGACAGAAGCTTTTCACACAATTTTTGAAAACTATAGTCCAAAATAATTTTGACAAACATTTTACACACATTTGAAAACATTTTGCAAAGGCTTTCAAAACAGTATATATAGGTTTTTCAAAACATTTTTGCAACCATTTTTCAAACCATTTGCAAATCATTTTTCAAACATTTTTTTTATTTCACACAAAGAAAATAAGTTTTACAAATCACAAATTTTACACAGGTTGAAAACACGAAACAAAATATTTTCAAAATAGTTTTCAATAGATGTTCACAAAGATTTTCAAACTATTTTTCAAACATTTTGCAAAAAACATTTTCACCTGATTTATTAATCAGTAAATACAAAAAGAATTTGAGGAATAACCACATCTTTTTATTAAGGATTTTTAATGGATTTTAAAGAATGATTAGCCATATTATTAGGAAAATACGAAAGTACGAGTTATGGCTAAAGTATATACGTAGTATATACGACCCCCCTATACTTAGCTTGAGCTATGTCCTCATAGATCGGAGAGAAAAGAGAAGACATAACTCGTACTGAGTATAGGAAAATCTAAAGAATAAAGGAATGGATGAACAAACGAATGAGAAATTGACTGTCCCCCCTATACTTAGGATCAAATAATCCTAAGTATAGTAGACTGTACACAACGCAGGGAGGGTCAAGGGTGAGAATGAACAGATCATACTCAGATTGTCTCCCCCTATACTTAGGGTAAGATATCCCTAAGTATAGACAAGAAGAGGAGACAATGGAGAGGATCGAGAGGAATAGAAAAACTCGGGGTGCACACCCCCCTATACTTAGGACAAAGTACGTCCTAAGTATAGAAGACTGTCTACAAGGGGCGGCACCTTTTCGGTAGATGAAGAAGATAGAAGAGGAAAAGAAGAAAAGAAGAAAAAAAAAGAAAAGAAATCTGAAGATGGAAAGAGTGATATAGGAGAAGAGATCGGAGGATGTACAGACCACTCCCCCTATACTTAGGGTAAAAGGAGCCCCAAGTATAGGCAACAACAGGAGTGATCAGACGGAACGATGAATGAACACTTGGCTCGTCCACCCCCTATATTTAGGACAAAGTACGTCCTAAGTAAGGCAGACACGAGAATGGGTGGACGAGCAATACGGTAAAGAGAACAGAGGTACACAAAAGTGAATATACAACAGAGATGGATATACAGATGATCAAGCAGGTTGAAAGCGAACCTTCTTGCGGGACCGTGGAGGAATAGATCTAGTGTGGTGCAGGTCGACATCGGGGTCTACAGTGGACGGGATCCGATCAGGGTCGACATGGTGATGGTCCTCAGCGGCCCTAGGGTGAAGAGGCACAGACGAGTGAGTGGAAGAAGTACGGCTAGGTCCGGCCTTGGGAGTCTCACTGATATCAAAGTGGAATGGGACGAACTCATCATCATCGGAAGTAGTGTAATCGGAGTCGTCCTGCGAGGAGTCATCCAGGTCAAAACCAAAAGGCACGAACTCATCGGTGGAAGTAGTTGAACTCTGTTCGTCCTCTACAATCTCAACCGGATCATCTTTTTCATCAAAAGGCCCGAATTTCTTAAGAAAAGCAACCAAATCAAATTCGGCCTTAGTCTCATCAGTATCTACATGGACAGGAGCGGACCCATCAGTGGAAGTAGTCAAAACATGGTCGTCCTGTATAGTCTCTAAGTCTGCCCTCCGCTCAATAGTGTCAATCGTGTAAATCCCGCGGATGTCATCAACACATCGCCAATCACAGGAAGCAGCAACACCAAGGTCTATGCTTTCCGAGCTTTCCTCCTTAGAGAGGAATTCTCGGGTCTCATCATCGGTCATGAAGAAGGTCTCTCTGATATCCTCATATAGATCATAGTCCTCGGGGTCAGCCAAGATAGGTGAAGTCACATCAGGTGCGGGTCTCTGGTCAGCAGTAGGTGCGGTGATCAATGCTTCGCTCTCGTCAGCAGAGCGGAAGCGAATCTCTCCTGATCCATAGTCGATAACGACCCTCACAGATGCGAGGAATGGTCGTCCCAGGATGATTGGAGAATGCTCCCCTGTGGAGGTCTCCATGGGCAAAACGACAAAGTCAACATGATAGCTCGTGCCCTGAATCAAAATGACGGCGTTTTCAAGGATACCCTTTGGCCTCTTTATTGATCCATCAGCAAACTGTACGATCATCCTGGTCTTCTTGAGAGGCCCTAAGTGAAGAGACTGTACCAGCGAGAAGGGTAATATGCTAATCGAAGCACCGCCGTCCAGGAGAGTGCGATCACAAGTATGGTCAGAGATGGTGCAAGTGATGAAAGGTATAGCTGTGTTCTTCTTCTTAGGAATGGGACGATGTGAGATGGCATGGGCAGTGGCCATGGTCAAGATATGACGCTCAGATCTGCTCCTCCGCTTTCTCTTCTCGGGAAGAGGAGCAGATAAATCGGTCATGGCCTGTGATGAATCCACATTTCATCATCTTTATTCTATCATTTTGGCACCGAAAACCCTAGCAAATGCCTGTAAATAGCATTAAAACCATCATCTTAGCATCCATGCATATGCATTTCAATAGTGTATAAAACACTGTAATTAAGGCCAAAATTATAGAATAAATAAAGAAAAGAAAAAGAATAAAATATTGTAAATATTTTATGACCTAAAATCCCCGAGACCTAGGCATCGTGATGAATAGGTCGACAAGGAATAAAGTAGGGGGAGATAAGGTCAGAATCACAGCAAAAATACCTATACTTTTATTCATTCTTTATTTATTTTTGGACCTATTTTTGGTTCCACTTTTTGTACATCAAATAAAGAAACCTTGTACATGAAAGTTGTAGATAATTTCATAAAGAAAAGGACAAAATTGATTTCACAGAAAAAGAAGGTACAGATAAAAAGATATGGTCTGAATAAGAATCCAAAAGCCCAACTTCCCAGACCCGTATCTCACAAACGACAACTCCAAATGCAGTGTACTCACCTTTAATTGTATATAGAATAAAATAATCTATCCAATGGTGGTGGTTTCGCATTTGGCGGAGCTACGGTCTGAAAGTTGACTTTTGGACCCTTATTGTACACTTGTACTGAATAAAATATTCAATTTATTCTTTATTCATTATTTATTCATTTTCATATTTTTATAATTTTGTAAATATTACTTATACTATATATGTGCGTTAAAATTGAAATAAAATGTAAAGGAAAATAGAAAATAAAATAATTGTATATATTCAATACATAGGTATACTGTATATACTTATACCTGTATAGAATACATTTGTATTTTATTAAATATACAAAACATCTCATAAAAATAAAATAAAAATATACTTATGCATATAAAAGTATGTTATAATTTTATAAAATACTAAATAAAAATAATAAGATTAAAAATACATAAAATAAAATAAAATATCAAAAGAACATAGGTATTATACCTATATAGGGTTACAAAGGTGACTTGTAAAAATATATGTCATAAAAATAAATAAAAATCAGAATAAAATACTACATAAAATTTTGAACATTTTTTATTTTATAACTTTTATTTAATTCGGCCATTTACTATTTTTAATTGAATTAATAAATGATTTTTACAGGGTTTTTCCTGGTTGGTCCACGTGGACCAACCAGGTGCAAACCCTAGTTGACCTCGGTCAACTAGGTGGCCTACCACCCTGTACCCTCTGACAGCCCTATCTTTGACCCAACTTCTCCATTTTTTCGAGGAGCGGACTTGCACCATTTCGATTTGATTCCTTCTGCAAAATCCCTCCTCGTTCATCCCTCTATCCCGCCAAGTGATTACATGGGGGCGTGGATCGCTGAATCACCCCAGAAATCTCGATCTTTGGAGCTTCTCAGCCACTGAGTCAACCAAATAAAACCGCCCCTCCATTTTCAAATCAAATTTGAGCCCCCTTGGTCCACCCCTCTCCGCCTCTCTTGTGCTCCAATCGCTCGCCGGAGGTGACAGCTTCGCCGCGAGCCTTTCAGCCAGGGCGTCTGAGGTCGAGGGAGCCTCCACCACCTCCGCCAAGTGCCGGCGTCGAGGTACCCCTTTTTCCTCTGGCTCCGGCCATCGAGGGCCTCCACCCGTGTTTTTCTTTATTGCATTTTCTTCCTGGTAGCTTAGGCTTTAAAAACCCCCAAAAAATTCCAAGATCCATCGCTTAAATCGCTCAATCAAGCACCTTGGCCGGAGCGCACCTCCGGCCGTGCATCTCCATTTCGATTCGACCATCCCCAAGGGCATTCGAGGGTCCAGGCATTTTGCCCTGGACCCCTTGACTTTGTTTGCAGGTCCAAGCCACTTCACGAGCGCCTGGAGGCGAGTTTTGGAGCTCGCCGGAGCAGCAGCAGCCTCCCAGCTCCGCCCGCTGCCCGAGAGCACCACGGGCTTCCCCGTGGATTTTGAACGCCCCCAGGAGATAGAGGACCGTCCCAGGAGCCTCCACGGTCATTTTGAAGCACATTCGTCACCGGCGGAGGGAGATTGAGGTCGGGGAAGCTCGCCTTCGCCGGCGTTCTTCCCAGTTCTTGCAACCCTCTTCCCAGCCGTCCGATCGAGGAGGAGCTCCAGATTGAGCAGCGGCCGTTGGATCTTCCTCGGCCTCGACCGTCAGATCACCTCAGGAGGATCTAATCTCGGCCGCTGATCCTCGAAGCGTCATCGGCCGTCCAGAGCTTGCCACGTGGATAAGTGAAGCGCGCCCAGCCGTTGGATCGTCTCCCGTCGTCCCAGCCGTTGGATGTGTGCCACGCGTCCTCATCAGAGCCCCGGAGCGAGGGTATTTTGCATCCCAACCCTCGCGATTTTTGTATTTATTTATTAGTCTATAAACTTTCGTCTGTAGTTTAAATATTTTGTAAAATTTGCAAGGAGACCCCTAGGTTTTCTTTATTTGCAGTTAGGTCCCTCGCCACGTCACCTCACGTGACCAGTTCACGTGAGGTGTGGGCATTTTGCAGAGGTATCCTTGGTCTTTTGTTTATTTCGTTTTAGCCCTAAAACTTTCAGAGCACGTGTAATATTTCTGGGTATTTTGCATGTTAACCCCCAGACTTTTGTGAAATTGCGTTTCAGTCCCTCCCAGGCGCGTGCAAGTCACGCGCCCTGGTGGGTAATTTGTAGGCGTGCCCAGTCGGGTCTTGTATTTACGTTTTGATCCCATAAGTTAAATATAACGGGTATATTTTTGTGGAAAATTGCATTGTTGTCCCTGGATGTTTCTTAAATTGCATTTATGCCCTTGCCAGTACTGTTTAATGTTGGGACCCTTGTTTTAATTGTTTAAAATATCATTTTAACCCCAAAAATCTCACAAAAATAGGATTAGGTTTCTGGATAGGTGTACTTTAACGCCCATATTTTAGTTTTTGATTTTACTTTAATTTTGTATTTATTAAAAATCAAAAACACCTATTTTGTGCACTGTCTAGCTTAGCAAATACCAAAAAAAATATCAAAACACCTCTAAAAATTCCAAAAAATTCACCTAGTGTCTATTTTATGCTACTTTAGTGTCAGTCCAAAAATCATTAAAAATCTCAAAAGAAAAACACTAAAAAAATTAAAAACACTCAAAAACTTCAAAAAAATATATAAAATAGTAGAAAAACCTAAAAATTGCAAACTCAGCTTCTGTTTCTTCCTTATCTTGTTCTTTTTATTAGAAAAATAGTGTGAAATATTTTTGCTACTGGTTTCTATTTTTGAATCCCATTTTTATCACAGCCAGCCTATTTTGCACTGTTCTGTCTTATTTCAGCTTTTAAAAATACCAAAAACATCTTGAAAAATCCCCAAAAATCTCAAAAACAGTAAAAAACCCTAAAAATACCAAAAACATTTATTTTCTGAATTTTTGAGTATTTTTGTGCATTTTTATAAATATTTTACTTTGCCTTGTATTATATTTCCTTTAGTTTCCAATATTGAAAAAAGAAAATACAAAAATATAAAATATAAAATATAAAAATCAGAAAATCAAAAATTAAAATACAAAATTAAAAATTAAATAAAAAAAATTTAAAATTTAAAAACCCACAAAAATTTATTTGCTTGCTTGCTTAGTGTAGACACTCACACCCTCACACACTTAGCTCTTGCTAGGACTACACTGCTTGCTCCCTGTGTTCGAACTCTCTGCATACTTGCCCATATACATCATTTGTGCAGAGTTAAAAATAAATTTTAACTCCACATTTATTTCTAATTGTTGATTTTTAGTGTGGGTTAATTGTTGATTAAATACAGGATTTTGTGTGGTCAAACACCGACTGTTGACTCGCCTTGTGAGTCAATATAACCGCACTCAATTTTGCATTAATCAAATGGCGCCGTTGCCGGGGAGCAACAGCTTGTAGTTCATTTTTATTGTTTGTGTGTTTGTTTACCATAGCTTTGTTTTCCTTCTCTCACATTTTTGATATATCTTTGTGAACTATCTGACCTTCTCTTTTGTCTTCTTGCGTGGGACCGCGGAGCGAGGCGGGTGGCTTAGGTGACCCGACGCAACCTTGGGACGTGGAGCCGGCTTTTCTTAAGCCAAGCCGGCAGGAGAGAGCAAGGAGAGTGAGAGAGAGTGCTTAGCTAGTTTTTATTTTATTTGTGAGAGAGTGATATTCATTAATTTGTAATAATACAGGTACACTAGGACTTGGACTTGGACTTAGACATTCGGGCCTAATTTCCGGGTGTTTGTTCACCCGGGGGCTCACCGCCGTTTTCCTCGTGTTTTCATCGCAGTCATTTTTCGGTTTTGAGTTTCATTTTTCACTTTCTTTTGTGGATTGAGCCCCTAGACTTAGGATTTTCTGTTGATTGTGACGTAGATTATTAAGGCCCAACACCTAATAGACTATCTGTTCCTATAGAACGTAATTGGACCTTAATAAAATCCACCAAAAAAGTTAGTTTGATCTGATTCGAGACCACGTGCCGTTAGGAGTCACATACAGCGCTGGCAGGACCCGTTGTGGCGGGCACCGAGTGACTCCCAAGATCGGACTCCGGACTTGATTCGATTGACTAGCTATAGTTCTTCACGATCAGTAGAAATTGCCTGTTCTAGGATGATTTCCGCTTTGCATTTCGCCATATAGATTAGGTTTAAATATTCTGCTTTGCATCCCGCATGGAGAGAGCTGGGATTCGCTGTAAGTCTTCTTACTTTGCACGCATCATCTAGGCACAAAGGTGAGATTTCCACCTTGGTGTCGACTTGCACGGCTTTTCCGACTCTTTTCTCCCTCTGTTTTTGGACAAAGTAGAATAAAAGGAAAAATACAAAAACGTTAGGCGCTTGTTTGAATTGACTCAAAAGAAGCGATAACACCAAAAAAATTAAAAAAGGGACTGCTAAAGAAAACTTGACCATAATAAAATCGATAATTGGATTCACTGCTTGGGGAGAGTAACACCCTCACTTGTTTTCAGGTTGCATAGGAAGGTTTCCTTCCCAGTGAGGTGAGCGCTTCGTAAGGATTAGAGCCCAAAACCCAACTTGTGGCTGCCTTGTGTATCGCCTGGATTTCCGAAGTATTGGCGCTACTATCGTACGTAGTCGAGTAGGACTTGGTCGCCATTGGTGACTCTCTGTTGTGAGAGCGCCGACCCTGTCCGAAGTACCGAGCCTAGGCCACGCCTTCACGGGTGTGTCTGTCTCACCGGCTGCGTCCGAGTAGGATCTTGCACGCTCACGGGTGATTCCGTTGCGAGCGAGGTCCGAAGTATCGGTTTCGCCTATCGGCTTCCTCCCTCTTTTCTTTGGCTGAGTAGGGATCCAGGAAGGGTTACAAGGACCTCAAAAAGCGCAAGTTACAGGTTACACAGGAGGAGGACAAGTACGGGGATACTTTCCTGGCAGTACTCTCTCTCCTATAGGCGTAGCGCTCTAAGGACTCGTGAAAAGATAATTGCCTGAAGAACAAGCTAAAAATTGACAAGATAAAAGCCGAACCTTTACGGCTTCACGAGTTGAGTTGGTGAATCTACCCTTGTTTTGCGTTTGATTGCTAGATTTATTAAGGTCAAGATCAAAAACACCGCACACTTGTGCACAATTTTGTTGCATCTCATTTTCTTTTCTCTTGCATTACCCCCACTCTTCTTCAATAATCAAGATGATGGGACGGAGGTCTCTTAGGCCGACCTTGTCGGCACCGCTATCCAGCACTCCTCCTTATTCATCTAGGAACAACTCGGAGAGTCCGCTCTCCGAGCCTGAGTTCACATCCACCCTGTTCCCCCTCGACCACCCTTCCCATTCACCTTCCCTCAGTCCAATTATTTCAGAGTACAGTGAATCACAGAATTCAGCTCATTCATCAGCACCTGAAATGGCCTCGTTTGCATTTTCAGAGAATCAAGCAATGGCAGATAGAGGCGAGCACCCAGATGACCACGAGCATCCTCCATTCATAATAGACCAGGTGGCCATCAACAATTCATTGCTAGCATCCATGGAGACCATGCAGAGACAGATCAGGGACCAGGGTGCATTCATGGGTGATCTCATGAGGGAGTTAGCTCAGATGAGAGAGCACAGAGCTGGAGGAGGCGGTGGCGGAGAAGGAGGAGGACCCGATGCAGGGGGAGGTGACCCAGACGGTGAGCGACCGCCACAGACCATAATGAGGGAATTGCACAACCCAGCTTCATCCCTCACTCACCGGTGGATCAGACTCCCACCAATCCTTGGAGACTTCGAGCTTCGGCACAACACTATTCAGATGCTACCCAAATTCCATGGGCTGCCGACCGAAGAGCTACACCTCCACCTCCAAGAGTTCGAGATGATCTGCAGCACAATCCATGATCGGTTGTTGACCGAGGACACTATCAGGATGATCGCCTTTCCATTCTCATTGGTTGACAGAGCCGCTTACTGGCTCAAACACCTGGGGCGATTCGTCGACACGTGGGCAGATCTCCGGTCCGCATTCTTGAAGAAATATTATCCTCTTGGCCGGACAAATGCAGCCAGAGCTATGATCAGCAACTTTGTGATGATCCCAAATGAACAGTTTCACGAAGCATGGGATCGATTCAGAGAGCTCATAGACCGGTGTCCTCATCACGATATTTCCAAGCCCAATCTGGTGCAGAGTTTTTTCTGTGGGCTGACACCGGAGCTGCAGGGGCTTGTGAACGCCTCTTGCGGTGGATCATATTTCTCCAAGGGAGAGGACGACGTCTGGGCCATCTACGAAGGCATGGCAGAGAATTCCACAGTGATGACCCAGGCTCGTGTCTATACACAGCAGAAGCCCCCGCAAGGAGCGGGATCATTTCAGAGGATCGCACGCATCGATGCCGGTCCTAGCACAACGTCGGCAGCCGCAGCCCAAGCCGAATCAGCCGCAGCCGACATGGGAATCATCAGTGAAAAGCTGGATCGCATGGAGATCCTTGAAAAGAAGCAGAACCAAGGTCTAGCCCAGATGGACCTTCTGACCAAGACAATGAGTGACCTGAAAACCCAGATCCTATGCATTCAGGAGGCACAGGCCCATTCACAACAGCCTCCCAGGTCACAGGTTGCTTCCAGCAGCAACAATCCCAACCAGGCATCCACCTCGTACCGCCAGGTGAACCACATCCAGGCGGAGCCGGTTCCATTGTTGCAGTACCATCCAGAGCCACAGCCATCTCAGGAGACTCAGATGGTGGTGTATCAGCAGGAGCAACCACTGGCAGTTCTCCCTCCACCTTCCTTTGAGCAGGAACCGTTGATGGAAGTCAACGGGATATGGTATGACCGATACCCGCAGCCCGCAATCCGCAGGGATCACCCCGGATTCCGTTGGGGTAATGGTGCTTCCTCATCCCAACAGCATCCTCCTGCTCACGGACAGCAGAGCAGCCAGCCTCAACAACACCAGCAGCAGCCCCAGTACAACCAGCCCCAACAATACCACAATGGTCCTCGTCCCGCCTATCAGGGACAGCAGTGGAGGCAGCGCCAGCCGCCTCAGCAATCTTATGCCCAACCTCCTCCTCAGTATCAGCAGCAACAGCCCCATTTCCAGCAGGGACAGACGTCCGGTTCTCAGGGCCCAGCCTTTGAGAACCCTGCACTCGATGATCTTGCCCGCTTGCTATCTGAACAGCGAGCATCCTTCAGGCAAGAAATGGATGAGTTCCGACAGGAAATGCGGGAATTCATCAAAGGCAAAGCCGCCATACCCGCTCAGATCGAACCGAATCCTAATAATTTGAAAAGAAAATCTGAGCAGGTAGAGTTCACAGAGGATACCTCTCCTAGTGATGATTTGAATGATATGTATGATTCTTTAAACGATGCTAATTTTGTGACTACTAGGAGCGGTAGGATGCCAGCCGGCGGCGCCTCTTCTGAGCGACAGCCAGACGCAGGATCAGGAGCGCCAGAGGAGCAGAGGAGCGGTGCTGATGCCGCTACAGATGGTGTAGAAGACGGTGGTGCTGATGCCACCAATGATGGAGCCCAGGATGACGGTGCTGATGCCGTCGTGATACCAGCTGAAGACGGTGGTGCTGAAGCCGCCATTTTGGGAGATGAACCAGAGCGCGGTGCTGATGCCGCGAAGACCGGTGCTAGTGGTGGTGCTGAGGCCACCACATCTATTCCTGTTGAGCCAACTTCTGTGACTTCACCACATTTTGTATCTAGAGATTGTGGGAAGAGAGACAAAAACAACAAAAATATGAATAAAGGAAAGGTTTCTGTTCAAATTGCGGATCCATATGTGTTGAATGATGATTTTTGTATGGATTCTCCACCTTCACAGGCACAGGAACCGATTCCTAGGCCCCCATCTGAGGAGGCTCCTAGCATCCCCTTTCCCGAGGCACTCCGCCGAGCGAAGGGGAATAAAAAAGAAAATCCTAAAAAGAACCAACAGGTAGAGTTCGGCAATGAGATGATTGACAGATTCCATATCCAGCTGACTCTACGAGAAGCGTTTGAGCATATCCCCTTCTTCAAGAAGAATCTGAAAGAAACAACTACTGTCCGAAGAAGGAAGAGGCACAGAGATCAAATCCATATGCTCACGCATAACACTTGCTGCGCCATTCAGAACACATTGCCAGCCAAGCGACCAGACGCAGGAGCTCCCTATGTCAGATGCGAGATTCAGGAGCAACAGTTTGATCGTACTCTATTAGACAGCGGCTCTTCAATTAATCTCCTTCCGGCAGCCTTACTCAAGCAGTTCGAGTTTGGCCCTCTTCTTCGAAGCAGAACCGTCCTTCAGTTTGCTGATAGGTCGATTAAGAGGCCGAAGGGGTTGTTGAAAGACGTGGTCGTTACCATTCAGGGCCTGAAATTCCCCGTGGACTTTGTTGTGTTGGACATGGAGATCCCTGAGTCGGTAACTGATGCCCCCATCATTCTCGGACGTCCATTCTTGGCCACAGCCAAGGCGGTGACCGACCATGATAGTGGGAAGGTATGCTTTCGCGTAGAGGGCGAAACCATACAAATAGAGACGATCGAAGAAATCAGAGCCAGAGAGGCAGAATGCTCAGAGCAGTCCAGCGAAGCAGAGCAGCTGACAGAGGAAGAGCTAGACATCCACCAGGTTTGTGACTTTGAGATGTCCGATGATGAATTCAGTTGGAAAGATCCCGCCGCACCGACCCTCGCCTTGCCTGCAGATTCACTCTATCTACAGCTCATGGCAGTCGAGAGCCGGGAGAGCACATTCCTGGATGAGGATATTTCTGAGGCTGACAGTGTTGTGATGAGTGGTGCCGAAGAGTTTCGATCTTGCTCGTCATCTTCTGATCCCTCGGATTCAGACATTGATTGGGATGAATTTGACGATTATTTGCCTTGTCTGATTCCTTCTGAGCTGACAGCCATGACAGAGTGCGAGCCAGTGCAGTGTATTGATGATTCAGCAGGCCGCCCTTCGTCAGACACTCATGCTGAGCGAGAGTTCTCCCATGCAGACTTGGTTGCGTTTACACAGACTTATCAGAAGCCAGATCTGCCACCTCCCAGTTGTCCTGAAAGAAAACCTCTGCCGCAGTCTATGAAGTACAGATTCCTTGCTGGAGAGCCAGAAATGCACCCAGTCATCATCTCAGTAGATTTGACTGGAGAACAAGAATCTCGTCTGATGGAGGTTCTTGAAAGAAACCGCAAGGCAATCGGTTGGAGTATAGCTGATCTCCAGGGGCTGAGCCCAAAGCTTTGCTCTCACCACATCTATCTTGAAGATAACGCTAAGCCGTCGCGTGAGTTCCAACGACGGCTGAACCCGAATCTTCGAGACGTAGTCATGAAAGAAATTTCCAAGTGGTGGAGTGCTGATTTCATCTATCCCATCTCCGACTCTAAATGGGTTAGTCCACTCCATGTGGTACCTAAGAAGACGGGTATCACTACAGTTGTAAATGAGTCTGGAGAGGAGATCGCTACCAGAGTACCAACTTCTTGGAGGGTCTGTGTGGACTACAGACGATTGAATGAGGCCACCAAGAAGGATCACTTCCCGCTACCATTTATTGATCAGATTATCGAGCGGTTAGCCGGGAAGAGCCATTACTGTTTTCTTGATGGGTACTCTGGATATAATCAAGTGGCCATTGCGCCCGAAGACCAGGAGAAAACGACATTCACCTGTCCGTTTGGGACCTATGCTTTCAGACGGATGCCCTTTGGTCTATGTAACGCTCCGGCGACATTCCAAAGGTGCATGTTGTCCATCTTCTCGGACATGGTGGGTGACTGTTTAGAGGTCTTCATGGATGACTTCTCGGTCTATGGCGACGGGTTTGATGCTTGTCTTGACTGCCTAGACCGTGTGCTGAAGCGCTGCATAGAGGTCAATCTTGTCTTATCCTGGGAGAAGAGTCATTTCATGATGACTCAAGGGACGGTCCTTGGTCATATCGTCTCCAACAGGGGCATGGAGGTCGATCCGGCTAAGGTGGACATCATCAGAAAACTCAATCCACCGTCCAATCTGCGTCAGTTACGGTCTTTTCTGGGGCATGTCGGTTTCTACCGACGGTTTATTCAGGACTTCAGTCGAATTGCCCGACCGTTAACTGACTTGCTGACCAAAGACACCGAGTTTATTGTCAATGATAAGTGTCTTGAATCATTTGAGACTCTCAAAAACATGGTTGTCTCAGCTCCTGTCCTTCAGCCACCCGATTGGTCTCTCCCATTCGAGATCATGACGGATGCTTCAGATTTTGCCGTTGGGGCTAGGCTTGGACAGAGGAGGGATGGTTTACCGTTTGCCATTCACTACGCCAGCCGGACTTTGGATGCCGCGCAGCGGAATTACACTGTAACTGAGAAAGAGATGCTGGCCGTAGTTTTTGCTCTTGATAAGTATCGATCATATATTCTTGGATCTAGAGTGACAATATACACTGATCACACCGCCATCCGGTACTTAATGGCCAAGAAGGATGCCAAAGCACGTCTCACCAGATGGATCCTTCTACTCCAGGAATTTGATATTGAAATTAAGGATAAGCCTGGAGTCAAGAATGTGGTGGCGGATCATCTCTCCAGATTGGAGAATCTTGAGG
The DNA here is from genome assembly GCA_037367405.1 of Ottelia alismoides. Lineage (NCBI taxonomy): Eukaryota > Viridiplantae > Streptophyta > Magnoliopsida > Alismatales > Hydrocharitaceae > Ottelia > Ottelia alismoides. The sequence continues at coordinate 643,240 of JAZKJV010004371.1, read as the reverse complement.
AATCTGAGCCCAGCGCACCTATAACTGAGACATTCCCAGATGAGGCGATCTTGGCTGTCACCTCACTCCCGTGGTACGCCGACTTTGTAAACTATCTTGTTGCCAAGACAGTCCCTCAGGGTTGGCCCAGGCAGAAACTTGAGACCTTCCTAGCTAAGGCCAAGTTTTATCATTGGGAGGATCCCGTCCTTTATCATGAAGGAGGGGATAGTATCTGGAGGAGGTGCATTCCTCAAGAAGAGCAGCATAGCGTCCTCACATACTGCCACAAGCTTGAGGCAGGAGGACATCATTCAGGAAAAAGGACAGCACAGAAGGTGCTTCAATCCGGCCTATGGTGGTCTACTCTCTTCAAGGATTCTGATGAGTTCGTGAAGAGATGTACTGACTGTCAGAAAATGGGAACCTGCGGACAGAGAGACATGATGCCCATGCAACCCATTCACTTCTGTGAGGTTTTTGATGCATGGGGGATTGATTTCATGGGCCCATTTCCTAAGAGTCAGGGATTCGAGCATATTTTGCTCGCTGTGGACTATGTCAGCCGATGGGTTGAGGCCATCCCCGCCCGAGCCGCAGATGCTAAAACCGTTTGCAAATTTTTGAGGAAAAATATCATTTCACGGTTCGGTGTACCTAGAGTCTTGATTTCAGACGGGGGGTCTCATTTCATCAATGACAAAGTCAGGGCCCTTGCAGACGAGTTCGGTATTGACCATCGGGTTGCCACTCCTTATCACCCTCAGACTAATGGTCTTGCCGAAGTATCGAACAGGGAGATAAAGACTATCTTGCAGAAAGTTGTCCGCCCAGACCGAAAAGATTGGTCGCAACTTTTGGACTCGGTCCTGTGGGCCTATCGGACATCTTTCAAGAATCCATTAGGGACATCTCCCTTTCGTCTCGTTTATGGCAAGCCGTGCCATTTGCCAGTGGAGATCAAGCACAAATCTTTTTGGGCAGTTACTGAGTTGCTTCTAGATCCAGAAAGTATAGGAGACCAAAGAAGAGCTGAATTGGCAGCCCTGGAGGAGTTGAGAGATACAGCCTTCTCCAACAGCCTACAGTACAAGAGAAAGTGAAGACATGGCATGATTCGCATATCAGCCATAAACAGTTTGAGCCAGATCAGAGAGTATGGTTGTTCGATTCCAGGCTGAAGTTATTTCCAGGGAAATTGCAGAGCAAGTGGAAAGGACCGTATGTGGTCAGGAAGGTACATGACAATGGCAGCATCGACATATCCGAACCGTCATCTTCCGCTACCTTCCGCGTCAATGGTCAACGCTTGAAACTATATCTTGATCATGATCCACCGACCATTGACGTTGCCCCCATTCTTCTGGTATGAGATGTGTCTTTTGACTCTCATCATCTACATCTCATACATGGTGATCAATGCTCTTTTCCGCTGTACAGATCCATCTGTTTATATCACTCTATCGTCTGCTGATTTATTTTCTTCTTTTCTTCTTTTCTTCTTTTCCTTTTCTATTTTCTGTATCTATCAAAAAGGTGCCGCCCTTGTAGACAGTTTTCCATACTTAGGACGTACTTTGTCCTAAGTATAGGGGGGTTGGCACCCCGAGTTTTTCTATTCTTTTCGGTCCTCTCCATTGTCTCCTCTTCTTGTCTATACTTAGGGATATTTTACCCTAAGTATAGGGGGAGACAATCTGAGTACGATCTGTCCATTCCCACCCTTGACCCTCCCTGCTTTGTGAACAGTCTGCTATACTTAGGATTATTCGATCCTAAGTATAGGGGGGACGGTCAACTTCTGATTCATTGATTCATCCATTCATTCTTTAGACTTGTCTATACTTAGTACGAGTTATGTCTTCTCTTTTCTCTCCGATCTATGAGGACATAGCTCAAGCTAAGTATAGGGGGGTCGTATATACTGCGTATATACTTTAGCCATAACTCGTACTTTCCTAATAATATGGCTAAAAATTCTTTAAAATTCATTAAAAATCCTTAATAAAAAGATGTGGTTATTCCTCAAATTCTTTTTGTATTTACTGATTAATAAATCAGGTGAAAATGTTTTTTGCAAAATGTTTGAAAAATAGTTTGAAAACCTTTGTGAACATCTATTGAAAACTATTTTGAAAATATTTTGTTTCGTGTTTTCAACCTGTGTAAAAATGTGTGGTTTGTAAAACTTATTTTCTTTGTGTGAAATAAAATTTTTGGAAAATGATTTGCAAATGGTTTGAAAAATGGTTGCAAAAATGATTTGAAAAACCTATATATACTATTTTGAAAACCTTTGCAAAATGACTTTCAAATGTGTGTAAAATGTTTGTAAAAACTATTTTGGACTATAGTTTTCAAAAATTGTGTGTAAATTGTTTTCAAATAAGTTTGAGGAATATACACATCACACCAAAATCCATCTTATGTATATATGTATAAAATTGATCACTTACCCTTGTAAATTCTTAAAATCCACTTTTTGTAATTATAAAGAAGCACTCCCGTGTACATAGTTTTCACCTAGTTTTTAGCCAAAACCTTTTGTTTTCAAAATTCCCAAAAACATTTGCAAAATTAAAATCCAAAAACATCTGAAAAATCTTTTTGAAAAATACAAAAAAAAATGCATCTGCATTGGCATACATCATCATATTTTCAAAAAAAATCCATAAAAAGTTCAAAATCTTTGAAAATTGCATCACAAAAATATTCTCTGCATTGCATTGCATAGCATTCGCACTTTTCGGATTGAGTTTGATAGTTGAACAAGTCTAAGTAAAATCCGGAGATTGGAGCTTGATTGGACCTTCTAATCTACCTAATAACAGGAACCTTATAGGAACTGGGTTTGAGGTACTTCAGGTCTAGTTGACTTAATTCTTTGAGGATCACGGGACTTGGTTCAATGGATTCTTGACTGCCTAAGTAGAGTATTTCGGAGCGCACGTACGACTCTTGTTGATAATGACCTAACTTGGACACCTGCACCTTTCACATGGCTCAACTCAGTTGGAGTGGTGAGGGGATTGGATTTGCCGGTATGAGACGCACATAAGTGGAAACATTTGTCCTCCTCTAGGAAGGGAAGTGCACCCCAACCCGTCCAGTGATTAGGAAGTCTAAAGACAGGAGGCTGTGGGTTGCGATAAAGCTTCAAAAGAGGGATAGTCTACTGGCTCAAGAGGAAAAACTCCTGATGTAAATGCTGCTGTATATAGTATTCAAAAAAAAAAATGTTCAGGCATGTACAAAAATAAAAAGCCTGCAAGTATGTACAAAGTCAATAAGCAAGCTTGAGTTCCAAAGTCAAATATGTGAGCCTGCAGCAGGATGACTTGACTACACTGGTCTTGCATCCAAGGATAGGTAGCTACACTGGCTACCGTCCATTCTTCTCTTCACCCCCTCCTCTTGAGCTGGTTGCCACTTGAACTTAGAAGGGAATACCCCGCTCCTCGAGGATGGAGTTGCTGGATTGGGGAATCATTGGGTTGTCGTACTGGAGAAGTCAGTTTCTTTGTCATTCTAGTTGGGGAGAGCCACCATCACTTACACTGTACAAGTCAGATTCATAGTCGTAAGGGTTTGCGTATGAGTTGAAGTATTTCTGACCTGGCTATTGAGGAGACTTGGACAGAGTTTTGGGATTCTCAAGGACTGTTGGATTTCAAACACGGTTCTCACTAAGGTTCCGCCCGCACTAAAATTTCCAAAGGTCCGATTTAAGCTCCAAACTTTGATTTTGCGAAGACAAGTTTGATAACCAAATAAAATCCAAGTTCTTCTTTTTCTTTTCTTTCTTTTCTTTTTGCACTTATTGCATAAGTGTTTGCTAGGGACTAGCAAAGGTAAAGTATAGGGGGATGATGAATCCACATTTCATCATCTTTATTCTATCATTTTGGCACCGAAAACCCTAGCAAATGCCTGTAAATAGCATTAAAACCATCATCTTAGCATCCATGCATATGCATTTCAATAGTGTATAAAACACTGTAATTAAGGCCAAAATTATAGAATAAATAAAGAAAAGAAAAAGAATAAAATATTGTAAATATTTTATGACCTAAAATCCCCGAGACCTAGGCATCGTGATGAATAGGTCGACAAGGAATAAAGTAGGGGGAGATAAGGTCAGAATCACAGCAAAAATACCTATACTTTTATTCATTCTTTATTTATTTTTGGACCTATTTTTGGTTCCACTTTTTGTACATCAAATAAAGAAACCTTGTACATGAAAGTTGTAGATAATTTCATAAAGAAAAGGACAAAATTGATTTCACAGAAAAAGAAGGTACAGATAAAAAGATATGGTCTGAATAAGAATCCAAAAGCCCAACTTCCCAGACCCGTATCTCACAAACGACAACTCCAAATGCAGTGTACTCACCTTTAATTGTATATAGAATAAAATAATCTATCCAATGGTGGTGGTTTCGCATTTGGCGGAGCTACGGTCTGAAAGTTGACTTTTGGACCCTTATTGTACACTTGTACTGAATAAAATATTCAATTTATTCTTTATTCATTATTTATTCATTTTCATATTTTTATAATTTTGTAAATATTACTTATACTATATATGTGCGTTAAAATTGAAATAAAATGTAAAGGAAAATAGAAAATAAAATAATTGTATATATTCAATACATAGGTATACTGTATATACTTATACCTGTATAGAATACATTTGTATTTTATTAAATATACAAAACATCTCATAAAAATAAAATAAAAATATACTTATGCATATAAAAGTATGTTATAATTTTATAAAATACTAAATAAAAATAATAAGATTAAAAATACATAAAATAAAATAAAATATCAAAAGAACATAGGTATTATACCTATATAGGGTTACAAAGGTGACTTGTAAAAATATATGTCATAAAAATAAATAAAAATCAGAATAAAATACTACATAAAATTTTGAACATTTTTTATTTTATAACTTTTATTTAATTCGGCCATTTACTATTTTTAATTGAATTAATAAATGATTTTTACAGGGTTTTTCCTGGTTGGTCCACGTGGACCAACCAGGTGCAAACCCTAGTTGACCTCGGTCAACTAGGTGGCCTACCACCCTGTACCCTCTGACAGCCCTATCTTTGACCCAACTTCTCCATTTTTTCGAGGAGCGGACTTGCACCATTTCGATTTGATTCCTTCTGCAAAATCCCTCCTCGTTCATCCCTCTATCCCGCCAAGTGATTACATGGGGGCGTGGATCGCTGAATCACCCCAGAAATCTCGATCTTTGGAGCTTCTCAGCCACTGAGTCAACCAAATAAAACCGCCCCTCCATTTTCAAATCAAATTTGAGCCCCCTTGGTCCACCCCTCTCCGCCTCTCTTGTGCTCCAATCGCTCGCCGGAGGTGACAGCTTCGCCGCGAGCCTTTCAGCCAGGGCGTCTGAGGTCGAGGGAGCCTCCACCACCTCCGCCAAGTGCCGGCGTCGAGGTACCCCTTTTTCCTCTGGCTCCGGCCATCGAGGGCCTCCACCCGTGTTTTTCTTTATTGCATTTTCTTCCTGGTAGCTTAGGCTTTAAAAACCCCCAAAAAATTCCAAGATCCATCGCTTAAATCGCTCAATCAAGCACCTTGGCCGGAGCGCACCTCCGGCCGTGCATCTCCATTTCGATTCGACCATCCCCAAGGGCATTCGAGGGTCCAGGCATTTTGCCCTGGACCCCTTGACTTTGTTTGCAGGTCCAAGCCACTTCACGAGCGCCTGGAGGCGAGTTTTGGAGCTCGCCGGAGCAGCAGCAGCCTCCCAGCTCCGCCCGCTGCCCGAGAGCACCACGGGCTTCCCCGTGGATTTTGAACGCCCCCAGGAGATAGAGGACCGTCCCAGGAGCCTCCACGGTCATTTTGAAGCACATTCGTCACCGGCGGAGGGAGATTGAGGTCGGGGAAGCTCGCCTTCGCCGGCGTTCTTCCCAGTTCTTGCAACCCTCTTCCCAGCCGTCCGATCGAGGAGGAGCTCCAGATTGAGCAGCGGCCGTTGGATCTTCCTCGGCCTCGACCGTCAGATCACCTCAGGAGGATCTAATCTCGGCCGCTGATCCTCGAAGCGTCATCGGCCGTCCAGAGCTTGCCACGTGGATAAGTGAAGCGCGCCCAGCCGTTGGATCGTCTCCCGTCGTCCCAGCCGTTGGATGTGTGCCACGCGTCCTCATCAGAGCCCCGGAGCGAGGGTATTTTGCATCCCAACCCTCGCGATTTTTGTATTTATTTATTAGTCTATAAACTTTCGTCTGTAGTTTAAATATTTTGTAAAATTTGCAAGGAGACCCCTAGGTTTTCTTTATTTGCAGTTAGGTCCCTCGCCACGTCACCTCACGTGACCAGTTCACGTGAGGTGTGGGCATTTTGCAGAGGTATCCTTGGTCTTTTGTTTATTTCGTTTTAGCCCTAAAACTTTCAGAGCACGTGTAATATTTCTGGGTATTTTGCATGTTAACCCCCAGACTTTTGTGAAATTGCGTTTCAGTCCCTCCCAGGCGCGTGCAAGTCACGCGCCCTGGTGGGTAATTTGTAGGCGTGCCCAGTCGGGTCTTGTATTTACGTTTTGATCCCAGAAGTTAAATATAACGGGTATATTTTTGTGGAAAATTGCATTGTTGTCCCTGGATGTTTCTTAAATTGCATTTATGCCCTTGCCAGTACTGTTTAATGTTGGGACCCTTGTTTTAATTGTTTAAAATATCATTTTAACCCCAAAAATCTCACAAAAATAGGATTAGGTTTCTGGATAGGTGTACTTTAACGCCCATATTTTAGTTTTTGATTTTACTTTAATTTTGTATTTATTAAAAATCAAAAACACCTATTTTGTGCACTGTCTAGCTTAGAAAATACCAAAAAAATATCAAAACACCTCTAAAAATTCCAAAAAATTCACCTAGTGTCTATTTTATGCTACTTTAGTGTCAGTCCAAAAATCATTAAAAATCTCAAAAGAAAAACACTAAAAAAATTAAAAACACTCAAAAACTTCAAAAAAATATATAAAATAGTAGAAAAACCTAAAAATTGCAAACTCAGCTTCTGTTTCTTCCTTATCTTGTTCTTTTTATTAGAAAAATAGTGTGAAATATTTTTGCTACTGGTTTCTATTTTTGAATCCCATTTTTATCACAGCCAGCCTATTTTGCACTGTTCTGTCTTATTTCAGCTTTTAAAAATACCAAAAACATCTTGAAAAATCCCCAAAAATCTCAAAAACAGTAAAAAACCCTAAAAATACCAAAAACATTTATTTTCTGAATTTTTGAGTATTTTTGTGCATTTTTATAAATATTTTACTTTGCCTTGTATTATATTTCCTTTAGTTTCCAATATTGAAAAAAGAAAATACAAAAATATAAAATATAAAATATAAAAATCAGAAAATCAAAAATTAAAATACAAAATTAAAAATTAAATAAAAAAAATTAAAAATTTAAAAACCCACAAAAATTTATTTGCTTGCTTGCTTAGTGTAGACACTCACACCCTCACACACTTAGCTCTTGCTAGGACTACACTGCTTGCTCCCTGTGTTCGAACTCTCTGCATACTTGCCCATATACATCATTTGTGCAGAGTTAAAAATAAATTTTAACTCCACATTTATTTCTAATTGTTGATTTTTAGTGTGGGTTAATTGTTGATTAAATACAGGATTTTGTGTGGTCAAACACCGACTGTTGACTCGCCTTGTGAGTCAATATAACCGCACTCAATTTTGCATTAATCAGCCTGCTGAAGTGGGGCACGGATAATCTCATGTATGGTGGCCACCACTTCGGGTTCAGTCAACATTTTTTTGAAATTTTGGACCTCCTCCATACAAGGGAGGAAGTCGGAATCATCATATACACGAGGCATGCCAAGAGCAGTCTGTACAGCGGCATCCTCGAGGTCAAAGGTGGGACCGGGTGTGAAAGGCTGTGTGGTCAAAGGATCTGGCAAGTGGTACCTCTCCTCACAGTCTGGCTCGATCGTGTGTCTCCCGAAATCTTTTTGTGTTTTTAATTTTTTCTCATTTTTTTGTATTTTGGGCGATTGCAAGCTCTCATGATAATCCTCAAATGATTCCATATCCTCGAAGACTGGAGCGGCATTTTGGTTCTTATTTGAACTAGTAAGGTTGGCAATCCTCGAATTCATATGCTCCATCATCTGATTCAAAGTCTCAAGTGTGGATTAGGGATGTCAGCGGGTCGGGTTTGGGGCGGGTATTACTATTCCCAAACCCATACCCATTTACAATATCACTACCCATACCCGCCCATTTATTAAATGGGTAATTTGTACCGGGTACCCGTAAACCCGTCGGATACCCGTGTATCCAATGGGTACCCATATCTTCGACATGGACCATGGTAAATCTTAAGTTGTTTATAAATGTATACAAGATTTTCACAGATAGACGAAATAGAGTTAGATCGTGTAATATGACGATTAATAAAAACGTGCAATATATAGAGAATATTAAATGTTTATATATGTTAAGTGTTTAACTCTTTTGTGTTGATAGTTTTTATTTATTAAAGATATAAAACGTTAGTTGAATATGAATAAATGGATGGAGAGGAGAAAATTGAGTTGGATATTTATACATGTAGATCGATATATATTAGATATGAAATGGATTTGGGTCTAGTTTGATTAAAATGCAACATAAACATCTATCTTTTTATATATATTTTATTCGGGTTCGGGGCGGGTTCGGGTTCGGGTACCCACAAGGCAATCCCAAACCCATACCCATACCCGCATGGGTAGTCAATTCAAATCCCAAACCCGCCCAAAAATAAATGGAACGGGTTTTGGGTCTTTAAATGTGGCGGGTTTGGGTTGGGTACCCAATGGGTAAACCCATATTGACATCCCTAGTGTGGATACCATGAAAGGTGACTCCAAAATCTCAGGATCGGGTGAGTCGAATGTGGGCGGTGGGTGTGGGCAAAAATCACATTCCGGATCGGGATACTCAAGGAAGAGCGGGTTGTCGAAATGTGTAGGTGATGGTGGTGGAAATGACTGGTGACGGTCAAAGTCCGGATCCTGAAATAGTGGGTTGGTTGGATATGTACAAAAGTCAGGAGCAAAGTCCTCCTGGAAAAAGGACGTGGACCGGCTGGAGTGAACGAATGATCCGCAAAGTTCGGATAAAATACGCTCCAATCGGCCATCTCGAAACAAAGGAAGAATGATCGGGAGAGCACGATGGTCAAGTCAAGAGAAGTGAGAAGAAAGGCGCAAGTGCGCAGGAGCGATCTAGGACACACACAAAACAATCACAAGCAAAAATGAAAACAAGTCAAACCCTCAATTCACCTACTCAACTCGGTGAAGACCACAAATGCGGTCTTTTTATCTTGTCTATTTTAGAGTTAGGCGAGAAGTCCAAATTTGCACAAACACTTAGGGGGCTTGATGGGATTTGGGCACTAATCCTTAAGGTGTGCGCGAGCAAATAAAAGCGAAGACAATGAGGGGATTACTCGCCCCAATACAAGATTTTCCTTTTGATCGGTTTTAGGGTCAAGTAAAATTAGCAGTCCCAATTTTATTGGTTATCACTTTTTTTGGATTTTTAGTGAGAAATGCACGAGCCTAACGAGGAGTCAATTCCTTTAAGATCCTAGGTTAGCAAAATCAGAGGTAGAGTCGGAAAAGCAATGCAAGCGTCAAATCAATGATGCATGCTAAAGAGAAATGCTCACCTTGCCTCCAACACTCTACATGCAAGGATGCTCAGCAGAATTGAAACCTAACTATATGCAAATGCAAAAGCCGATGAAATCGCCTCAAGTTTCAGAAATTGCTACTAGCGGGAAGAACCACAAGTTGACCGTCAATCCTCAACCCTAGAGTCCGGTCTAGGCTCACCCCTCCTCTGCTCAACAAATTGAGGGTAGGAGAAAGCACTTTGCGGGGAGAGCTCGCGGCGCGACGGATTGAAGATGATGAATCAACTGTTTAAATTTGACTAAGTCCAAACGATACTATAGGAGCATGCAAGGTATTAGGTGTTTGGCCTTAGTCTATCGCAAGCAATCCTAAAAGCTAAGGGCTCAATCACACAAAAGAAATAAAAATCGGAAAACAAAACAAAATAAAAGAATGCGAGAAAACCGTGAAAACCGCGGTGAGCCCCCAGGTGAACAGACACCTGGAAGTTAGGCTCGAATGTCTAAGTTCGGGGGTACCTGTATTATTACAATAATAGTGGTCTCTCTCTCACTTAAATTACAAAAGATAAATGCAGGAAATAAATTCTACAACTAAAGTAGAGCTCGGTCTTCAAAATTTCCTCTTCGTCTCCTCGGTGCGCGGCTGCCAGATGCCGGCTTCACATGGGTGCGTAGGCGCCTAGGGTGGAGCGCCTCCCTCGATCCGCGGTTCCTCGCACAAAGTCAACAAAAGAGAAGGTTAGACAGCTCAAGAGATATATCAAAAATAAAGAAAATAAAATAGCGAAAAATAAAAGCCGCGAAATAGACAATCAAATCACAATCACAAACAAGACCCGAACTACGCGCTGTTGCTCCCCGGCAACGGCGCCATTTGTTGAACAGGAAAATCGCAGAGGTCGTGTTGACTCACAAGGTGAGTCAATAGTCGTTGATTTGACCTCCAACGAAATCCCGATTCAAACAACAATTAACCCACGACAGATAAATCAAGCAATGAAAGTAAATGTGCGGAGTTAAAATTTATTATAACTCTACAACAAGATGTGTATAGTGCAAGTATGTGTAGAGGTCGAACACAGGGAGCAGACAGGTAGATCGGGGCACAAGTGCTCAAAAATGTGTGAGTTGTGATCAAATGCCTATTATGCTATTTTTTTGTGGGTTTTGAATTTTTATATTTTTTTTATTTAATTTTTAATTTTATATTTTTTTGTATTTTGATTTTTAATTTACTGATTTTTTTGTTTTCTTTTATATTTTATATTTTTTTATATTCTTTTTCAATATTGGAACATAAGGACAATGTAATAAAAGCATAAAAGGGAGATTTATAAAAGTGGATAAAAATATTCAAAAATTAGTAAATAAAGTCTTTTTGGTCTTTTTATACTTTTTTACTGTTTTTGTGATTTTTAGGTAATTTTTAGAATGTTTTTGGTATTTTTAATTAGCAAAATAAAGCAAACAGTGAATAAAATGCAAGGCTGAAACTAAAATGGAGAAAATAAAATAGAAAACAGTAGAAAAAATTCTCCACTTTAATTTTCACTTAAAGATAATAAAATAAGGAAAATTCAGGAAAAGAAAACACTATTTTTGGATTTTTTTTATGAATTTTATAAATTTTTATGAAGGTTTTTATGGTTTTGCAATTTTTTGGAGTTTGGTTTTATATTTTTTAATGATTTTTGGCTGGGAGTTAAAACAAACTAAAAGACACAAAATATATTTTTTTTGGAATTTTACTGAAGTGTTTTTATATTTTTTAGGTATTTTATAAGCTAGACAGTGCTGAAAATGACTATTTTTGAATTTTAATAAATATTAAAATGCATTAATTATGAAAAATAAAAATATGGCATGAATCTACAATGCAACAGGAAGTTTAATGCAATTTTTGTGGATTTTTAGTGATTTATAAATGCATGCAAAAATTTCTAGAAGCAAAAAGAAAAAGATACACAGCCAGGGGTATATGCGTGATTAGCAGAAAATCTAGGGGCCTAAGTGTGAATATTCCAGAAAGTTACAACTAATTAAGAATGTTCCAATACTGAATACAAATAGCAAAAAGATTTGGGCTAAGAGTGCAAAATTTCCCGAGCCCCCGCGTCACTCACGTGAGCCTGGTAGGGGTTGTATCGTCATTATAGCAAAGTTTGGAGGCCCACACGTAAATTGCCCGCAAAATAAACAACTGGATAACAACTTTATAAGACCTATTACAAATATTTAAAGCCGCGGGGGTATGGGAGCAAAATTACCCTCGCAGAGGTGCATCCAATGGCGGGCGCACGCTCACTTAGACGCGTGGCGCGATCCTGAGAGGAGATACCCCTACGCAACCTGCGGCCCAGATCAGAAGATGGGTGCAGATCGGATGGTGCGGGCCACAGGGGATCCGATGGCTGCTGCTCTGCCTGGGCGGACTGCTTGATCCAACGGCGTGGAAGCGCGTTGGAGGAACTCACGAAGAACAGGCTCCAGACGTGCTTTGATTGGATGATGTACTCTCCTCCGCCTGCCTGAGGCCCAACCAAGGGGCGCTTGACGTTGCTGCGGCTCCAGCGGAGCTTCCAGGTGGCCGAAATAGGACTGAAGACCAACGGATGGTCTCTAGCACGTTGGAGTAGCTCCGGCGAAGCCTGGGACAGTTCTTGAGCAAAAAGTGAGGCACATCTACCTCCCCCGGGACCTGCAAGTGACAAACAAAAACGCAGCAGCTCAAAAATGCAAGACCCAGGTATTTATTGGTGAGAACTTGGCGGGTGATGGTGTGGATGGTTGTCGGAGTTCGTGGAACTCCGGCGAGATATTTGATCGCGGAGTGGGGATGGATTAATCGATAGAACCGCAAAATAAAGGCGTGAAACAAACCCTGCTACTGTCAGCTAACTACGCGATAGGAAAACACACTAAAGACAACCTCAAATTGGCCGAACAAGCCAATGAGATGTAACCTCAACGCCGGAGGCCGGCGAAGGTGGTGGAGCCGCTCCTCGGCCGCGCGCGACCCTCCCAAGTAGCTGGAGGAGACCCTGTCACCGTCTCCAGTCCAGAGCATCCAAGGAGAAGGGGTTTGCTAGGTCAAAGAGGGTTCAAGGGGAAAATGGAGTTTTTGGGTTGTTTTTGAAACAAGGCCGAGGGGGCTCCTTGATCGAGGCATGGCTCGCGCATCGATGGTCAAAAGACCCATCTAAGAATAGGGCGAGTATGATCAGTCATAGGGCTACAAGTTTCATGAAGACCGCGACCCCAAATGGTGAAAGATGAGGCCGGGAAAAATCCACGAAGATGGGACAAAACCCATTCTGACAACAGCAGAGAGGGGGTCAGACAGTTGACCGGAGTCAACTGTCCAAGCTCTCTGGTTGGTCCACGTGGACCAACCAAAAAAAACCTCTGGAAAAAGATTTAGAAATTAATTAAAAATAGTAAATGATTTTATTAATTTATGATTATAAAATAAAAAATGTTTGTTATTTAATAAATTATTTTATTATGATTTTTATTTATTTTTATGAGACATATTTTTACCAGTTTGCATTTATAGCCTTATAGGTATCTATATCTATGTATTTAAGTATTTTATTTTTATTTAGGTATTTTATTTTTATTATTTTTATTTAGTATTTTATAAAATTATAGAATACTTTTATTTACACAAATATATTTTTATTTTATTTTTCTGATTTATTTTGTATATTAAATAAAATATAAATGTATAATGTATAGGTATGTGTATCAGTAATGTATCTATGTATTGAATATATGTTCATATTTATTTTTATTTTTCTTTGCATTTTTATTCTGATTTTAATGCACATAATTATTATAAGTAATATTTACAACATTATAAAAATATAAAAATATAAAAATAATGAATAAATAATAAATTGAATATTTTAATATGTACAAGTATACAATAGGGGTCCAAAACTCAACTTTCAAACCGTAGCTCCGCCAAATGCAAAACCACCGCCATTAAATAGCTTATTTTCTTCTATATACAATTAAAGGTGAGTATGCTGCATTTGGAGTTTTTATTTGTGAGATACGGGTCTGGGAAGTTGGGATTCTGGATTTTTATTCAGACCATAACTTTTTATCTCTGTATTATTTTTCTGTGAAATCAATTTTGTATTTTTCTTTATAAAATTATCTACAACTTTCATGTACAAAGTTTCTTTATTTGATGAATAAAAAGTGGAACCAAAAATAGGTCGCAAATGAATAAAGAATCAATAGAATGTATAGGTATTTTATCTGTATTTTGGCCCTTATCTCCCCCTACTTTATTCCTTGTCGACCTATTCATCAAGATGCCTAGGTCTCGGGGTTTCGGGTCATAAAATATTTACAATATTTTATTCTTTTTCTTTTCTTTTCTTTATTCTATAATTTTGGCTTTAAAAACCGCATTTTATACAATATTTATACACATATGCATGAATGCTAAAATGCCTATATTAAGCCTATATACACGCATTTACTAGGGTTTTTGAGGCCAAAATGATAGAATAAAGATGATGAAACGTGGATTCATCAGTAGGATTAGGAAGGATCAAGTGGTTGAGAGCGAGGCGCAGAGGAGTGGCTCAGATTTGATCTGAGATCAGATCAAATGGTTGGGGATGGAGCACGTGATGAGCGGATAGGATGGAAGGATCTGTAGGAGGATCGAATGACTGAGGAGGTGGCAGGTGGCAGAGAAGAGGCGGGCCACGTGGGCGGCCCAGAGGGCGCCACGTGGTCCAATAGGAAAATTAGACATTAGAAAAACAAAGAAAAATAAAAAAGAATTAGTTAGAGGCAAAATAGGAAAAAGACGAACATGAAAGTTGTTCATCTTGATGATATCTACAAGTTTCTTGTTGGATGAAAAGCCAAAAGAGGTCATTTATACAAAAAGTATTTTTAAAGATATTTTTAAGGGGGTTAAAAACACTTGTTTTGGGGTTTTGAGTTGTTTTTGTATTTTTTAGTCTTTTTAAGGATTAGGAACTTATAGACAATTAATCTACCTAATTTTTAGGGGTTTTGATGAGAAAATAATTACAAAACAAATAATAGTAATTCAATACAATTAATTATAGGATAAGAATACACAATATAATACAAGATAAAATGTATGAATTATTAGCAGATTTTATTTGTTTAATTAAGCCATGGATTTAATTAGTGAATTTTAGAATGATGAATACAAGATTCATCAGTGGTACACGGTAGCCCTGTTATGATAAGTGCACACGAAATGAATGATTTGCAACGCGTGGTACCGAGAGCCAATATATTCGGGTTGAACGACGGAAGATGTGGTCGTGCCATGTGGAGAAACGGGTGGTTCAATAGTGGCTGGGTCACGATAACATGCATTTGAAGCTGCTAGGTTATGTGATTAACGGTTAGCCCGAGGTTTTAAGCAATCGGGTTCTCGAAGACGGTGTGCTTCTTTGTTTGCCAGGCTGAGAGTTTGAGACCCTGGTAAATAAAAGAAATGGATATATTCATGATATTATTGGAGGATTGGTTGAGGCGACGTGCGACAGCATAACACACGAGATCAACACATTCTCCAATCCCGGAGTGTCCACAGCTCGGAGTCTGTGAATGGTGGGGTTCCCCTAGACTAATCCCCGATGTGGAATGGAAGGAATATGACTTAAACTGATGAGAATGAATGAAACTTTTTGTGATAACAACTTTTTGAAAAATTACACATTTGTTTGTTTTTCTCTTCTTCAGTGCTTAGCACTCGCTAATTATTATCCTATGATTTACGGAAAATCCAACTGATATCGGTGAGCCATCGTAAGGACTTTAATAATCCAGCCAGCTAACATAGTATTCCAACCAGCCACAATAACTTTTCTCTCTCAGGTAGTTAGTAATCTTTTTTTGTGTATTTCCTTCCAGCTAATGGACATGTAAATGGTTATATTGGGACAAGGTATCATGTGGACTTTATTTGAGAATGGAAAGTGTTGAAATACTTCCTTATGAGTAATTTTATTTGTAGTCTGTTTCTGAATGTTAGTTGTGATTGATGAATAATTATTGCTGAGTAACCAGATCCAAATATGAAAAGATTTGATGGCCCGTAATCGGGGTCGTGACATATCAACATCAACGATAGACCCCACCAAGGCTAGATAACTACTAGATGCATAACCATGGATGGAAATTGCCGCCATGGAAAACATATCAAGACTGCACAAGTCCATTGCAGAGAACCTTAGGTGATTTCTTATCATTTTTATTAAGTTGATCTTACATAACATGCAAGGCAATGAGCGATCAACTCTTATCTTTATGGGAAGACTTTAAGAAATATTAAGTAGGAGCTTAGACTAAAAAGAATATTTTCAAAGAAAAGAGAGATATTTTCAGCCATCAGTCTAACAAAAAATAGGATTTAGTTAACTGTTGATATCCTTTTTATTATGTAAAAAAAGAGGAGTAAGAAAGGATTATTAGAAAAATTTAAAGTTCTCATGAGGAGAAAATTGCTTTCAAATTGATTTCTCACGCATATTACTTTTGCAAATACATCAACTATTTTGTAATCATCAAAAAAGAAGTGACCCATTCCAAATGATGCAAGAGTGTTGTGTCTCTCCAATCTTAGACGTTAGTGTCGCTCCATGAGGATTTTGTCCCTTTCTCAACTGTGCCCTAAGTCAAACCCAACCTTTTTGTGTCGACAAAGGGAGTGGGAGAAAAGTCAGGGGGATTAAATATCAAATAGAGAGAAAAAGGGAGAGGCCCATCCAATTAATTTTCACCGTATCAATCTTCCAATATTAGAAAACCACTTTCCCTTAACCTTCCGAAGGATAATATTGGCTGCAAATTTTAAAATAAATAGAGGGGGGGTATTCCAACCCATACTTCCATTTACATAACATATAGATCTAATACCCATCCAATCCATTTGTTGCTTTGTTGATGGAATCATTATAAAATATCCGTCTTGCGTATTCGAACCCCCTGCAAATTTGACTCATGAGGCTTTGTCCCATATGCCGCCAATAGATTATTCAACATCGTAGTCGCTTGCCCACCATTGTCTCTTCGAACCCTCTGTGAATCTGACACCAAAGGCTTCCTACTGAGCCACCAACCAACATATTTTATTTTGTTTCTTTAGTAATTTTCATCAATTTTATTCATCTTTTTATGTAAATAATCGTAGAGATCATCACGATGATCATTATTTATCGGTGACCATCCTCTGGTCCTATGAAATCGGACAGTGATATAAAGCTGGAGTTCAATCCATGGTATTAATCGCAACAACTTTGCCTTTATGGGGACACCATAGTTTGTGACAATTTAGAAGATCACTGAGATCCCAAAGTCACGCAAGAGTTGGAGATTACTATATACGAGGAGAGTGATCAATACTTGTCAACCTACACCATCATCTTCTCGCAAATTTCATTTCAATTTTTGATATTCAAATATTTGGTTCAAACTCTCATCAATTTAGAAAAGTATTTTTATTTGAAAATAAAGTGCAGAACCTTCCTATCCATGTGCATTTACCCTATACCATGCTTTGCGCATAATGTAATTTAGTCCTGCAGTTTATTTGTTTAATCCATGTTTTTACGAGATCAAAATGATTATCCAATCATAAAATCGTGTAGTTAAAGCCTTGAAAATACGCTCAACAAGCTCCATCCATCATCGTTGCCTCATATTCAGCTTCTAATTAAACAAACACTCAAGGCTCTTATGATCTGTGAAGATTTTAAAAATCACCCAATAGAGGTAGTACCTCCATATTTTTAGAGCAAAAACAATTGTTGCCAACTCCATATCATGGGTGGAATAATTTTGTTGCGTGGCTTCAACTAATGAGATGGATAAGCAGCTACTTTTCCATGTTGCATCAAAACCAAAACTAATCCATCTTTTGATGTGTCAGTGTAAACTGCGAACCCATCTGTGCCCAATTGAATCACCAAGATGGGAGATGTAATAAGTTTCTGGAAGTTTTTTTAACATGTCTGTCCAAGTATACATTGTCTCTTTCTTAGTCGGCTAGGTGAAGAGTCTGAAAGTCCCATAACAAATTGTTTATAATAGCTAGCTAATCCTAGAAAACTATGAATCTCTAAAATACTTTTGATTTTTCCTAACTAAGAGCCTCATTAATCTTCGCATGATCCAAAGAGGCCCATGCACCTGAGATGACTTAGTCTAGGATGCTACTTTGTGAATCCAAAACTCCTATTTATTATACTTAGCATATAGCATGTGCAATGTATCTAGCACCATCTACAAGTGTGTTTAGTGTTGCTTCTCATCTCGAGAGTAGATAAGGATGTCCTCAGTGAAGATTACTATGAAGTTGTCAAGGAAAGGACTTACACCTGATTCATCATCCGTTAAAGCTGATGGGGTATTTTTAGGTTAAAAGACATCACTAAGAACATGTAATGCCCAAACTCGATCTTAAATGTAGATTTCGGTATATCAACATCTTAAATTCGTAGATGATGGTAACCAGATCATATATCAATCTTGGAGAAAATATATAGTCCTTGTAGCTTCCAAGGCAAGGGGTAAAGACTCATGATAGTCACCTTGTTCAATTAACGGTAATCTATGCACACGCTCATAGCTATTTTTCTTCTTAATAAAAACGACTGGTGTCCCCCGTGTTGACGGGGCATATCAAGTCCTTCTTCAATAATTCTCGCAACTACACCATGAGTTCCTTCAATTCAACCAATGTTATCTTGTATGGTGCAATAAAAAGTGGTTGACTTCTCGTGATGAGTTATCTCAAATTCAACATCCCTTTTTGGCAGAAGTCCTAGTAATTCCTATGGGAAAACATCTAAAAGTTCTTAACAACTTCCATATCTATAAGTTCTTCAATCTACGAATGATATACATTGACATGAATGATGTAACCTCCGCATTCTTGAGAAAGCAAGTGTACTTACAATGCCAATATGCATGTTACCCTTCCCTATGAGGTACTCCCATCTAACATAAAGTCTAATGGATTATGAATCCTAAAAATAATTGGTTTATGAAAGCAATTAATGCATGCATTGTGATTCTCAAGCCAATCCACGCCAAGAATCACATCAAAGTCTTGTATTTGTAAGAGTAGTGGGTATGCTTTAAGAACATATCCTCACATGCATATCAAACAATAAAGAAATACCTGATGGACAACAAACAACTCACCCTCTAGGTCTCTTGGTCTATTAGAGCTTGCCATCCTCCAAATATAGTAGGGATGCCCCCTACCACCATAAGAAGTAGAGTCACACTCGTGGTGTTATAGATGTCCTCCTCGTAATGTACCTCATGATTATAGAGATTAGGGATGAGCATGGGTCGGGCTGGGCCGGGCTTTGAAGGGCCCAGGCCCAAGCCCATTTAAAAAATTCGGGCCTTGGGCAGGGCTTAGGCCCACAAAATTTTTTTTGTTCGGCCCAAGCACAGGCCCGACCCAATTCTTTTAGGCTGAGCTTGGGTCGGGCCGGGCCGGCCCATCTCCACCAATTAGATATTATTAACTTTGAGTCTTTTGTTTCAAGTTAATCTCAACTCAAGTGATGCAAATCAAAATTATTTAAAACATGTACCATACTTGTGAAACAACTAAAATTCAATCTACCAACTACGAAGATTTCTCATTTTACACATGTGCACTCAATGCTAGATACCACGAATGTCTCTCGTGTATAGAAATTGAACGAGTGAAACAAACTTACCTAATTAACAACAACATTTGCACCCGATCCTATATGTTAAAAATTAGGCATAAGGCCAATATTGGGTAGAGGTACGATAATAGAAAATGTTCTGATTGAAAAAAGTAATTTTTTTGAAGGAAGTAAAGAATAAATAAATACTAGAAAATTCAAGAATAACCAATAAAATATAAACCAAAAGACTAATTATGGAAAATAAATTCTTAATTGAAATACAATGATCATCAACTCATGTCACACGCCTGACTTTCTTGATTTATAAACATTGTATGAAGACATGATACAAGAAGAGAATGCACATGAAACAGGTAGGAGTTTTCACACATGTAGGATGTAGAAAAGGGTATGGGCCCTCTTCGGGCCGGGCGCTTGGGCCCAGTCGGGCTAGGCCGAGCCAAGCCCGAGCCTAGCCCAAAATAATTGAGCCTAAATATTGGGCCCAAGCCCGATCTGGTATTCATTTGGCTTGGGTCAGGCCGGGCTTTTTGGGCTGGGCTTCGGGCTGGGCCGGGCAAGCCCAGCCCAATGCTCATCCCTAATAGAGATCCTAAGGAACAATTGGCCTTGAGATGACCCCCTTAGTTACATCGATAAGATATGGGATCCTCTACATGTACATCTATAGTGGTGCTTAACATCGACTGAGCTACTATCGCCGTCTTCAAAGTGCTTACCCCAAGGTAGGAACTCATATGTGAGTAAACTCGATACACATTCTAGATCAGTGAGGGTCAACGAGTTGTCCTCTATGTGCTCTCGATCTGTCATTGCAAGCAGTCCTACCCAAAAAACTCAATCATGTATGTATTAACTGACCCTAATGTAAGTCACGTTCCACCAGGCAACAACATCAATCGCCTCCTTTTTATAACCAAAAGATGGAGCACCAACCTCTGTTAGATTTTCTTATGAAGACCTCGAAAGAACTTTAATGCATTATCATACTCAGTTGGCACAGTGTTAGCAATGTACGTCAGTAACTCCGTAACATGTTCAGATAGGCAGTCATGGTGTTGTTTCCTTGCTCAAGTAGTACAAACTCTTTGACGCATTGCTCTAGACAATATTCCAGAGAAAAATGCTCCCAAAAGACAACTTCTTCCAAGTAGTGGATCCATAGAGTTCCACCATTCCTCATCATATCCAAGTAAGGAGTAAGTAGCCATCATAATCTTCCCCTTATATGGAACATGTAAGGTGTGTAATATCTTCTCTATATGCTTCAACCACTTCTTTTCCTCAGTTGAGATCATATTGCCCAAGAACTCTGGAACCTTCTCCTTACGATATTTTGAAAAGTTGTCCACCTATTGCGGTGGTGGATGTGGTGATGGTAGTTACAGTGGTAGGAGATTGCCATCACCTCCACCCATGTCTGACCCAAGATATAGATATGGTGAACTGCTCCTCAAAGGAGAGTTGTCTTTGTTGCATATCTACAGCAATTGCAACTAGCCATTGCGTGGAATTATTTCTATGTGGCAACATGATCTACATTGAATAGGATGACCAAGAAAGAAGATGAGATAGTGAAGAACTTCAAAATTAAGTGGACTGTGATATTTTTCAAATATAAGTCGAAGAACTACTTGTATAATATATGAAGTCTTCTATCCTATCATACAATTGTTTGTGATTGATAAGGTAATTTGGCTATGATACCATATATAAGGCCTTGCCTCCGCAGGAGCGCATCTCAACACCCAAGTCATGTTACCCAATAACAATCATAAAGAACCTGCATGACATTCCGTTTATACAAAACATGGCAAATTAAAAATTCCATTTATATAAGAAAAATGCCCACAAAATGCAAGCAAATTTTATCCAAAATTATCATCCTAATACATTTTATCCGATTACACCATTCCCTATTATACTATTGATCCCTACATTCATTTATTCACTTATTTATTTATCACATACTTACTCGTCAAAGGAGAAAGTCTACACTGTGAATGAAGCACTACGATGCTTCGTTCAGAGTGGAGCCCAAAATATGTGCGCAAGCACGTCTCTTCCGCTAGTCTGATTGGTAGATATCTCACTCTCAGGACATGGGACATGTAGACCAAGACTCCGTCAACCAAGGCAATCGGGGGGTCTTGCTCATCCAAAACAGATGCACAAATACTGTAGATCCGTATGGTGCAATGCACGCATGCATCCACCTAAACTTCTCTGGAGTACCTATCGGCATCCCAGTCTATGATGGCCCTCGAGTGAGGGTAACTCACCATTGGCTTAGCTTGGACAACAAAGGTGTGCATGCCCCTTGTAGTATTACTTTTTATCCCTGCATGCATACTATATTTTACACAAAGGTAATTAATATTAGACATAGTAAAAGTTTCCATTAATCATTGACTAAATTATTAATATTTAAGACCCTCGGATCAAAATCCACCACCACATCATACTTTATCTCATGGTCTGCGCATAAGCATTCAATATGGAAATCCAACACAGTGGGTTTTCATTAAACCCTAACATTTGCAAGGAGACCCTAGCATTAATACTTAAAGTAATGTATTCCTCTTGTATCCCGACTGTCATAAGGCAGTGATGAAATATTTGTAAGACAAGATACAAAGCTCTTGGAATAATTCCCTATTTATAGTTATTGATAGAGCGGTTAATATTCAATCATTAAAAAGTATGGCAGTCATATGGTGCTCAAACACAGACCCATAATCCTCAATATCAGAACAGTTGCCCCTCTTGATAAGCAAGTAGAATAACTCTCTAGCATCCCTACGTGATATCGCGCACAAGGAAAGTCTAATTTGCATAAAATAATATCATTATTTAGGAATACGATAGATAATTGCTATACCAGATGGAGTACAACTCTGGATTCTATGGCTTTAGATTACACTCCCAACTTTCGTTACTTTCCCTTTCTATATGGAGACATATCCATAATATGTTATAGGAGATTTATAAAGATGACAACAACTATGGGAGTCTCGAGTTGAACGAGTAGACTTGGCCCTCGCTCGAACTCAAACTTGATAACAAAACTCGCACCTAAGCTCAGACTCGACAAGCTTTGAGACTAGGAATGTTGAAAGGAGGTTTAAAATTTCGCATCATGGAAATGTAGAAAATATCAAACGATTTTATTACCTATAAAAAAATAGCAAACGATTTGCAGTTATAGCGAGTTCATCGCATGAACTCAGATTTCAACATAAAAAATTTTATGTATTGCAAAAATACATGATTAAGAAAATAATTTTCATAATCATTTCATATATTCTCATGAATATTAGGGTAGGAGATCATGATTTTCTCTTGATGTGTGAGTCTCTAAAAGAAGAGACCTCATGAATTGAGTCAGATCCATAGACTCTCCTCTTGCGGGCGCAATGATGAAATCGTGTACCTTCCCACGAACTTCGATACCAACTTATTCTTGAAGTTGTCCATGCAAAGATGGGATTTAGATGATCTCAATCTTCTGATTTTGTCACATGAAATCGTTCCCTCCTTCACGTACGAGAAGCACAGAGAGGAAGGCATTATTCTCTCTCGAAGGCCCACGTTAATGTAGAGAAGAAGGCAACTTGGTGGACGTGCAGGGTATGGTATGAGAAGAGGGTGGACTTGTACAAGAGAGATCTAAAATATCAAGGATCTTCTCAACTCTCAAGGGAGAGGCCAAGCCATCCTTATATACATGTGGGGACGTCCCCTAGGAGTCCTATTCCTAAAAGGGACGTACACCATATGTGCGCTTGGATGATCATCTAAAGGCAAGGATTTAATCCTTTTCCTTCAACAAATAGGAGTCCTATTTATCCTATTAATTATCATACAAAATAAATTAAGAGATAACCAACAAATAGGAGTATGTAATTGCATTAGACTCCATGGTGGGCGGTGTAAAGCCCACATGGGACGCCCACCTGATCCTAATTTTGGTTGCAACCTCTTAGGTATAATTCAATTATTACGATTTAAATAAAAAACATATTTATGACAGCTTCCTCATAAATTATGAATCTCATTCATGACCCCAAAATAAAATGTAAATTCAATTTACACTTAATTTCCAGTGTGATTCATATCCACATTCATGCCTTGAATAATATATAAATCATATATGTATATGTATATGTATATATTAATTATTATGAATCAATATTCATCTTAATTAAATAATTTGAATAATATTCAAAAATCTTAGATACACATATTTATGATGATCACAATTATTAATCTTAATATTGATATCATTGAGTACAAGTCCCAATCTAATTAGGACTTGTGAGTAGTTGCCGCATATACTTGTAGATAATATTGGAGAGATCATATTATCCACGTGTGGTGACTTGAAATTTGGGCAACTATCCAATTTCAGGGTTTATACCAGTTTTGACGAAATGTGCCACTTACAAATGTTTAGCTTGAGCTGAATGATTCACACTCTATGGGAGCTTAAGAAGTGCATTATACTCTTCATGAGATCAATAAATGAACACAATGATGAACTCAACTTCCAAATCCATTTCTAATCATTGTCCAAACCATTTGGAGCTTAGAAATAAGCTCAAGAAGAGAGTTCACCTCCATTTCCATTATCATTTCTCTTTCCAACATTTAGACATTGAAATTGAAATTGGAATCAAATGAGATGTGACTTAATCTAATTAATTCTCATATCATTAAGCCATAAAGTGGAGTCACTAAAATTCACCAGATTTCATCACTCCCTCGGAATGGAAGTTCTTAGTGACTTAGTTTTTGCTGATGACTCGGTTGCTTATTTGATTTATAGCTTGGTTAATGTCACGACCCCAAATATGGGTCGTCGGATCCTCATATATCCGAATCTGGTTACTCATCAATAATTTATTTAGCAATCACAACTAACATTCAGAAACAGAATACAATTAAAAATACTCAGAAAGAAGTATTTAATGTTTTTCTATTCATAAAATAAAGTTTACATGATACATTGTCCCACTATAACCATTTACATTTACATCAACTGGAAAGGAAATACACAGAAAGATTATCAACTACCTTACGAATTAAAGCTAATATGGCTTGCTAGAATATTAAAGTCCTTAGGATGGCTCATCGATACCTGATGGATTTCCATAAATCATAGGATGAAGATTAACGAGTGCTAAGTAACAAAGAAGAGAAAAGTAAACAAGTAGTGTACTTTAGCAAAATTTATTATAGCAGAAAGTTTTATTTCTTCTCATTAGTTTAAGTCATATTCCTTCTATTCCACATCAAGGATTAGTCCATAAAAAGCCTCACCATTCATGGACTCTGAAGTTGTGGACACTTCAGGATTGGAGATTGTGTTGATCTAGTGAACTTATGCAGTCGCATGTCGCCTCAACCAATCTCCCCATACTACCCTGGAAATTTCCTTTTCTTTTATTATTCACGATTTCAAACCCTCTGCCAGACAAACAAACAAGCACACCGTCCTCGAGGACCCGATAGCTTAAACCACATTCTAATATTTAATCACATATACTAGCGGTTTTTAAATACATGTTACTGTGACCCATCCGCTACCCAACCACTCGTACCTCCACATGCCACAACCACATCTTCAGTTAGTCAATCCGTCTAATGGAAGCCCAGTACCGCGCGTTGTAAATAATTTATTTCGCACGCTCAACATATACAAACAACCGTGTACCACCTATGTTTGGTATGCCAAATACGGATGTTCTTCTCACAAACCTAAAGGTTATATGCCTGGCCTATAGTATCTATTCCAAATCATTCTTAACATAACACATGATCCTTTTCTGAATCCATATCTATGCACATCAATTCTCATGATGTAATTCTTTCGTTAAGCCTTCAATTTACATATTCCTCAACATTGAGTATACACACACACACACACACACACATATATATATATTCATATGCATATACACTTATGATTAAACTTATTTTAACACCCCAAACCCTAAATTTAAAGCTACTACATCAATTTGATGCTTAGACATTATTTTAGTGAGAATCACAAAATAACTTTTCATATTTTTCTAAAAAAATAGCCAAAATAGGGCTCTTCGTAGCGTAGAACATAAAATCAGGAATTACAATAATATCGTATGAAAATCCAACAACAAAAAGAAGGATTTCGTTACCTAATAGAGCTCTCTCTCTCTCTTGCATATGTAGTGCTTTATCGCGACTAGTTTTCAGAAAAGATGATTTACGGCTCCTGAAATGATGGAATTTTGTTTTCGTATCAAGAACACTAAGAACGTTAAGAACGTGAAGAACGAAGAACGCAAAGAACATACGAAGAACACGACGAATGTGAAGAACATGTTTTCTCTTGAAATTTAACAGAGCTTCCCCTTATATCATAGGAAAATTTCGATAGAGTTTCCCCTTATATCGCGACATTTTCCAAAAGAGAAACGAAAAGAGTTTCATATATATAATCGCAAAGAGGAAAACAACAGTGAAACTAAAAGAATATAATCAAACTGCAAGCGATGGAGAATCTGTAGACACCGCGTGTCTTAGGTGAGTGAACGTGTGACGAATCATAGGGTTCACTAACGTGCATAGTCGCCCACACCTAAGTAGTGTGTTTCACAGATTTCTCCCTTTTAAAAAGTACAAAAGAATACAATAGAACTATAAACGATGGAGAATCGGTAGACACCACGCGTCTTAGGTGAGTGAAGGTGTGACAAATCATATGGTTCACTGGCGCGCATAGCCGCCCGCACTTAAGTAGAGTGTTACATAGATTTCTCCTCGAAACACAACAGAAAACGAATCAAAAAGGAAGATGAATCGAAAACCAATCTGGAAAAAAAATATGAAGTGAAAACTTAGCTCAAGTCAGGGCTTACTTACGAAGCCAACTAGGGGAGGATCATACATTCCTCCTCCTCATCCTTCTGGCAGCACTTCGTTAGCGTTCCTTCCCTACCTCCCACTCCTCCCATCCTTTCGACTTTAGCCCTCAAAGTAGAGGTGGTAGTGGAAATCGTAGAGAATGAATGGGTAGGGGGTGATTTATAGGCTTCAGAAAATCGCTAACCATATTAATAAATCATAGTTTAACCCTTAATCATAGTTAGCGGTCCATGGTTTTGGCCAATCCGAAACTTAAGACTTAAGTTAGAACTTTCTAGAAGAATCTAGATCCGTAAATGACGCTTAATTAGCACTAATTGTGATTAACTTTCACTAATCATGGTTTAACTTTCGCAGTTCACGCTTAACTTTAGCTATTGATTAGTGTTCGCTAATAGTCATTAACGATCCCCAATTCATCATTAGTTTCTTTAAACGTGTTTAATTAGTCTTAATGACAACCTTAAGGTTTAATGGCATCTTAACTCTCCTTACTTCTCTTTTTTATGAAAATCATAACAATTTGAAATGAAGTCTGATTCAAATGAATTAAATTCCGTTGTTTCCTCTTTACGAGCTAGATCTTATGATATAGGATCCGACAGAGGCCAAGTTCGAAACTTCACAACTAACTTTTTAGGTAGAACCTTGTAGAAGCTATTTGATGAAAAATGTAGAAAAGTTAGAACCAACTCAAAGCCTAAAGTGATTCTAAAAGACTAAACTTAAAGGCTCAAGAAACCGAATCAGATTGATAAAAGAATCAAAGAAAGACTCAATTCCAAAAGCTCAAGTTTTGAATACTTCATATGCTGATGTGGCATATGACATTATTTTTATTTTATGCTAAAATAGTCTTATACTTTGGCATATTCTTTATTAGCAAGAAAACCTAAGCCAGAATGATCAATTTCACATAACCGATTTTTTAGTCATATGATAGATCACATTGACACACATGATCGTTTACCCTTGATCGACCATCTTGTTTTTCATGATCGATAAACCCCAATCGACCATCCTCTTGAACATGATCAATCAATTTTTTAATTCTTCACCAATAATCAAATATGATTGATCACTTTTGTGACAAGATCGATCACTTCTGATCGAACACCTTATTTCTATGATCACTTCATGGATTTTGGATATCATAATGTTGGACTTTCTATTTTTAGACACCAATGGATCTTCTAAGGCCAACCCTATATAAGAGATGTTATGGATCATTGTTTGAGACACATAACCAAGAGAAACATCTTCTACAAGTAAAAGCAAAGAAAGAATAATCATTTTGTGCGATATTCGAGTTCTTACAATGTTTATGCACTCTCGAGATCTCTTCAATCCAAAGCTTTCTAGTTACTAAAGTTTCTATGCTTTCTGTGCTCTAATGCAATCTTCATCATCATTCTTGAACATATTATGCGTTTAAAGCATGTAACCTTGTGAACTAAAGTTTCATTGCTTAATTATATTCTGTTTATTATTTTTATGTATAGGTATCCAAGTTGTGGATTCCTTTCTCTATGAGAGATAAATCTTCCTTTGAGAGTTGTCGAAGGAAGGATACATGTTATACAAGAGGTTGTGCTATCCTTAGGCTAAAGTAGCACTGGAATAGTGGAAGCAGGATTCACCGAGAGAGCTAAGGGGAAATCCTAGAACATGGTTCTGGGTCGTGATTTTCATTCGCTTGGGTTTCTATGTAAAAGTCACGATATCTTTGTGTTTTGACATTCTTCTATCTTTGTGGTTTATGAATATTATTTTAATCGGATATTGTTATTGAGATAATTGTTTATTATATAATTCAACTCCCTCTTGCGTCAGGCTCACATTTGGTATCAGAGCGAGTTCCAGTTTTACAGATGTAATAACTTACTTGTAGGGTCCTAGATGGCACAAGGCAACGTATCCACTAGCTCAAGCGAAACTTCCTACTCTATCACGAATCTGCCCTACTTCGACAGCACAAACTGCTCCTACTAGGCAAACCACATGGATATATATATATATATATATATGTGCAGTTCATAGATTTTAGGATGTGGACATGCACAACAAAAATCTTCGTGAAGCCAACATTGAAGGAAGTTGTAGAAGAATTCACTGGTGTTGAGATTTAGGATCTTGAGAGGAATGCCAAATCAATGAATGTGTTGTATTGTATCCTTTCTAGAGACGAGTACAATCGTGTCTCTCAGTCCAAGACAGCTTACAAAATTTAGAAGACACTCCTAGTCATATATGAAGGTGCACGTAAAGTTAAAAATTCTAAAGTTACTATGCTTACCACGGAGTATGAGAATTTCGAGATGAAGGAAGGAGAAATCATCAAGGAGATGTATAGAATGTTTACAACCATCATGATCAATCTCAAGGCTATGGGAAAGAACTTCATCAAAGGGTTCCCCTTTTTTTTGACTGAACCATAAGAAATTTTATGATATGGAAAGACATAACATGTAACTAAAAGGAATAATAAAACTTGCTAGTCTCTGAAGCAAGTTGGGCCTGAAATAAATAGAAAATAAAGGTTTTATTTCTTCAATAGATTAACCCCAGCGCACATTCAAATATCTGCCCCACATTCATTCATGAGGGTACTCCTAATGGGTTGAAGACCATATCAACCGGTGTCCCGTCTTGCAAATAGGGCATATCTTGTCTGGGCAAAACTAGGGTGAACTGGAAAGGAAAGTCGTTGATTCACTCACAAGTTAATGGGAATAGAAGATAAAAACTATAGAAGAAGCGGATGTTATGGAAGACAATGAGGTGGATAATCTCTTAGAAAGTTTGATGGCCTATGAAGTCAAGAAGAAGACCAAAGAACCAATAAAGGAGGCAGAGAAGAAGCCTCTAATTTTCAAATTTTGCTCACAAGATTCATTCGATGAATAAATGACTGAAAAAGATCTTGCTCTACTCACTAGAAAGTTGAGGAATTTTACGGGAAATAAGAAGAGCTTCAAGTCAAAGAAAGAAAACAATGAAGATACACCAACATGTTACAAGGAAAAAGGAAGGGATATTTTAGAAGGGACTGTCCTCTACTAAAGTAAGAGAAGGAAAACAAAAAGGAACGATCCAACAAGATGTTCAAGAAGGTTCACAAGAAGAAGATACTTCTAGCCAAGTGGAGTGGCTCGGACTCAAGCGACTCTGACTTAGACTTAAGCGACCAAGAATCAACATGCCTCCGACTTATGGCTTTAGAAGATGAGGTAACCAAAGAATCCTATAGTGAACTTTTAGCTTCTTTTCATGATGTTTTTGCAGGACTAGAAAATTCAAGATTAGAGAATTTAAAGTTAATTAAAAAGATAAATAAGCTAGTTCCTAAAAATGAAACTTTCAATGAAGAAGCATCTTGCTTGAAAGATAATATTACTTGTCTTGATAAAGAAATTAATAGTCTTAAGCTAAAATGTGATAGCTTGTAAATGATCTTGCTAGTTTTACAAAAGAAAAAGAGAATTTAGATAAATAGCTTGGTTTTAAATGAAAATCTGGTGATAAAATGGCATAGGATTTGTTGGTAACTCAACTCCCCTTAACAAATTGTTAATCAAATTGGAGAGAAAAATTCTCCCATGTGGACCCAAAAGGAGGGTACCAAAAGATCTTCTCAAAACTTATTTTTTAGGTGAAGAGAATGTAAATCACAAGATGTGGATGTACATACTATTCCAAAATGGATTAAAAGCCACAAAGTCTATGAGAACAAGAATGATGCCAACCTCAACTATTGTAGGAAAAAGATGGGTGAAGTCGATGGATCATGTATTCATGATGTTCAAAGCATATGGCATGATATAAGAAGCTGTTTATCATCCTGGAACATAAAGAAGGAGGTTCAATCACATTTGGGAACAACCACAAGGCCCGTATCATATGTATTGGTTAAGTTGGTAAGGGTAAAGCTACTTTTGATGAAGTATCTATAGTTAGTGATTTAAAACATAACTTAGTTAATGTAAGTCAAGTTTGTGATAAAGATTCCAATATTTTATTTTCATCAAATTACTTTAAAAATTCGTGATGAATAATGTAGTTGATTTTAACATAGATAATGCTTATGATTGTATAGTTGCTAGCAATAATGAGACTAATATTTGGTACAGAAGACTAGGTCACTTACACCCTAAGTACTTAAACAAATTAATTAAGAATAACTTAGGAAGTGGACTGCCTATCAACATGATAAACCCTAAAACGTCATGTGATGCTTGATCCTTAGGAAAGCTTCACAAAAGCTAATTTAAGAGTAAAAACTTAGTTTCAGCACATAGACTCCTATAACTAATTCGTTTAGATCTGTTTGGACCAACAAGAGTATAAAGCTCTAATGGTTGTAGATAATATCTTGTCATAGTAGATGACTACTCCAGGTTCACTTGAACCATCTTCTTAAAAACAAAAGATCAAACTATAGAATCTTTTATACACTTCTCAAAATCAGTTCAAAAAGAAAATAATGGGAAAATATTTAAAATTTGTACAGATCGTGGAGGAGAGTTTGAAAATGAAAAATTCACTAAATCTTGTGAAAAAATGAAATAAAACACGAGTATCTTTTTCAAGAGGACCTCATCAGAATGGAAATGTAGAAAGAAAGAATATAACTTTATTGATAGAATTTGGTCTACCTAAATATTACAGAGCAAAAGCTACTAACACTATATGTTATGTACTAATCAGAGTATTAATACAACAAATCCTTAAAAAGACAAGTCATGAACTTTATAATGATAAAATTCCCAAGATAAGTCACTTTAAAGTATTTGGAAGTAAATGTTTCACACTAAACAGAAAAAGATAACTTAGATAATTTGATGTTAAAAGTGCTGAATGTATATTCATTGGTTACTCAAACCATTGTAAGGTTTATAGAGTTTTTAATAAGAGCGCATTAGTCGTGGAAGAATTGATGCATATAAGATTTGATGAAAATCTACAAGAAATAAATAGTCAAGAAAATGTTATTGAATATGAAGAAGATGAAGAACAAATATTTATTGATATAACTAAGATAAAAAATACTAATACATATAATCTACCTAAAGAATGGATCTTTAACAATGAACACTAAAAACATAGTATTCAGAGAAATCTCAGACGAAGTTAAAATAAGATCTCAACCTAACATTAACTTTGTTCTTGATGCTTATGCATCACTAATTCAACCTAATAAGATGGAAGATGCACTGAACGATGAATCATGGATAATACCTATGCTAGAAGAACTTAATCAATTCACAAGAAATGAAGTTTGAGAACTTGTACCTAAACTGGAAAACACCTCAATAATTGGAACCAAGCGGGTTTATAGAAATAAATCAAATGAGGAAGGTCAAGTGATTAGGTACAAAACTATACTAGGTGCACAAGGTTACAAATCAACAAAAAGGTATATAGTTTGACGAATCCTATGCACATATATCCTGACTAGAATCAATTAGCATGTTACTTACTTATGTTGCACATTTACACATAAAACATTATCAAATTGATGTAAAAATACTTTTCTTAATGGTTATCTGAAATAAGGAATTTTTGTTAAACAAAAACCTGGTTTTGTTGATAAAGATAAACTTGAGTTTGTTTGTAAATAGAACAAAGCTTTATATGGACTTAAACAAGAACCAAGAGTATGGTATGATAGACTAAAATCTTTCCTCGTATCAGGTAACTTTGAAATTAGAAAAGTAGACTCAACTTTATTTACTATAAATTCAAACAGTTTCTTAATGGTTCACATATATGTTGATATTTTTCTGGAGCTACTAATGATGATTTGTGCAGAGATTTTGCTATGTTCATATAGGAGGAGTTTAAAATGATTCACATCAAAAAACTCAATTTCTTTCTAGGATTGAAAACTCAATAACTTCCGTAAGGGATCCTGATGACCGAATCTCTCACTTTCGGGATAAGGTATAAATAGTCAGTGTCGATGTGACCCGAATAGCAAGATATCGGTCAATCAAGAAAAATGAAAGCAGACCACCAAATAAAAAGATAAAATAGTGAAATCAAAACTAGCGGTCCTGGCTATGAGATTACCCTGGTGTAGCACCCAGGGTCGGACTCAGGGAGCACGAGTTGGCCTCGCGGCCTACGAAGTAGTCTAAAAGCAAAATAAAACAAAAACAAATATTTTTGGTGGTTTTTAATTATTTTTATATTTTTTGGATTTTTATTAATAAAGAGAAATAAGAAAAAGGCAAATACAAGCAACTTCAACAAATTATTTAAATACTCTAAAATACTCCAAAAATTTAAACAAAAATATTTTTATGTTTTTTAGATTTTTTAATGTTTTTGGTAAATTTTTCAGATTTTTCCAATTTTTATATAATTTTTTAAAAATAAAAAAGGGCAAAAATAGCAAGCTACTGTCCAGCCAGGCTTGAAAGATCAATTTAAAATATCGAATTGATCTATAAAAGCCTGGAGGTAATTTTTATGATAAATATAAACAACAAAGAAAATTCAGAAAAAGAGTTTGTATTTTTTTGGTTTTTCTATAATTTTTTAGAATTTTTACAAGTTTTTAATGTTTTTTTTTAAATTTTTAAGGTTTTTGTATATCCAAAAAAATAGCCAAAATGCACAGAAAATCAAACACACAAAAACTAACAAGTCCTATTTTTTTTAGAATTTTTAAAATAGTTTTATACTTTTTATGATTTTCTAAATTGGACAGAAGCAAAAACAACAGTTTTTGAATTTTAAAAATAATAAAATACCTCAAAAATATAGCAAGTTTTTGAATTTTTTACACAGTGGTAGGAGCCACGTGTCCAAATTTCACGCAATTTGGACTTGATTTGCTATTTTATTTAAATAGAACAAGGGCTCACAGTACATGGGGACTTATATGTAATAAAAAGTATTTTCAGGGGCTCAACGGTAACAAATCCAGAAAGTATAGGTCCCTCGTGCAAAATATCCAAATTTTCACGTGCGACGCACGTGTACAGGGCACAGAGGGACCTATATGTAAGAAAATATAATTGTAGGGTCTTATTAGCAACACGTGCTAAAAGCCCAGGGAACAAAATGCAAAATGCCCAGTTAAATCAGCACATGTCGAATAAAACCATTCACAGGGGCATGGATGCAAATATCAAAAAGTAAATTTCATTCCATAACACATAGAAACTACGAGCCCATACAATGTAATTTGTCCAAAAGTCACGTGACGAAGCACGTTTATCACATAGACAGGGACGAAGATGCAAATAACAGAAACATTAAGGTCCTAAGTGCAATATGTCCAAAAGCTAATGTTTATTTATTAAACTAAACTAGAACAACATGAAACTGCAGGGGTACGGGTGCAATTACCCAGCCGAGGCGCGTGATGGAGCACGTGAGGTGCCAGATGTCGACGCGGGGTTGGCTGTTGATGTGCGGTCCTGGTGCAGACGCATGGGCGATCCAACGGTGGAGGCGTGTGGCGAACGTGGGCGGTGCGTGCCCGTCAGACCATGATCTGACGGTCTGACACCGCAGAGGATGGACGGTGAGGATGCGATCTGGAGCGGCGAGGGAATCCGATGGCTGGCGATAGATGAGGAAGAACTCCTCCCAGATGAGGTTTCCCGGCTCGCCGGAGAAGATCCAGCTGGCCGATGAACGATCGGGGAGGACAGTCCTGCTCGTGATGGCTGTCCGCGTCGGGTTGTCACCTCCGAAGAAGCATCCAACGGTCGGATCGCCCGGCGAGGGACAAGCAACCTGGAGGAGCTCCGGCGAAGGAGTGAAAGCTCGGACAAGGGGGGTATCTGCACTTTATTCACCTGCAAAAGAAAGGGCTCGCTCGGAGGAGTGCTCCGACGGGGTTATTCGCAAAAAGGATGGAAGAAGCGACGTGGGGGGCGGATGAAGGCTCCGGCGAAGGCGGCGGAAGGAGCCCAGCTCGATCCTGGCTCGGGTGGCCAAAGCCGAGATGATCAGATTGTGGAGGAAGAGTGGTGATGAGTCGGCGACGGTATCGGTACGGGTAGGATGGACTGGCAGAGCTCCGGCCGCTAGGGCGGAGCTGGCGGAGCTAAGAAGTAAAGATCGAAATGGACGATGAAAGTGAAGCTATCTGGTCTACCTGATGGACGGAGTCGACTGGGGACGAGCTCAGGAAGCTCTGGGTCGTAGCCTCGAAGGGTCGTAGGTGCCCGAGGCTCTGGCGCACCTTGCGGCGGTGCACGGCGGCAGGAGTCGCTGGATCAGTGGCGAACGGCTTCCTTTCCTCTCTTCGACACTCTACCCACTCAACTGTCACTCTGGGGAGTACAGTGGAGGTCCTGGGACGAAGGAGCAGCGCCAAAGATGGAGTGAAAAGCTGGCCGGAGGTGAGGTCTTATACGGCTAGGGGTCCGAGAAGAAGAAGGTCGAGCGAGTTGTCGGAGCTCGGATCCCGAGGAAAAACCACCGGGCGTGGATCTCGGATATGTCTAATGTGATTAGGACCCGAGGTTTGGTTATTTGGGGCTCGGATCAGGCGAAGAAAATTTGGAGAAAAGCGGGTCGGGTGCACAGATCCGAGTTGACTGGTCCAGGGGGGAGAGCTGACCGGGGTCAACAATCCCCCGTGGACCAATCACAGTCTGCTAATCAATAAATATTTGGAAATTCATTTAAAAATAATAAATGACTTATTTTCGAAAAAACTTAAAACATTAAAAATGTTTTTTATTTTCAAATTATTTTTTAGTGATTTTTATTTATTTTTTTGAAATAAAAATTATGTATTTACATTATATTATTAATATATACACGTATATACATGTATTTATTTTTAATTTTAATTTTTAATTGTTTATTTAGATATAATTATTCCCATTTTATATTTTATTTATTTATAGAATAAAATGTGGAATAAAAGTGTCTTTTTAGTTTATTTTTATTAATTTTTACATAGAGTAAATAAATAGGTATATACATCTATTTACATGGTATATATACAAGGTGGGAAGTTGATTTTATTTTATTTATTTTTATTTTATTTATTTTTATTTTATTTTATTTTTTATTTTTATTTTATTTATTTACACCATGAAATGTGGAATGTGAAAATATTTATGGGATTTTTATTATTTATTTATAAGGGGAAATAAATAGATAGGTTACTTCTATACACATGGTCTATGTACAAAGATGAAGTGAATTTTATTTATTTTTATTTTTGTTTTTTCATTTTTTTATTTTAGTTTTGTATTTACAAATATATACAATAAACACACAAATATATAATTTTATTTTTATTAAGAGGAAAATAATATTATTTATATGCATAGGTATATGTACACATACTTGAGCTTCCCTATCTCTCTCTACTTGAATTCTTTTGCGGTCAGGCCCATGCTGAGCCCTCCATTGGGATTAGGTCGCTCAATATTTATTCTAAATATCTCCCTCTTTTTCTTTTATTTCTTTATTCTTTTATTTATGCACAAAAACATGCTAAATATACATATTTACACCATGCATGCACTTTGACAATTTATGCTATTTTCAATTATATACATGTGTTTTCCATAGGTTTTGTAGCTAAAATAAAAGAATAAAGAGTGATGAATGGGTATTCATCAGATCCTTATAAGTCAAACAAAGTGCATTCAGGATGTTCTCAAAAGATTAGGTATGAACAGTGCTAAAGGGAAGACAACACTGACGGGAGCTCAAGCTTGGCTTGATGCAGATGAAAAGGGTATGGATATTGATGCGACTCATTGTAGAGGTATGATTGGTTCATTATTGTATCTTAGTTCTAGTAGACTAGACATACTTTTTAGTACTTATTTATGTGTTATGTTCCAATCGACCCCTAAAGAAAGTCATTTAAAAGTTATAAAAAGGATCTTAAAATACTTGAAAGATACTTGTAGTTATGGCTTGTTGTACCCCAGATCACTACACTTTGAATTAAAATCTTTTAGTGATGTTGATTATGCTAGAAGTATAACTGATATGAAGAGTACCAGTGGGATGTGTCATTTCCTTGGAAACACGCTATTCTCTTGGTTCTCTGAGAATCAAAATTGTGTAGCCATATCAACAACAGAAGATGAGCACATATCTTCCTCTCTTGCATGTTCGCAAGTGTTGTGGATGAAGCAGATCTTAAATGACTTTGGTTTAAAGTTTGAAAAAGTTAAAATTATCCGTGATAATATAAGTGTTATAGATTGTTCTAAGAATCTTGTATTACACTCTGACCAAAGACATTGACATTAGACATCATTCCCTAAGAGAAAGTATTATGAAAAGAGAAATTACCTTATACTTTGTAAACACATAAGATCAACTTGTTGATATATTTATCAAACTTTTAAACCTTGATAGATTTGCCTATCTCATAAGACACTTAGGGCCTGTTTGGTTGCAGGGTTGGGCAGGGTTGGCCCAACCCTGGTTACTATTCACAAGGGTACTTTCTCCTCACAGATTACTATTCACCCATCCCAACCCAGCCCAACCCAACCCTGCCCAACCCAGTAACCAAACAGGCCCTTAGGTTTATGCCAACCTAGTGACATATCCTAAACACTGCCCTTTAAAACAAACTTTTACAAAAATGAAGCTAAGTAATCCTTTGGTTTCAAACAAAAGGGAGAGAAAAAGGAGGAGCAAGGATTCTTTAAGATGGAGGGAGACGTTTATTGATAATGAAGGTTACTATAAAGTTTAAAAGCAAAAACAAAAAGGAAGTTAACACTTGGAATAAGATAAAAATAATTCTTGCTAAAAAGTTTGAAAAATAAATATAAAGTTTTGTCATTAATAAAAAATAAGAGATTGTTTGTGACTGTGATTTTACTAATGACTCAATTGCATATTTGTTTTATAGCTTGATTAACTTTTCAGATAGAAGCTCATAGAAGCTATTTAATGAAAAATGTAGAAAAGAGATAGAACCGACTCAAATCCTATAAGTGATTCTAAAAGACC
The DNA here is from genome assembly GCA_037367405.1 of Ottelia alismoides. Classification (NCBI taxonomy): domain Eukaryota; kingdom Viridiplantae; phylum Streptophyta; class Magnoliopsida; order Alismatales; family Hydrocharitaceae; genus Ottelia; species Ottelia alismoides. The sequence continues at coordinate 605,991 of JAZKJV010004371.1, read as the reverse complement.
CAGCCTAAAGATGCAAGGATCGGAATCAGATTGATGAAATAATCAAAGAAAGACTCAATTCCAAAAGCTTGAGTTTTGAAGACTTGGGATGCTGATGTGTCGTATTGCATAATTTTTATTTTATGTTAAACATAGTCTTATACCTTTACATATTCATGATCAGCAAGCAAAGTTAAGTCAGAATTTTCATGGAATTGATTTTTTGGACATATTATCAATCATCTTGATACCCATGATCGATCATCCTTGATCAACCATCTTGTTTTTCATGATCGATCAACCCTGATCGATCATTCTCTTGACAATGATCGATCAAATTTTGAACTCCTCTTAATTATGGAAAAAATCGAACAAAAATAGACCATCAGTCAAATATGATCAAGCATTTTACTAACATGATTAATCACTCTAGATCAATCACCTTATTTTTATGATCGACCATTTCATGGATTTTAGAAATTAAAATGTTAGACTTTCTATTTTTTTGACACCAACGGCTTTTTTGAAGCAAACCATATATAAGGAACCCTATGGATCATTGTTTGAGACACACAACCAAGAGAAACATCTTCTACTCTCGAAAGAAAAGAAAGAGTGATCATTTTGTACGGTATTCAAGTTCTTACAACATTTCTGCACTATCGAGCTCTCTTCAATCAAAAGCTTTGTAGCTATTGAAGTTGTTTGTGCTCTAGGTACTCTACTATGATTTTTATTATCATTCTCAAGCATATTTTGTGCTTAAAGTTTGTAAGTTGTGAATACATATTTCATTGCTTAATTGTATTTTGTTTAGGATTTTTCTATATAGGTATCCAAGTTGTGGATTCCTTTCTCTCATGAGATAAAATCTTCATTTGGGAGTTGTCCAAAGAAGGGTACAAGTTGTACGAGAGGTTATGCTACCCTCGGGTTAAAGTAGCGCTGGAATAGTAGAAACAAACTTTACCGCGAGAGCTGGAGGAATCTAGAATAGGGTTTTGGATCGTGGTTTTCACCTGCTTGGGCTTCCACGTAAAAATCAATGCATTAATGCGGATTGATATTCTTCTATATACGTTGTTTGTGAATATTGTTCTAATTGGATATTGTTATTGGGATAATTGTTTATTGCATAGGTCACCCCCTCGATGAAGTCAAGAACTTTGGTCAATCCTCTAACAAGCTAGATTGATATCGTTGTGTCGACCAAGTCAGAGTAAAAAAAATGAAATGTGTGTTCTTTTTATTTTTTTATTTATACTCCTAACAAATATATAGGAGGGAAGGGTAGGGAATTTCGAACTCAAGGAGGCAAACTTTCAACTAAGTGTGGGTATGTAGTTATTAAGCTTGAATTTTATGCAATTTTTAATGATTTTTAATGTTTGTATTAAGTTTTAGAGATTTTTAATTAATTTTATATTTTTTAAATTAAATTTTAAATGTTTTATAATTTATATTTTATTACTTTTAAAATTTAAATTTGTTATAATTTTAAAAAAATTATGTATTTATAATTTTGAAAACCGATTTATGAATTATATATACACACAAAATGGTAAAAAGTATTTTTGGATTTTTAAAAATAGGCAAAATAAAATAAAAATATGATAATAAAATATCTTTGTGTTTTTATTATTTTTTATTATCTTAGGTGATTTTTGTGATGTTTTATATTTTTTATTGATTTCAAGGGGAATTAAGGTTGATAACAATTTATAAAGTAAATTAGTTACTATTTTCACTATTTTTAAAATAGAAAACATATTCAAACAAATTGGAAACTAATTTTCCACAAAAGTATTTTTATTAAGTTTAAAAAAATTAGAAATATATTTTTGTGATTTTCTATGATTTTATATGATTTTTTATAAGGTTTCAAATATTTGGATTTTTAGGGTTTATGTTTATTTTTAAGCGATTTTTAGATGTATGATAAAATATAGTAAAACTAAGCAAAAAGAATATTTTTATAAAATTTGAAACAATTTACGAATGTTTATGTATTTTCAAAGTTAAAATAGGGAAATATGTGGTGCTTTTGTATTTTTAAAAATAGAAAACAAAGTTATTTTTGCAAGCTTAAAATATTAGAGCTAGATAAGATAGGATTCTAATGTGATTTTTGTGGATTTTTAGACAATGGACCTAATTTATTCAAGCAATAAAATATAATATAATTTACCAACAGAATAAGGACTGAATTATAATTAATCAAAGTTTCTCAAGAATTTATCCACAAAAGTACGAGGTTTAGGATAAAAGCGTAAATTAACCAAAAATAGGTGCACATGAATGATTCACATGTAGAAGATGGACAAAAGTGCAAATGTTAAAAAACTTAAAACTATTTATTAACAGATATGAAGGTTCCATGATAGACTTTGCCAATTAACCAAAAAGTCACGTGTAGATATACGTGCTCACAGTTCAAGTGGACTAAAAAGCAAATAAGAAAACTCACATAGGAGTCTATGCAGTTATTTTAAGAGTTTATACAATGAAAAAGGACTTAAATGCAAATAAAAGAAATAAAAGGAGAACCTTGTGATGCCACCGAAAGAAACATGTGGAGCACATGAGGCGTCTAAAGTGTCGTGTGGCTGAGATGTGCTTCAAATCTAATCACACTGTGGAGAATTGGACATGGTATAGTGTCTAAGATTGAATATGGGGCTCCTTGGATGATTAGATGAATATGGATGCACTTAGAAGAACAATAGAAGAATGAAGTCTCCTTTGATCTTCGATCTCTTCGATATCCCTCGATCCAGCTCGTATTTTTACTGCAAATTGTCCAATAGATTCCTATCTCAATTCAGACTCAATCTGGGTTGGCTCAATGTTCTAGTTCTCATTGATAAGGGGCTTGGAGGTGCTCTTGCTTTTCTTTGCTACAGAAGGCTTGATGGAGCTCTGATTAGCACTCCTGGAGATTCAAGTGACCTGCAAGTTATTGACGGGCTTGAAGACGAAGGTCCTTAGCCAACACGTGCTATATATATATATTCAAAGCATGAAACAAGAGGTGAATGGAGGGAGATCTCCATCAACTGTCAGAGGAAGGAGATCATGTCTCAGATCTAATATGATCATCAGATCTAAGGTGATTAGGTTACACATGAAGGCGGAGAAATGGATATGGCGAGATGAAATGAAAGCGATCCGGGGTTCAAACCATAATGAAGGATGAAGGCCTCCGATCTGGGTGGTCGGAGGCTTGATCTGCAACCTAATGCTACAGTTATGGAAATTGAACAAAATTCAAATAAAATGCAACGAAATCAAAACTAAAACAAGATTACCTATGGATGAAAAGGGAATGATCTAGGACTTCTCCTTGACGATATGATGATCGGATCTCGATCACGGAGGAGTTCCGATAATCTACACATCTGAATGTTGGATCGTGTTCTTCTCCTACGTTGACGCACTCCCAATCGAAGGACCGCTCCCCCATTACCAGAGCTCTTGCTCTCTCACTCAATCTCGAGGTAATTGGTGGTCAAAGATGGATCGGAGGAAGAAGAACAACCTCGAGCTAGCTTTATAGGCAATGAAATGGGATACAATGATCAGAATTATTGAATGTGGAACATGATCAGATCATGTGAAAGGTATTCAGTCATGTTTCTCTTATCCAAGGTGAATAGATGGGAGGTTGGAACACATGAGATGGATGAGTGAATCAGATGGGAAAATAGGAGAAGAATCGGACTCAGGCAAGTCGAATCGGGTTTGAAAAGGAGGGGAAGTTGACTATCGAGTCAACAAAACTAGATCTGGCCAATCAAGGGGCAACCTGAATAAGACAACCGCTACACGTCAAAATAGAAAAAAATAAATTAGAAATAAATAAAAATAACATAGAAAATGGCTTTAAATTTAAAACTTATTAAAATGGAAAATGTTTATAATTATATAAAATTTGGTAATTGTAATAAATTTAATAATAGCATTTAAATAGTTAAATAATTAAAATACAAGTATTTACAATTTAAACTACATAAATACAATGTATACATATTTTTAGTTATTTATTTCTTTTACAAATATACACAATGTTTTATATTTTATTTATTCAAACAATAATTTAAGTTTTATAAGTATAGTTTTTTATGCATTTATTTATTGGTACAAATAAATACACATATGTACGATATCGATACATCATACACATATAATAAATATACTTATTTATTTTTATTCCTTTTAACTTTTGTTATTTTATTTGCATTTTATATAATTATATTAAATATTTGCAACACTTAAAATTATTATATCTACACAAATATAAGAATAAAATAAATACAGGTGATATGCAGTTGGACATGTACAATAACGCCCTAAGAAATCGATTTTTGTATCTTAACTCTGAATTTATAAAACCACTTTCATTTAAAATATTATTTTTATTCTGAATGCAATGAAAGTGAGTTTGATTCATTTTGAGTTCATATGGAGAAGAGATTAAGCTTTTAATTCTGGTTTTACGGTTTTTTCTAAGTGTTGTACCTTCTTATCTATACATGATTTATTGTTGCAATCATTTTTATTATTTAGCATACATTTTTATTTACAAGTTTCATTAAGAAAATATTTTTATTTACAGTTGAATTAATGATAAATAAAATAGTACAATATATTTACAAAGCGAATATGATGAATACGTACAAAGTGAACTTAGTTTTCTGAGTTTTTTATAAGTTAAAAACCCTATCTCTCTGACGAGTCGCTAGATACGGTGTTTAATTAGGTCACGTTGTAATACGTGTACTTAGCGAGTCGGTCAGAACCGAGAGAAGATCTCCGTGAGGAGTGTCTCGGCTTTAATTTATATCCCGGGCAAGTCCGGGGTCGAACTCAGGGAGGCAAAGGAACAACTTGGGGGTTAATTCGCAAATTAGGTTTCAGATTTCCAAGTGGTATTTTTTTTAGATTTTTTATGCAAAAAGGATGCCAAAATGCACAATGCAAGTGAACTAATATACTAAGAAAGCATACAACTTAGCCAAATTAAGTTTAATGTCAAATCAGTTCAATTCAGCCAAATTATATTTTTCCTAGAATACTAATCCAGAGATGAACACAAAACACATTTTTTTGGAATTTTAGGGGTTAAAATGCAATAACTAAAAATGCACACTTTTTATGGGTTTTTTCGCAATTTTTCATACAAACAGTAAGCAAAAATTATGAAAAAATTACTGGAAGCAAAACATGATGCAAGAAAGCTACAGTACTATTTTTGGAATTTTTTGACAAGTTATGAATTTTTTATGAATTTTTTAGTGAAAACAGAGTGGAAATGAGTAATTAATTCTTATTAAATACACGTTATCAAATTAATCAAAGTGTGATTTATCTCAATTAGATATTTCGATGAGCAATCCAGGAGACTTGAAATTTCGTGAAAATAATTTTCGTGGATTTAATTAAAAATCGATTACTAAATACACTCTATGATTTATTTCAGGCACAAGACAACTCCAATTTGGTTGAAATTTGGACAGAACGTTAAGCACTCATTAAAGCATCACATATAATTTTTGTGGAATTTTTAGAGCAACTATGTGTGAGAAATAATTTTCAGATCACGGATTGGGTAAAATATGCAATATTTCAGTTAATCATTTTTAATTAATTACCCAACTACCATAAAAATACAAAGAAATATCCACAAAGTAGAGAATTAGTTGCACAACATGAAAACATTTTTCATTGAATAAAAAGATGCACTACAGATGTCCAAATTAGTAGCCAAACATAGGGGTGTCTTTGCAAATTCAGAAAATGAGAATACAACTTCAACTTATGCACAGGGACTTGTTTGCAATTACTGAAACATAGAAAAGATAATATGCAAATTTTACAATAAAAAAATTAGAGAAAGGAAAGACCTTCTTCTACCTTTGGCTTCGCAGGGAGGAGAACCCACAAAAGGGAGAGTGGACGGACGTCGCCGGCGCGCGGCGCGCGGCGAGAGGAGGTCGGCGGAGGTGCGCTGGG